>WAAD01038824.1:121142-244597 GCA_013389945.1 Fregata magnificens
GGGGCACGGGCTCATCCCTCCCGGAGGAAAGCACGCTCTGCAGCAATGCCTAAAAAAGCGTCCTTGCTGCTGCCCTCCCCCGACTCCCAGCGCTGTGACACTAAAAGGCTCAATTTCCTCTTAAATTATTCAGCATCGGAAAGGGCACGTGGGAAAACGCGCCTCGTATCAGCAACGACACGGACACGGGTTTGAGGCCTCTCTGCCTGGTGGTGTGTTCAAAACGCTGGGTTTTTTCCCTAGCTTTTCTTTGAACCGCACCTTCCCGATGCTCCAGTGGCAAACCATACCGCAACACGTCCTGAGAGGTGTGGAGATTTCAAGAGCTAACGTTAACCGCAGAGAATATCTGTGTCCGTCTTGTCCGGGTCAGAAAGCGTGAAGTGTGGCTGTTTCAGCAGAGAAATAACATGTGCTTTGAACAAAAGAGCCCGGTTGAGGATTGGCTGTGCCATCTTCAGTCTCCCCGATGTCCTGCTGAGAGCTGCAGGTCTTCCTTTCCTCATTATTTACCAGAAGCATCTGTAATTTAAAAAAAAAAAAAATAAATTTTCTCCGTGCTGTCATGTTTATAGCTTCAGCCTTCCCTGTTTTGCATGCAGAGTGCAGGAGCAGTTCAGGCTCTGGTAATGAGGCCGGTTGGCCGTCCCCGGCCCAGCTGGGGTGAGTGGCAGAGCCTGGCGTAGCCCGCTGGCACGTTTCGGGGACATTATGAACTCAGGTGATTGCCAGACTCAGAGGTGAAGTTACAGAGGGGCCTCATCTGACTTCACTCATGCAGCATTTCATTAAAGGACTTTGCGCCCATCAAAATGATGGAACATAGGCCAGCGTGTTGGCTCTGCAGGCTAATTAGTCTCTCAGACCTTCTGCTCCTCTGGAAGTCCCAGCCCGGCTGGGCAGGACGGGGCTTTGTGTTGCTCACGTCGAGTGGCCAGGTTCCACATCTGTGGTGCTGGTATTTCACTGGTCTGCGGGGCTCTCATTTGGCCTATAAACTGCAAACATCTGCTGGGGTTATGGTCGGCTTGTTGGCTGATTTCAGCAGGGGTGGTGACCTGCTGTACTAGTCGATCAGTTCTGGAAGAGCAAACTGGATGCAATGCGGAGGAGTTTGAGAGAGCAGGAAAAGCGCTCAGCCAGTCAAAAATGAAAACTAGGTAAAAAAAAAAAAAAAGAGCTGTGGAAATGGTAAAATGCTGCAGCTTAATAGCCTTGCGCTCCTGGTGTCCTTGACGTTTCCCACACATTCTCTCCCTCGACAGCTAGATATTTTTTAATGCATGTTGACAATTCCGCGCGTTACTTTATCAACCCAATAAGATAAACAAAAATCTAGAGTCACTTAAGAGGAAGCAAATTATGAGAAGAAAATGTGCCTCACGCCTACACTGATAAAGTACCCTTAATTTGATTTAGTTGGGGAATAGTTTATTTTAAAGCCATATAATAGCAATCAGTTTGCCATAATAGCCCCGATCACAATGATGTCTTCTGCTATTAATGCGGATGTCATGTGCGTCTCAGAGAAATGTCACCATAGTTCAGCAGGCTGAGGAACAATGTATAAAAGACTAACTCTCACACGCTCTCAGCGTTGGTCTTCATTTCTTTAAAAACAAAGTCCCCGCCACTGCTCTCATTCGCCTCTCTCCTGTGCCAGGGTAGATCAGGACCGATTCTGGAGGAATCTATGGATTTGCACTAGCTGACAGCAGATCTGGCCTTTCTTAAGTGAAACATGCATAGTTCTTTCCATGTAAATTCAGCTTAGATGCAGCAGTTTGGGTGAAGAACTGTCGAAGCGACTTATCCCGCCAGTTATTCTATAGTCTCACTGAGCATTTATTTCCAGGGCAAGCAGGGCAGTACATGCCGAAAAGGACCTATGGAGCACAACTCAGTGTAAATAATACGTTAGGCCTGATCTGGACCTATTTCTGTTGGCAAAACAGACTCTTTGTTCAGGAACTTAGTCCAGTTGGGACTTACAACAAATGCAAGTGTTTTATAGTGTAACCTTGTAAACTACTTAGGGGTTTCAAAAATAAATAAATACAAGCAAAGATACTGTTGCTGTTCCTCAATGGCTGGTGATTTCCCATGAGCATGGATGGCCGAAGAAGGATCTCTTTTCTCATGGTTACATACCCTGCCATTTTGGGGATGTTACTCACTGGACTGCATTATAAAAACATTGAATGAATCTCCTCTTGGGTTTGCATTCCTGAAGAAAGCCATAGCAGCCCAGGTTGCAACTCACAGCAACCTAACTGCTTCTTGAGCCCATGCTCATCCTGCCTGGCAACCTCTTCAAGTCTCCCCAAAATGCAGACGAGTGCCCCATCCCCTTGGGAGCCCTTGAAAAGCCCCGCCAGGGTATCTGCCAGCACGTGTCCCTCTCAGAAGAACTGGGGCTGGACAGGAGCAAGGTGAGGAGACTTCTGTAAAAAATAGTCTACAAACCCAGAACTTAATGGAGGGTGAAAAACATGATTTTTTTTTTTTGATCAACCGTTGTAAGTCTTAGAGCGGGGATAAAATTTTCCATTAAGTTCTATATGGTGGGAAGGTTATCGCTTTCTATTGAATTCTCCTGGATTTTCCTCTGAGGGCAAACGTGTCTCACTGATAGCGTGTGGCTATCAGACACAAGGAAAATTGTCTAATTTATAGCCAGTATTGAGAAAGCTACCAGCAGCAGAATAAAATAGTTCTCCATATGGTACCGTAAAGCTTCCAAAAACTATAGTTAAAGAAAACAACAATGCTCGTAGAGAAATTCTCCTTTTGTGTATCAAGTAAGGGGTTACAGCAACCAGGCTGGTAAAGAGTCACAAGAAGGAACGATGTCTTTGATTGTCTTATATTAATTTATAGCTTTTATGTACAGGATTACAAGTATTAGATGCATCTTTGTGCTAACAGGGCTCATGTTTTGAAGTACAAGAAAACTCTACAGTTACATTCTGTGGAGGCTTCGGGACACAGTTTGCCAAATGGAAAAACATTTGGAGGTTTGGAAAAATCTTGCACATAAATTACTAAAGGCACGAAGCGCCTGAAAGATGGATGAAATCAGAAGCCAAGGAAAAGCAGCGTGTGTGCCAAGGAACAAAAAAAAACATGTAATGATTTCTTTTAATGACTCTCCTGCAAAATGGAGAGCAAGCTTCCAGGGCATGTCATATTCTCATAAAAGCAGCTTGCCTGGGTGATGAGAAATACCCTGTAAGTGGTCAGACCGAGACCCAATTTTTCATCCTTTCTGCACGTAGCTCTCCATTGATTATGTTAAGTGCTACCCACTGGTTAAAAACACAGCAAGCTCATTGTCTCTGCCTGTGGCAAAGGGCAGCCACACACTTGCTAATTTCCTGATTTATGACACCCTATAGAAGGAATTGAAAGTGGGCACATGGCAGGGGGGACACACACTATTAAAACAGAGGGAGATCAGGAAGTTTGTGATAGAGAAGAGGCAGGCTCTCGTCTGACATGTAATCTCTCTTTTGGCTTGAAGTAAACCTGCTCCTTCAAGGCTATGCCATCAACAGGGCCTGGCTCATGTTTCACCACTAAATCTGAGTCAACAATCTCTAATCTGGACACCGGGCTCGGGATCCAGGCTCAAGTTGCAGTTGGAAGCAGACAACAGGAACACAGGGAGGTGGGGGCCAGGGGGAGTGGGGACAGGAGGAAAAAGACAATCTTTGTTTCTCATTTGATTGTCCGCACAAGGCTGAACTGAGGTTATATGTGTCTTTTTTTTTTTTTTTTCCTGTCATCTCCGAGATAAAACTTTGCACCTCTCTGGCCTTGAAATTGCCTTCCTGACACTTATATTAAGTACAGAAGATATATGTCTGAGAATGGGGGACATAAGTTTGCGGAGCAGCTCAGATTTGGAGTTCTTTTCATCTTTCTGACATGTGATACCGTGACATAAGCTGCCTGCAGTGGGGTTGCTATGCAGATATACAGTTTCTGAAAAGTTACACCAGGAAAACTAAAACCTACCGATGGATTTAGCATTCCACAAAGAAGCGGGATAAAATGTGTAGCAGTTAGACTCAAAAGCTAAAAAAAGGTGAATTAAACTTTCATGAAAACAATCTCCCTAAAAAAAAAAAGGATCAATAAGTGTAAAAGTATCTCGTTGCATTCCTAGCCTTTGGGCCGCTGGCTTAATCCCGCTACTGTATATAATAAAGGAGACCCTGTGTGTTTAATGGCAGGGACAGAAAGAAGGGGGAAATACTTGGGTACTGTTCCCCCTAATTTCACCCTCTTCCCCCCTCTTTGTCGCTGCCTTGCCATGATTTTATTTTGAAAAATAAAGACTAGAATAAAAAATATGTTGTCTGAGGCTTCCAGCCAAAAATGTGCCAGCACTTTCCCTTCCCACCCCACCCCCCCCAAACTCCTTAGGCCAAAAGCCTTAACAAAAGCTGTTTTCTGTTTGGAAGATCTCCGGGTCCTTCGCTCTCTTTCCTAACCCCTAACACAGGAAATTATTTTATAATTCACGTTATTAAGGAATTTGACTCACACTCCCTGCCCCCCCACCTTCCCGCCCCGTTCCCTGGATGTCGACCGACAATAAGCCTGTGGGCTGGCACCCGTCCTCTCTGACCTGTTTGTGTCAGCTCCTCTACCTGACCCTGCCCGTAAATCATCTCACCGGACCTCTCTCGCGGGCGGGCGGCAGCCAGCTTTCCCCAGCATCCAGCTGCGCTTCAGTGCCTGGGCGCCTGCTTAGGCTTATGCTTAAAAAGATACCTGCGAGCTAAATAGCGAGCTGCTCCCGAGTTGTGTGTGTGTGTGTGTGTGTCCTCCGAACATGACGTTTCACGTATGTGGTAATGCCTGTCATGCCAAAGACCGCGCTAGCAACGGGGAGGAAATAAATCGGTCTCCCTTGGTAAGAATTGAAAACCGCGTCTCCTGAGGTACTGCGGAAGGAGAGGGCAGGTAATGCGAAGGCCCGGCATCACACAGCAAATGTGGGGCAGGCCTGCCGGTGCAATCCTGCCAGCCTGGCGTGCTCCCATGCTCTAAAGCCGACTGGGTGACGCCGCCAGCGCTGTGGCCCCTGGGACCTCTGCGGCCGCCCGCCCTCCTTTGCTTTGGAGATGGGCTCTGTATTGGGTCAGCGTTTACTGCCGCAACTCTGAAGCCATTTTGGGAGCAGAAGCAGACGTCCTTGTTCCAGGAGAGAGCCTCAAGCGCTAACTCGAGGGCTGTGCTCCCTCTTCCCGGCCCTGCGGATGTCGGGTTCGCCTCTCTTCCACAAGGAGTCAAGAGCACCTCTTCTGCCTTGCTTGGCATAGCTCGTGTCCCGGTGGGCAGGTTGGGAGAGATTGTATCTCATCAATCCTGGCCTGGGAAACGGGAAGGGATGAGACCCTCTCTCAACACCTTGTTTTGTGTGGGCCTATGTGGGCTTGATTCCTTCAGCTGGAGAAGGGGAGTGAACCTGGGTCTCCCGGCCCCTGGGCAAGCCTCCTAACCACAAAGCTTCTCTGGAACAGAAGGCAGCATTACTTCTTCCTCAAGCCTTTTTATTTTACTAAATCGATGCAGCAAAGTCCTTCAAAGAAAAAGTAGCCCTGCTGAGGGATGGGAATCGCAACACATCTCTGTCCTCAGTTATCTTACCAGCTAATAATAAAATAATAACCAAGCTTTCCTCCCCAGCGTGGGCAGCGTCCCACCTGCAGCGTGGGCTGCCCGGATGCCAACGAGCCCCACGTAGGAGGCGCAGGCGAGGCTGCCCCTTCTCCCGTGACAGCCGGGTGCCTGGGCATTTGATGTAGACACACACAACTTTTAGATGCTAGCATCATTGGTAAGGAAAGGTCCTGGTCAGTGCACCTGGCTGCCTCTCTATGTCTTGTATGTCCTTGGAAAACTATTTCAGTAGAGCAGCAGGTGAAGTCGCTGGGACATTCACCTGCTCCAGTAGGTAGGTGATGCTGTAGACACCAGGGAACATCTTTGATAAAAGAGACTGTCAGCAGCCTAAGTTACTCTTTTTTTTTTTTTTTGCCTCGTGGCTGAGTCAGTTCCCTGCAGTGCCACAGAAGTTCAAGTCCCAACAGGTCTTGACTGCCCAACGTGTGACAGGCTGAGGAGCACCCCTATGTCAGAGACCCCGTCTTCCTCGGAGGTGCTGTGGCACCCAGCAGCCAGCATCCATTGCACCTCCAAGGGGCCGTGCTCCCACTGTGGCTGGAAGAAAACAGCCAGGAGCTGCTGTTCAGCTGTATTTTTCACAGCTCTGTGTGTTTTTCTGGTGCATCCTATGCTTTGTGGAAAATATTGCAGGGATGCTCAAGGTAGCGTTGCATTTCTTTGCCCAGTACCACATACATGACAAGTAAAATGTGTGCAAGCCTATGTAAACCTCTTCTACCCATTTCAAGACATTTGAGCAGTTATGTTCAACATGAAGCAGGTTCAACTCAATTCCTGACTCTCTCTTTCTCTCCCTCTGCTGCAGGCATGCGTGTGCATACTGCCCAAGTACCACCTTCCCATACTCACGGATCCCAAACATCAAGTCAGCTTTGGGCGGGAGTTATACCTCTGTAAATCCAGAGCGATTCCAGGGGAATCAACCTGTACCAGCACCAGCAAACTTGTTCTTAGTTTGAGCACAAAATGTTTGTCATAGTTGTTATTAAATGATGTCTTTACATATTCCAGGCCTATTTTTAAAACAAAGGCAATGAAGTTAGGGCATCCAGTTCTATATATGGACACTCCAAATGGCACTGAAATGCCTCATGCATGTGTTTGGCTGAGTGTTGATTTGGGTGTCCAAATATGGACCTCAGAATGGGATATCTCACTTGGATAAGCATCCTTGTAAATTTGGCGTGCAGCGCTTATTTGAACAAAGCAAATTTATTTCTATCATTTAGCATGGAAAAAGCACAAAATGTTTTCATTTTGAGGGACCTTCTTATTCATGGAATTGGGCCACTCAAGTACTGCTGTGTTAGTAGTTCTGAAAAAAATGAAGCCCTCAAAATCATCTAAGACAACACAGGAGGTAATTAATGCAGAGTGTTTGCAGCACGCAGACCCCCTCTTATCACAAGGGCAAAATTCTCGCTGACAGCAAGAATTGAGTGCCAGCAGAAGGACCCGTGTGGCTTGATCACGGCAAACTCCCCCCTACCCCGGCAGCGTGAAGGGATGCACGCTGGGCCGGCTGCTTAGAGACCTGAGGCAAAGCTGCCTCTCTCCGCTTGTGAAGACAGTCTCTACATCTCAAAACTGCACGTGTGCAAAAGCTGGAGTGATTGCTGTTGCACGCAGGAACCTTCCCCTGTATCTCCCAGTGCATCAGGATTTTCTTTGTCTGGCTCCTTGATGGTGAGTTCTCCAGCAAAGAGCTTGGCTTGACTATTAGGTCTTAGAGCGTAATAAATAATGTCAGCAGTGAGCGAGCACTGTTCTGTAAGCCTTTGCTGGGTTCCCGCTAATTGCGAAGGACCTTCTTACATCCTTTGTGTAATTCCACTCATTTTGTTGGCATCGTACAAGGGGTGGATTTGGCCTCAAAAATAAAGCAGGTTTCTTTTGCATAATGTATCGTACCATTTGGTCTACATTTTGCTGAAGGTTTATGTGTACTTGGAGATTTCTCCCCAGATATGCAGCTGTAGATATTTTTAAAATAGCAAACAATGAACTGATTCAACTGTCCAAAGCATCTGAATTTTGGGGTAAGTTGTTAAGAAAGTGTCAGGTGGGCAAATTTTCAGGAAAGCTAAGGTAAGTTTGTGATCATTGGAAATGCATGAAGCCAGCTCCAGCCTAGATCGCTTTCCCTACCTCTGCTGTCCTGATGATTTTTGACAAGCCGCTTCCATTTCTGGAAAAAGCAGTTCACGAGAGAGAAAGATTTCTCTAAAGAGTCTGTTGTTTTTCAGAAGAGTGCAAATGTGTGCTAACAATTCTGGACCACTGACAAAAGCAAAATCAATACACACGGCCTTCATTTTACAGCCAAGTTCAGATGAATAAATAGAGATGCAGCAAGCTGTTTACTAGAGAGACAAGCTTTGCTCTACGTGCCCTTCCAAGCAGGCATGCTTATGCTGTTGTCGTTTGCCTTACATGGCTGGTTAATGAAATCAGTCAACTAGTTACAGAGCTCACCGGACATTTCAAACCCCTCCATCAGCAGCGCTGGCTGTGCTGGCCAAGAGCTGGGAAGCAAACGCTATTACGGGAGGTAGCTCAGGGCCTGCAAATATGTTGCTGTTGCAGAGTTTTGGGGGCATTTGGGAGGAGTTTGGTGCTTTGAAGAACCTAGGCTTGATTTCAGGGGGAGTTCATGCATAGAAAAACCCCATCCTTACAAAAGGACAGGCAGAACACGCTTGGTACACAGCCCCAAATGCAGCATGAGTAAACTGCGCTTGCACGGATCCCCTTGAAATGAATGCAGCTGCAGCCAGTGCATCCATCCGGGGCTCTTCTCTAAGATCGGGACCTAACTCTGCACTGTGCTAACTGCGGGGTTTTTTTTCCCCCCCGTGCCTTGAACACCGCAGAAACTGAGAGGGGACGAGGGAGGAGCGAAAATGGGAGGGGCATAGACACAGCCTCCAAGAACACTTACACGTATTTTGCCGAGACTTCAGATTGAGTTTTGTTGATCTGTGACCAGGCAGGTAGAGGAATGAATAACCGCATGCACAAAAAGGAAAAAAAAAAAAAACAACAGCACATTTAAGTGCATTTTTTTTTCTTGGAGATTTATTTTGTTTTAATAAATCTGACACCAGTCAGGGAGAGAGAAAAGCGTTGCAAGCCCAAAAGGAAAGCAGAGCACACTGAAGGTGCTGCAGATTCTTGCTCTCTTGAAGATGTTTCATCAGTATCTCTTTGAGCTCTCTCCCTAGACTCAGGAGTTGTTGGATTTCCCCCTCTTTTTTGTTTTTTTTTGTTGGTTTTTTTGTTTTTTTTTTTTTTTAAAAAGCGAGCTTACTCGCCCGGTGTGTTTTCCAAGCTTTCACAGCTCTAATAAATAAGGAGCACCTGTAAAACAGTAGCTTGACTTAAGTGAATCTGTACAAAGGAAAATATAGAAATACAGTATATACATAGTGCTCATAGTGCACCATCACTACAAGGCTCTGGTTCAACTGACTCTGCTACCTTGCTCCCAACACCGCTGACACCGTCAGAGACACTGCTCCTGCAAACTGCTCCTCACTTCCCCGCAGCAGCCTTATAGAAAAGGTGTACTCTGAACACTCAAGAGTGAACAATTGCTTTATTCGAGTTAGTAAACAGTTACACTGAATCACAAGGTGATCTGAATTTTTTTTTAAGTTTTTTTTTGTTTGTTTTTGATTTTTTTGTGGGGTTTTGTGGGGTTTTTTTGTTTTTTTTTTCTTTTCTTTTTTTTTTTTTTTTGTATTTGTCAGAATGGGATACTCCACGACTCTCTTACCAATTCAGTGCCAGTATAACATGCTCTAGTGTACTTTTGGACTCTTGGCTACAACTGTACAAGTGCACACAAGTAAATTCTACCCTGTTATCCTCCACCCACTGATTGAGGATCGAATTGCACATTTCTCTTAACCATGACAGGAGAAAGCAAACAGTGAAACAGAATCATGGGGGATCTTTCTCACTTTACCCTTGTTTTCATTGGTTTGTCCATACCATTCTAATTATCATGAAAGGGCTATGCATATGGAGAGATTGTCTCACTGCCTTCCTGGATCACTGAAAACCATCAGGGTTGAAATTTCATCCAAGTCTTTCGTGACGCCCAGCAAATATTCCCCTCAGATTATTTTACACCTTGAGGGAATTTTGGTCTTTAGTTCAACACTCTTGCTCTGTTCCCAAATGGGGCGCTATTTAGGGGAATTTAAAGAGAAAGCTGAGAAGAATAAACATTTACTGAGTTCTCTTGGCATTCAGTCTCTGAAAAACCACAGTATAAACTATTCATGCTGCTTCTTACATCTGTCAAATCAAAAATTAAAAGCCATAAAAGTGTAACACTGAAAATATGGCATTAGAAAGGATAAAGGTGGCCTTTGTAAAAATAACAAGGAAAGTATATTAGCCAATAAAATATTCTAACTCTTCATTTAAAAGTGCATCATGGGTAGGACAGAGATGACTCTGAAGCGTTGCTACTCCAGTATTACCCCTTTCCCCCATCAAAACTTGAATAGGTCCAAAACCATACAATGCAAATCACGATTCTTAGTGTAGCAGCAAAACCACAGCAGTTTTTCGAAGGAAAAAAATAATAATAAAAAAAAAATCCATATCATTGTCCAGTCTCAAATATCTGAACTTTGAAGTCAGAGAGGGAAAAGTACCTATGTTGGTCCGTGTGGTTTTTGAAACCAGGGTGAAAAATCCCCCCCAGCAAGAAACCAAGAGGAAAAAGCGTTCCTTGGAGGAGAAGAGGGGTGGTTGCAGGAATGCTGAGCACACTGTGTGGGTCCATGATGTGCTGACTTCTGGGTCAAAGGCACCCGTGGGACCGAGGCTTCCTCGGAGGGGCTTCGTGACAGGAAGCTGCTTTCTTTGCTGGACTTTCAGCCAGAGGGGGTGGTGAGCGGACCAGCTGGTGTCATTCGGTGGAGTGACGTGGTTTGCTCTGCTCCCTTTCTCCATGCAAGGTACCCTGTCGGTGACCATTCCTGCAAAGCAGACAAGCAGAGGTGGTCAGTGTGAGCGGTGGGAGACTCATTGCAGGCGGGCTGGGCACCGCCTGAGCTTGCACGCAGCCTCATGCCTCATGCCCACTGCTTTGGCCTCGGCTGCCCCTCGTGCCGCAAGGGCTGTCGGTACACGCAGCCTCCAAGGTCACTGGAAAGGAAGATGGAGGAATTCACGCAATAAAAAGCTGGAAACTGACATAATAATAGTTTATTCTCTGGGTTTCATAGAGTGCCTTTCATCCTACAAGAGCACGGGTGAATAATGATACTTTGCAATTATACAGTACCCTTCACCCCTTAATCTCAGTGTGCTTTACAGAGCTGGGATGTACGACTCTCTGCATAGCACAGGTGGGAAAGTGGAGTCAGAGAAGAAGAAGCATTTGGGCCAGGACCCCCCAGCACCTGGGATGGGATGGGGAATACCACACCTGCCAGGGCTCCCCAGAGACGCCTCACTGCACGGGCTGGTGTGCAGCTCCACAGGGCTCATCGGTCTCACAGAGAAACGGGGATGGTACCCAGAGACAGCTCCACTCTCACGTAAATACACACCTCCTACTAACAGAGCTAACTCTGTAGGTACTATCTGTGCAAAGTGAAGACGCCCTTCTTGGCCCTTCCCCAAATCCGTAGTCATACAAAGGACAGATGTATGCTCACACAGCAAAACCGAGCTGCAATGAGGGAGGTTGGGCTGGAGTTCCCCACAACCTCCTTGGTCCTTTCTTGGGATGGTCTGCAACCAGTCTTGTACCACCACCATAGCAGCTACAGTGCCAGGCGGTCACAACCAGCAGAGCATGGTGACTGATACTGCCTAGCATGACAAACAGAATTCAAATAAAAGCATTTTAGGACCCAAAGTAGAACTAGGCATTACTCTCACTGAGGTAAACTGCTACCAAGATATGATAGTTTCAGTGTTGAATGCATACATTTCCATGGACCACATATGAGATGAGAACAAAACCCTCCAGATCCTGCTAGAGCAGATCACAGAATTAGACAAAGAAGTTAACTTTCAAGTTGTTTGCTTTTTCTATCCTGGTCCTCATTTCCAGGTCCGTTTTTCTCCTGTTATCTGACCAGATGTACTGACTGCTTCTGTTTTCTTTCTTTTCTCATTTTTAGGACACAAAAGGAATGCATCCCACAGGACTTATTCAGACAACACCTTCTGAAGCCCACTGGTGCTTTGACTGGGTAAACAATACTGGAAGCAAACAGAGCTTTATTGACTTGAGGCCTTCATAAAGCTGCATGACAGCTCCCCTAAAATAAGGTGACCTTTGCCAGTGGTGAAGACCAAGGTCACGAAAATCTTTGGAATCACGATTTTGAAAACCTAAATCACCTTCTCATCAATCTAATGCAACTAACAACACCCCAGTGGTTATAAGCTCCTGATACCTTAGTTTATCTAGGGGCTACTGTGTGATACACCATGGCCTCACGTGCTTCTGCTTCCCTTGTCAGTTGACCATGTAGACTGCCTAGCAGGGACTGTCCTCTCTCTCTACACAGCGTGCTTTGGACTCTGTCTTCTTGGATAGGATCTGCTGTCCCCTAAAGATTCAGACTGAAACTCTGAAGTACTTTTATCAGCCTTAATTTTGGTGCTAGGTCACATTTTCTTTCTCAGTCTGCTCCACGATCTCCCCTTCACACTGGCTTCTCTGCCCCTTGTCTGCCAACCTGTCGTGACTGTGCTCATATTCCCCTGCCAAATCTCCACCCTTCTTAAAGCAGAGACTGGAAGGCACATTGAATATGTTGACGAGCATAAACTCCCAGAGCACGGAGACCACTATATCTAGGTTAAGGAGTAACATTTGGGCTTTCAGGCAATGTGCCCAGCAGGATGAGCAGCCTTGTGTTTACAGAGAGCTGTGGACAAGAACTAGACTGAGAACAGGGATGTATCCACCTACTAAGTACTCCCCATAAAGTACACGACTGCTTTCTGTCACTTTTTGGCTTGAAATCTTGCTCTGAGATTAACTAAAAAGGGAAGCAGAGAAAATAAAATCTGTAATGTCTGTATGAAACTTCACTCTGCACTTGAGGTATTTTGCTTGCTCCTCTCTTTCCATACATCAATGGAAACGAAGTTCCATCCCTCACTAATCAGTCTCAAATGGCATGGCATAGCACAGACTGATAAGTTATTTGGGAGGGAGGGCATCAAGAAGTTCCCTAGCTCTCGATGCTTTCTGCCTGGAGCAGTCAGCTAGCTTTGTAAGTCCTGTCTATTTTCCCCTACTGCAAACAGATACAGTGTAACAGACTGCAGATTGGAGAGAAGGACCTTCCCTGTTGATTGGCTCATATGGCAGTCATTGTGTTTGATGAACGCATCTTTGTAGTGATCAAGTGATAGAATAAAAATCCATATCAGGCATAGCATGCAAAGTTTTATGAGGAAATGTGAACACGCTAGCCATCACCACTTCACAGTTAGACGTTACACATCTCGCACCAACACCAGCGTGCATGACCAGCACAATAAAGTCAGCTATTTGTATCTCCCCCAAAAAACAAATTACTTTTTATGGGAGCAACATATGCTCTTCACCCCAGCTGAACTTGCCCTCAACACACATCAAATATTGCTGATCAGATAGAAAAATCGCGTCAGCCACAGAAGAAGAATTTTCGTAAGCATAAAGCGATGGAGTTGAGCTTATGTGAGTTGCACTGAGGTGAGCACACTGGGTTTTTCTTGCTTTCCAAAGCTAAGCAGGCCTGGGCTGATCCTGGGATGGAAGACCACCTAGAAATCAGAGGCGGGCCATAGTTCCAACACCAGGAGGCACCATGGAAAAGATGACAGAAAGAGAAGAAGTAGGAAGGCTCATTTCTGCCCCACTGTCAATGCAGGGGGGGCAAAAGAGAGAATAACGCAACTGGATGATGACCCAGCTCAGGGAGATGACTTGGAGGTTCACCTATGTGGGCTCAGATAGCTATGCAGTGCTCCTCTGAACAGCAGGCGAGAGTCGCACTGATGCCCTCTGTGGTTGTTAGTCAAAACCCGAGTAATGGGCAGCTATAAAACAGGCTGCACCAATGCACAGCTTTCTCTGGTTTATGCCCTGACACGTGAGGATTTAAATCCTCGCTCAAAACAACACAGAGTTAGAGCTTGGCAGGACAGTTTGGCAACTAAGGCAAAGCCTCCCCAGCAAGCTTCCCTCCTCCCATTCTGCAGCTAGCCAGTTCTTTCCAGGTGCTGCTGCAGACCTACAGCCCTTCGTCCTGCGCAGCCCCTGGGACCAGTGTGGTGGGAAGCTTGGCCCTGCTTGTTAGAGCCAATTGCTAGAAGCGCTTCTCGCTCCACTCCCCCTCCATGCCTCCATGCCAAGGAGCTAGGTAGCTCAGCTGTGGGGGCATTTCCTTCTCCTGCCTCCCCCACATCCAAGCACCGATCCTGCGTGCCCACTCCCAGCACTGCCCCACGAGCCCAGTGTTGCCACACTGGCAGCACACTCCTGGTGGCAGTGATAGCCACCAGAAATAGCTGCTTTACGCAGTGCCCTCCCCGGTCATGTCCTACCTCGTCAGAGGGGCCATGTCATTGACATGGCTTTGGACACACGCATGCATGCAGACACACACAGTTTTTTCCATGGTTGCTTCCCCCTCATTCTGCGCTCCATTGAACATTTCTGTCTCCAGATTCACATCTTATTGTTCAGAAAAAAATTAGAGACTGGGTGGGGAGGGCTGAGGCAACCGTTGATGTGGGCTGGCATGGCAGAGTTTCCATCATTTAGCACAGCACTTAATTCACCCGGACAATGAATGCTGATGTGCTAAAAGAGGCCTAGTTCATCTGGGACATGCATGGCCCTAGAGTAAAGGCACTGCAATTATTTTCTCAGGGAAACTGCTCTGAAGATAAACCACAAGAGTGCAGCTAAAGTCAGCATGGGAGCAAGCTCAGCCCTGGAAACACTCTGGAATCATCTGTTACTTGTAATAGTTCTGTAATTTATTTTTTTTTTTTTTTAGCAATTCTTAAAGCAGTTCAAGCTTCTTCATTAAAACCTTCCCCTTTGAATACTTGATGATTTATCTTTCCATGAGCTAACTGAAGGGATGCCACATTGCAAGAGTCAAGGGAGGCCCTTAGCACGAATGGGATAACAAGCAGGGTCCTTAAGCACCATCCCTTGATTTTGAAGGTGGTGTTTTCCTTCTGCTCTGGTGTTGTTAGCTATGGATGCTTCTCAACTTTGGGTCAGATATGCAACTCAGGCTCTCCCACCTACTGAAACGCGAGCCGTAATCTGAGCAGACATTGTGACTTCAGGGAATGCATTGGGGAAGAGGCTTAGGATTTGCCCTTCTTTTATGCCTTGGCAGAAGAAGTGGTAGGGACAGCTTAGTCACCCCCAACTCCGTGACTGAACTGTTGCAGAGATGCACCAGAGGCCGTGCTTGCAATTGTATCCAGTTGCCTTATAGTCAGGGACAGACCTTGCGGAAGAAACATGAACTGGAAAGCAGAAGGTCTGTTGTGTGCTGACTCCTGCTTCCCTGCATCTATTCCTAGAAAAGCCTTTGGGCAAATTTCACCAGTTTACATCTATGTTCGGCCCCTTGCTGGTAAATTTAGTACCCTCTCTCACTAAACTCATTCAATGTATGTTAAATTGAACCATGAAACTAGCTAGTGAAGTTAGGAACAGGGATGTATGTCACTATGCCCTTGTTATGTAGCAAGGAAATGGAGGAAATACAGTTCCAGGCTCTCGTGCTCCTGTATGGCCCAAGGGAAAATCACCTCTTAAAAAGAGGGAGCAAAGGAATCATCACTGTGGAACAGACCCTGAGAGTCACCAAGAAGATGTGGGCTCTGCACTCCTGTCTTTACCAGGCAGCCAGTTCACTGAAGAGAAACGAGACAGAAATGAAGCCCTCTACCCCATTCAAATTTGGTGACAATTTTTCAAAACCCAGCTATCTAGCAGCAGAGTCTGCTCTTGACTGCTTTGTTCCAGCCCCAGGCTTCATGGTAGGGATACAGCATAAGGCGAAGGGAAAAGTAGTTTCTTCCCTCCATTATACACTTCCATAAAGACAGTGCTCCCTGCAAAATAGGAGTACAGTCTTGGCCTGGGTAAGCATGCAGCTCTTCTTCATAGCCAGTAGAAATAGGATTTCCTACATTCAGTAGAGAGCAGCCACATACGTGGGGAAAATGGCCTGGGCTGCTGTAAATCCTCCCCTGTACCACAAAGCAGCAATGCAACTTCACCATGCAACTTGCTCTGCACAGACCCAGGGGACATGGCACCTCCTCTCCCCTTCAGGTTTGAATTCTCCTGGGCAAAACAGCTGCCACCAGGAACCCACGCCACAGCTTTTTAAATTTGCATTTCCTCATGTTCCCATCACTGTCAAGCTTTTTGTGAAAGCAGCTCCCCATGGAATCGCACTGCTTTCTCCTTTCGTCTCCTTGTGATAACAGGAGAGGAGAGGCAAGGGCTCATGAACTTTAACCCAGGGGGACCAGTGTCCTCATTCTCCTTCCCATGCTCAGGGGTGCTCCAGAGCAGGCACTGCATTAGGTGCTCTGAAACGCATCTGGGAAGAGCCTCTCTATCCACCAGCCGTGGAGGGAGGCGGAGGAGACCAGTCTTGGCAGGCTAAAATGAACATTTGTGCTCAGTTCCCCACATTTCAGCACCAGAGTTGCTATCTGGTTTCTCTGCCGTTGTCATCTTTCCTTCCCCACCTATACCACTTCCTACTTCTCAAAGTAGCAATCTCCCCAGAACCTCTCTAAATATTCTCTTTATATATTTTTTCACCATTTCAAAGAAGTTTCTCATGGTTTAACCTTTTATAGAGCAATTGCTCAGCAAGTTCATGAAACTCCCCTTCACTTTCAATCTGAACTAAAGACAAAACCAATATCGACCAGGCCCTCCTGCCCTGCCCCATGGCACCATCCTTCTCCAGGCTTTCAGTGGCAGGGGGCCTCTGGTTTACATTTTGGGGTATTTTGAGGTACGTATGCAAGTCATGCAAAGAGGAAAATGCCACCACGGCTTTGGATTTGTAATCTCAGCTGTAGCACCCACTGTCTCTGGGTGGTGGTGGTGGCCGTGGCCCCTATGGCACATCATGGAGCCTGCCTGGGCCAGATCCTGCTTTACACTGGGGTAACCGGGTGTACCTCCACAACAGCAAGACAGCCCATTGCCCTCCAGTTAGTGCAGCACCAGTGAATTTGGCAGACCTGTAAATAGTTTGCTTTGCCCCACCGATGCTTCATGTGCAGATGTGGCAGAAGATAGGACCTTCCTTTTAAAAAAAACAGCCAAATTTTCAACTAATTCTCCCATTCTGTGCTGGGAACTGCACTGCAAAGCTGAAACTTTGCAAGGATCTTTTTGCAAAAAAAAAAAAAAAAACAAACAAAAAACCAAAACATAAAAACTAAAACAGAAGGAAAACCAAATCCAGACAGTTTCTACTCTCCTTTCCTGAAAACAGGCAACCACTGTGATGTGATAACCCTTCTTTAAGCCTCTGACTTTGTCTGAATCAGAATAGAAACTTCAACTTGAATTTCAGCAGCCTCCTGTAGGCCCAAACCACTAGGCTTTTGGCTATTCTGAGGTGCTTCTCAATTTTCTTATCCAAGCTGATCTCTTCAGTAAAATCAGACAAATAGCCAGAAAAAGGCAGATTAACTGTGGGTAGCAGTGTGGAGGAGGACGAATGGTGAGGATGGGGGTCTTGCCGAGCAACAGCCCGTACCTCCCTGTGAGAGTCCTCACCTGGGTTACGCCTGGGCCTGGCTTTTTCATCTGAAATACTATTGTGGGCCACAAAATAATAACAATAACAAACAACAATAATAACAATAATAATAATAGTAATAATAATTTTTTGCAGAAGGAGCATTGAATCTTTTTAGTGAAAAGTTTCAGCATCCCATATCAGGAAGCAATCAACATTTTCCCGTTTTCCCACAAACGACCCCTCCATCTGTAACCATCCAGGGCTGCACGCCTGCCACCGCCCCCATAGGGTTTCTCCCTGGTTTTCACAGCCCCCATCCTGGTTCGTTTCAGCCTAAGCAAGAGCAGATGCAGACTCATCCAAAGCCAAGGGGGCATGCTCAGGTGGCCAAAATGTCAGGCAGATTATACTGTGGGGGAAGGAAGAGGAAAAACCCACCCAGAACATTCAAGGAACAAGTGGGTGAGACCTGGCATAGACCTCGATGCAGTTCCAGGCACCTTAGGGCATCTCCCTTATTCCCAGCACTGCTGGCCACTGAGCCACCTGTGTAGGACCCAACCGCTGTTTTAGATTTTCTCTATTATTTCCCACCTCCCCTACCCACCCCAAGAAAACAGAAACAATATTTTTACCACCAAGATAACCAGTTCAGCAATAATCGGTAAACTGCTTCAAATAAAACAGAACTGGCATTTTAATTGTACTTTGAAAGGTAGGGTCAGAATTCAAATTTTCAGTGACCTCATCATGTATCTTTTCTTTTCTACTAGTGTTCAAGCATCTCTCAATTGGAGAATTCCTGTGGGGAAGGGTTTTTTCTACCCTCCTTTTGGACAAGCAACTTAGAAGTGGCAGCACAAGTGGTTCACGAAAGCTTACAAATATTTGGAGCATAAGCAGGCAACACCAAGTTTTACATTTAACCACGTGGGCTCCAAATAAATAGCTGAAAATTGTTCTAACCATAGGTTTCAATATCAATCGGCTGATGATGGGATGCAGATCTTTCCAGAGAGGTCGGAACTCGATAGTTATTTCACTCTGCACTACCCAATCCCCAACCCCACCCCACCCCCCCTTTTTTTGGGGGAGGGGGGCAATGTGTGCTTCCATAGAAGATGATTACATTACAGAGCCTGAAAGTCCAAAACCAGGACTGGAAGATGGAGTGCAGCAGAGAGTGGGGGCGTCCTCTCGACAAACGCAGTTCAGCCTCTTTGCCTGTAGATAATTTGTTATTGTAGGTTGGCTCAAATTTAAGACAGTAATGTTTCAGAAACACTTGGAAAAGCAAGCCAGCTGCAGGGAGGATATCGTTACAAATTGAGACACATGTTGTACAGGAATACCATTCTTTTCAAATACCAAAATCATGTCTGGGGAAGTAAAGCCATGCAAATGAGTCAGAGGCAGGACCTCGGTCTGTAACGTGCCGAGGGCCTTCAACTTGCATTAGAGGCACCGAGCGCTGAGTGCACACAGTACTGCACAGGATCAAGCCCAGATATTTAATTAGCTGTAATTTTCACGGTAGAAGCAAATGTTGAATAGTTGAGGGTTCTGCAAAATGTCAGAGGTTACTTCGATTCACGGCTATCACGAGATGATCCCACACGCTTCCAAACACAATCTCTGGTCCCAGGAGTGAAATGCAGCTCGTTATCAAAATAGTGTAAATAAGGTAATGATTAGTAGGCCTCAGCCATGAGGCCTCGACTGATGGAGGCACCCAGGAATGTGCTTAACTTGCCTGTTTTGCTCTATGGGACCTAAAAATAGACAGGGAGAGACTCAGCAGGTAATCTGGAAACAAAAAGTGCTTCAGAAAAGCTTCCTTGTCCCAGTCTGACTTCCTCCTGATTTCTTGTTCAAACAGCTTTGCTTCTGCTTTGCTTGAATCTCCCACTGCTTTTTTAACAGGAATTTAATTTTATCTTAGAATCTATTGCTCACTGCTTGATTATGTCCAACTTTTTCGCAACCACAGTCCTCAAAAGTGTTTTGCTCCTTTCTGACCCACTTTCAGGTATTGCTCGTAATACTGAGAAATAACTCCAGAAAGCTTCTCACAGTTGTTCAGAGCTCACCGCTTCACACTGAAGCTGGCCATGGCTGTTTCAGGGTCAAGCTTCACAAAGGCTATTAGGTGCTTAGCTCCTTATCAGATTTCAGCGGCAATCAGACACATACTGTCCAGGATCTTGGCCTCTGAATGTAAAGGCAATCATTGTCTCAGATGATGTTTTTACAAGGGTGCCTGTCTGTTTTACTATGGTCTTTGTGTCAGGGACTCTGTATTTAACACTGAGTTGAGCTTTTTTTCCCCATAAACTTTCCCTGCGCCACTGACTTTGCTAGCTGGACAGCACAAGAACAGACTGATGGATAGCTAGAGTCTCCCCCTATGCCCGTATTACACTTAACACTTTTGAATGCAGCCAAATCTGCTTTGCACCAACTTAAATAAGAGGAGCATTAGGCCTTATATGTATGAAAGTGCCTGGTCACTCTTTAAAGCCTGGTTAAAGAATTATGAGTAACTCCTCGTTTCAATATGAATGTTGGTTGTACCAGCTTAAAGAATGCTTATTTCAGTTCAAATAATTTTCATTTCACAAGACAATTAAAACTAATAAGGGCAAGTAAGCACTGAAATGATGTCTGAAGTCAGTGGTCGCAGGTCCTGGGAGCTGTCAGGTAGGCTACAGCCTCCAGGAGCCGCAGGCTCTGCAAATTTCTGTGGGTCTGTCAATCCAGCTATGGCATTTTTTGCTGGCTGAAGTTATGGCGCCGTGTTTTGTTTGCCAGCAGCTCTAGATGCTCACTACCTTTGCAAATCAGACCAGGTGTAGTTATTTTGTAAATTGGGTTCAAGAATCAGATTTCATATTTGAAACATATGCCCTAGGAGGTTTTATAGAAAAGCAGGAGGAACCCATCAAAAAACAGTACTTGTTCCTTTGATTCAAAGAGTGTGCGGTGATCTATGGCAGCATACCACGAGCCTGCTATTTACTGCCACTGAGACGGAAGTTAGTGCTCCCACACCCCGGCAGCAAGATGTGGGAGCTGAAAGCCACTCTGGAAGTATGTCATTTTATACTTCACCATGTTGAGAACCATTTTTTTCTTTCTTTTTTTTTTTTTTTTCCCTGGGAAATCCTTTTTGTGACTTAATGTATCTGAGAAGCTACACAGGCAATTTTGAAACGTAAGATCACGCTGCTACAGCCAGGCAGCTCTCAAGGGCAAAGCTTCAGTTCCAAGCAAATGTGTTTAAGGCTTTGTGGTGTTAACAGTCTCTCCTCTCCCCCTTCGGATAAATGGAAAATTTCTGTAGGCTCACAAGAAGCCAGGTGAAGGAAAACTTCTGAACCAGAAGAGTAGGTGTTAAGTGTACAAGTCCAATTACTCTGCTGATTTAAATTAGTTTAGCACCAGTGGACCTATATCCAGTTAAAATTAGCTAAGGCTCTGGCCCATAGTACTGTGTCAATGAAGATGATTAGCATAAAAATGTGTTTAAATATATAAAATCTGTTTTCAAGTATACCTTTAAGGTCAAGCTCTATCCTGATCAGAGGGAGGAGGGCAGGATAAGATGCTGGTAGATAGATGCTACAGTGACGGGGGAGCGATAAAAACTCTTAAGGCAGAAAGGGAGGTTAATAGCTATGCCCCTTGCCTCAGGAATCCTGACCAGAGCAGGAAATCTTATGCTGGACCATTATGGGCAGGGGAGCTCACAGTGGGATATATATTACTTCTGCTCTGAACCGGAGCGTTCTGCATGTTGTATATTTTTACGACTACAATGTATGGACTAGACAGCTGGAGGTTTGGACCTATAACTCAGCAGATGCTGACCCCAGGACATACGGGTTGGCTCTGTAGGTGGCCATACTCCTATTATTTCCATTACTTCTCGGAGAAATTCTGCTGACACAAGCAGAAAAACTCCCTCCTGCCCCCAGCACGGGATTAGTCAACACACACACATACACACACACACAGAGAAGCTAGTTGTGAGTTTAGCATGTGCCACTTAATTTTCTAATTTAGTTTACCATAACTATCATGTTAAATCCAAGCAGACCTTCATGTTTCTATTTATTTGCTTTAGGAAACCTTGACACCAAAACTGGAGGGTTAAAACTGATCCTGCCTGGACATAAAGCATGCAGGCAGGCAACACTAACGCTGCTAATTTTAGAAACTCATGTTGCTCAAACTTGAAAAAATAACACTCAACAGAATATTATTCCTAGCTTCATTGCTTTATCATAGTAGGACCTTGGCACTGAGACATCTTTTGCTGGTTCTTCAAATTGCATCAAGCTAGAACAGCTTGACAGTCCACATCCTGATGGAGAGACTAAACTTTAACATCAAGGATTATGTTGCTGATTAGCACTTCCAATAATCAAGTAATTGGTACATTAAATAATCCAGAGTTTGGCAACTTGCCCGAAAAGGTCACGCTTGCATTGATTCCTTTTTAAAGAGTCCATGTTGCTATTAAACAAATTCAATCTGTCTGTCCAGAACTCTAGCGGAAAAATATTTGGCTAATTTCCTTCTTTTCATATAATTTGATGGGAAAAAAAATCCAGGAAAAGTTGCACATTAGGGCAATATGTTCAGATTTTCCAATTAGGGTAGGTGGGGACCAGGAGAGAAAAAGACAATTCTCTGGACTTTTTCTTCTCCTGGGTAAGTGTGGCCAGTGCAATCAATACAAACCTCCAAGGGCCCAAGTCCACACAATTATTAGTGCAGCTCCCACCCTCTTTGTATTTTAGTACAATTTCTATGAGGTTGGGACTCTCTCATGAGGGATCCTCCCTGCAACCAGACTGCCAAAGGAGCGGGGTTTTACCTCTGCCCTTCCCCAGGCCTGGGCAGGAGGAACTCATGGGAATAGTGGAGGTCAGGGCTGCGCTGTAAGGGGCTGCACCGATGCTCTGCTCTCCCTGCTCGTCCCCTCTGTACAGACACGGGCAGGCTCTGAGCCCTGTGCAGCCTTCACAGACAGACTCCTGGGAGGCCAGAAATCTAAGCAGCCCCCCTGCTCCCCTGGACTGGCTATTACCAGCACTAGTGAAAAGAGGGCTCTGCAGGAAACCAAAGAGTCCTCACCTCAAATCCATCATCAGAGCTGCACATATCACTTGTGCATGCCTTGGGAGGCTCAAAACCCACCCGCATTTCACTGAGGTACCCACTGGAATGAGATGGTTATCACACTGTTTATTTCTGCAGAGTATTTTGGGTATCCTCTTCCCCTTGAAGCACACAAGGATTCTGGTCTCGTATCTCTTCTGCATAGAGGCTACTTCTTTTCTTTTTGTGGAGAAAGGAGGGGATGAACACAGACTGACTAATAACCATCAACATGTCATGCTATGCTATTGCACAAACCCCAGAGGCACGGCAGACACCTAGGCTGGGCTTTTTAACTTTCAGTGTCTATGGGGACATCTATGTTTGTGCCAGTCACTCCAAGTTTCCTTCACAGCAGGGAGAAATAGGCACTCCTAGGGCACAACTCATCTGAGCTGTCTTAGTTGTCAACTTCAAGATGAGCTCAGCTGTCTCTTTGAAGTGCCTGCTTCTCTAGGTTGATTTTAAAGAGAGTTTAGACAATTAGCTCGGCTGTGTCTTCGTTCCAGATGTCTATATTGGGTCTGATTAATCTTGCCTGGCAACCTGAAAACTTTCCTTGGTGAATGGGAAAATGGTTATTCCTGAGGATAACCACAGTGGCAGTTATTGACATTTAGAGAATACAAAGAGCTGAGGACAATAACTGAGTGACAAAACATCCTCTTTGTCTTTTCAATGCAGCTTGTTCAGTTTGCCCACTTTCTCTGTCAAATACTATCCGTGAAGTGATGTCATGTATAGTCGTGTCAACAGGCAAAAATACACAACTCAGTGAAGCCAGAACTCTCTCTGAGTTTTAAGGCTTTGGCTCTGGACGATGCTAAACCCTTCTTGGGATCGGGACCTTGGAAAGGTGGCATTACTGCAGCCTGGGTGGTCTGAGCAAGCATAAATAGGTGCTAAGAACCAGCCTGTCTTTGACTACAGTGTCAGCACACAAATGTGCAAGTCTCTTAGCACTGGCTTGAAACAAACCACGGCTATGGGGAGCTTGAGCAAGGTGGGAAAGGATGGGTTAACCACGGCTTTGCTAGAATTAAATAAAAGGGATACAGTCAAATAGTGGCCTTCTCACTAGATCAAATCACGACCCCTAGGTAAAAGCATGCGTACATTTATGAAGAGACAATCTTTCAAGCTCCAAAGGTGGCACACTGGGGTTGTAATAAGGATCTCGCTACTGAGAGGGACATACAGTCCATCCATACCTCAGGGGTGCGTAGGGGGATCCCCACTAGCAAGGCCTAGGATTTAAAGGTTTTATTTTAAATACTCATTTGACTTCTGAGTTATTGTATAAGTTGGTTATTAGTCCAAGAAAGTTATAGTTGTCCTCTGTTCTTACAAATGTATCTTTTAAATGTGTCAGCACATGCCGAGAGCAAAGAATAATGGTTCTGTTCCACCGAAGAAAGTAAATAAATACTGTTTGTGATCAAGGGAAGTAACGTTTCCGGCACTGCAGCCAGCACAGGGAACGCGGCGTTAACAAATAAAAAGGGACTCCTGACTATACAGCGGTATATCTTTGATGGTGCAATTAGCCTGCACTGATGGAGTAGGGAGATGTTGCAATGGTCCAGATTCCACAGCCTGCGCTGCTATCTGTGGTTGTAGGTGCCAAGCCCTTCAAGGCAATATTCGTATTGCACCACTGCAGTCACTATTTGTGCTACCAGGGACAGGGATTTACTGGAGGCTACAGAATATTCCATGGATTGTAATGAAATCTGGCATGTCATCAAGCCACATCCGGCAAACCGTCAGTATTTTACTGCTGAACAGATTTCTTGCAACACCCACCATTTTCCCTTTTCCTGAAAGACGCTCTCCACGCTTGTGAATCTAAACAAATGCAATTACATTTGCTTCTTGCTCACAGGCTTGAAGCCACAGACATATATTAAACTAACAGTTTTACAAAGGCGCTGTTTTATCAGAGGGATTCAGTAGGCTGGGAATAGGGAATGAAGGGCGGGGGGTTTCTGCCTCTGAAGCGTTGTCCTTGGACACGCCACGATTGTGGACTTACTTACCCATATCTCTGCCTCGCTTTGCAGCCCTACCAGGAACCACACACGTATAACAACCGCAAGGCTGGGGGAAACCTCAACTGCTTTTCTAAGGTGGGAGACTTGCACCAAAGGCAGATACCTCAGGTAAGAGAGGAAAGCCCCATGGCACAGGTCTTGCTGAGATAAGCTACAGCAGGCAGGTGACAAACAGCAGGCAGTCCCTCAGCACCGATACCCAAGGAAGGAAAGCTCAGGGAGAGGGGGTTCATTCCCCGGAGAACAGCCCTGCTGAAAGACAGGGTGCGGTCCGGAGGCAATCAAAGCAAGATGGTTGGAGATGACCATTTGGTAAGTCAATTGGATCTGAGCTAGCAGGAAGCAGCTGTGTCGTCCTGCTCTATGCTATGCTGTAGGGCAATTTCAATCATCATCATGAAGGCTTGAGCTGCTGTGTAACTCAGCTGGAATAAGTAAGCAGATTAATGGCCCAGACCTAAACCATGTCCTAGGCAGAAAACCACTGACTTTGACATACACAACACGATAATTTTACAGCCAGCACCATCACAAAATGTTCTGTGAGCAAAAGTGTAATGAGGCTGCTGATGGATGGAGTACTGACAAGTACGGATGCAATACAACACAAAGAACAATATTAAAACATAAATACCAATAGTTTTCTGAAAGTGCTGATAAATCGGGATCTGTATCTTGTTTCACAAAGGCCACATCCACACGAGTTTGACCTCATACCTGAAAATACTCATTCTACTCACACAGAAGGCAGTAGTGATTACACAAACCTTTACTTATTCTGATTTCGAATTCGGAGACACCTCCTTTTCAATGGTGGCTCCAGATCCTCTGGCCCTGTGCTGAGTATTGGCGTTGAGATAATGCACGGTGCGATAGCAGTCTTTTCTGCTGGTTTTGGCACAGGCTGGATCACACAACCTGTCTTGGGCAGCATCCGCAAAGCATACGCATGGTCCTCATCTGCTGGATTGTTAAGGTTCGGGTCCTGTTTGTCTCCCCCAGCAAGGGGCTCTTCCCCGGTCTTCTTGCCAGCATCTCCCTCAAGGTGGCAGTTTGATGCGCAGTTGTTCTCCTTAACGGACTCCAGCTCGCTCACCGCCAGCTCCTCCGGGGCCTGGGGCTTTTTCGGCTCCTGGGGCAGCTCCGGGTTCTTGGAACCCTCCGTGCTCTTTGTGCCATTCACAATGACGTTGCACACCGCTGCACCAGCTTCCAGTCCCGGTGTGCCGGAGGCCAAGGAGACGGGACAGCAGTGAGCTCCGTCACTGCACGGTAACGTTTTTGAGTCAACTGGGCTGCAGTTGTCCCTGCAGTCGCTGCAGTTCCTTTTGTCTGAGCTACCAAAAGCCAAATTTACAACACTGTTAGGTTCACGTTCAACTTTCACTTGGGCGTGTAAAGCCCTGTGGATAACATTGTGCAGCCTAGACCGGTGGCCTACTGTTAGGTCTATCACACCGTCCTGTGGACCCTGTAGCACACTGGGGAAACCAAATTTACTGTTCACTGGACTACTAGGTCTGACAGTCAAGTCAACAACTTCATTTTTACTGTGCTCCTGAAGTACTTGAGCTTGATTTAGGGACTGGCCTGAGCAGCTCGGTGACGAGTCAGAGGATTTAGACGATCCTTGCTTTGACTCTCGAGGGGATGAAGAGCTATTGGTTGGCTTTGCCCCAGGCGTCTCACTGGAGGTACTCGGAATGAAGCTTTCGCCGTTGCTGGAGAAGCCATTGGGGGGTTTGGAGTCGTTGATGTGAGGGATGGGGATGGGAATGGGGATGGGGACAGGCAAAGGGACAATGACAGGATATGGCACTAGTAGAGTCGGGGGTGGCACCAGCGGGGCAAGGGATGGCAATCCAAAGTTCATCATCTGTGGCATAGGCATAGGACCATTTGGCATCATGCTGACAGGGGGAAAGGGAAGACTGGGCAAAGGAGCTCCGGGAGGGGGAGGCGGCAACAAGCCTGGAGGATTCCCAGGCATGGTAGGTGTTGTGGGGGGATGGATATGAGGGGAAAGCATGGGTCTGTGCATGGGGCTAGAGGTGGGACCCATATTTCTGGGACCACCTGGTGGGGGACCGATTCCAGGAATCATTGGATTTGACAGAGGGCTGTTAGGATTTGAGGCATGGTGAGGTGGCCCACGAATAAATGGTGGACGGATTTGCTGCATAATTTGCTGTTCCATGAATATGGGCAGAGGAACTGGCCCACGGTTTGTCATCACCATGGGAGGACTGCGAGGTGGGACACCAATTGGAGGCACAATGCTAGCAGGTGGCTGGACAGAAACTGGTGGAATATTTGGATTCTCACTGATGGGAATAGGTTTGGGAACTGGCGTGGGGATTTTAGTGACAGAGCAGTTGGCAGTGTCAGACGGAGAGGCAGTGGTAGACGCTGATGGTCCAGGACCTTGAATTTGGCCAGCTGCAGACGCTGGGGATGGGGCTTTTCTCCGAGCATCTGCTAGCGGTATATTCCAAGAATCTGGAGTCAGCAGCTGCACCCCAGTGCCTTCTGCTTTATTTTCGACTGGAGGATGTAATGTACTGCACAGTCCAGCTGGAAGATTGGCCTGTGTCTCTTTGTAGAAAATGTCCATTTTGTACTGATTGAGACATTTTGCACTGCAGAATTGAAGCCTTCTTTCCCCGTCCCCAAAATCCAGATACTCTTTTGTGTGTCTTATGTGCTTACACCAGTCACATACCTACAACACAGTAATAAAATCAAATCAGGTAAGAAAAGCAATCTTCTCTTCATAGTGTTATTTCAAAAGTCATTTTTCAGTTGCTTTCTAAATACTCACATTATTTTTTCTAGCAGAAAAAAAATAGTTACGTTTGTGAAAACTATGCTTTTTTTGCTCCAAAATATTGGTGAATTGAATGCCACTCCCTTTTCTGGCTCCCATGATCTCAATTCTGCCTTATACAGTACATTATATATCTTAAACCTATACCACAGAGAATAATCCTCAGCTGGCATAAACCGTTATAACACACATATGTAAGTATACAAAATCCGTATGAGTATGGCTGTGATTACTCCTCAGTGGTAATTTAAGCACACCTGTACCGCCTGGGATGCCATGCTGCACAAGAAGTATGATAACTGGAAAAGGACTCAGAAAGTTGCTGGAAATGAATGCAAATCATTGCTGCTAAACTGCAGCACACTGTAACATTTAGTATTCTATTAAGAGTATCAAATAGTAAGTTGGAAAGGGTGTGGTATTTTAAAATGGCACCATGAGGCAAAAAGTATCATTCATCCTTCTCCCTTCATTCCAAGGAGAAACTTGGAAATAGCCAGGACATTTGTGTGAGGTTTGAATAGTCCCAATTCGTGATGTTTCGGCAAGCTGGAATTATTTTCTGAGCTGTTTGCCCACTCTTGTGTACGAGTCACTCCGAGTAAAACTTCTTGGCAAGCAAGGGCCTATTTAGCAACTTTTCAAATACTACAGCAAAAAGTTTGCATTGCAGGCTCATTTTTGTTTTGTTTCTCTGCTTTCCACTTAATCCATTTCTGTGTTACTATTGGTGTGGTGAAGGCATAGCCAATTTTTTTTAAAGTAAGGCTGCAGAACTAATTAAGCTGTGAAAGGTTTTCCCAGTTGTAAACCACTAGACACCAAAGTTCAAAAAATAGTCATTCTAGGCTTCAGAATCCATTACTTCAGAGAAATTATTGTGATTTCATTAACACATTAATTTTGCAACACCAACAGCTCTCACAGATGGTGAAGACATGATCTACAATTCAAATATGACTCTTGTTTGCACAAATGCCTTTCCTTCATATGGCATTTTAAACAAGAATTAATATGAGTAATCTTGCCATAGCTATAAACAGATAAACAGATGTCAGATTTTTCAGTGCCTTACTTTTTTGACAGAATTTTACACACACAAAAAAACCATTTTTGTCATTTACGTTAGTTCTCAAAATCCTCCGTTGACAGAGATTTTTGGTGCTTTCTGTCAGCATGTTGAGCCTATGACCATGTCAGAATACATCCTGGTATTGTTCGTTCTGCCTTTTCCAAATAGCCCACATTAGCTTGTTTTGAAATGACTATATCTTTTGTACCAAAAAAAAAAAAAAAAGAAGAATATGATTGTGAAAAGACTGCATTGAAAGGATAATTAATTTTAATAACTATTGGCCATATAAACAATTTCAAACAACATATGTCGGGCATCTGATTACCCATCTCATTTAACTCTCAGCTTTCCTTTAATATAAACAGTGGTGACATTTTTCAGTTTTCAGTAATATATCTTTAATATATATATATACACACACACACATATACACACCCACACCCCCTATATGCTATAGTTATTAGCCTGTTTATTTTAACTCTGCAACCTTTTGGTTATCCGGTCGGGTTGCTATTTGATCCCTCTCCTGCCTCCCTCCTCATTCACACACTCACACACACACTCCCTCTCTCTACCACAAAGTTTTTATCCCAACATTTCTATCAAACGAAATAATAACTTGAGAAGTAGCAACTACTAAGTCACCCCTGAAGTTTGGGAATGCAGGGCTCAGATTTTTAGCTTGGGCACATGGACACAGCAGCACGTGAGATAAAGCAGAGGGGGTGCTCGTGCTGCTCAACGTGTGCGGCATTAGGACGGGCATATTTTCAGCACGATGCCCCATGCAAGGAAGAAAATTTCCTGGTGCGTTACAAACAGGGCCAGCCCTGCATTGAACACACATTGACAACATAGCGCCCTAAAAAATGTGGACAAAAAGGCTGTCAAATCCACAGAAGAGTTGAGATAAATGCCTCCACTGCCATGGCACATGCATCCCCCCAAGGCATAGGGCAGATGGAAAGCAGGAGTGCATGGAGGAAGGCAAAGCAGGGGCACCCCCACTTCCAAGGGCCCCCAGGTTTTACTAGGCATCGGCTCTCCCTCTACTCCTGGCAGGAAGGCTC
This sequence comes from Fregata magnificens, assembly GCA_013389945.1. NCBI lineage: Eukaryota > Metazoa > Chordata > Aves > Suliformes > Fregatidae > Fregata > Fregata magnificens. The sequence continues at coordinate 150,815 of WAAD01038824.1, forward strand.
AGCAGCCATCGCAGACAGCACAGGAGCTGGGCAACCCCTCGCCACAAATAGTGCAAACACACAGCAGTGGGCACCGAACCCGGGTATTTGGCATGGGTATGGGTTTTGCCACTGACCTGGCAAGTCAACACAGGATGATCTGATAGAAACACCTTATAATTGACCTCCTGAAGTCTTCTGACTTGCCACTGTTTTCCAAGCAGGCAAAAGGGGAATTTGTGAGTCTACACGGCAAGTTAATAAGGTACTATTTAACTCAGTAAAGCTGCTGAATTTACCTTAAAGTCATTTTTGATCGAGAGCTCGCTGCTGTAGCCACAAAACGCTATCAGTTTACATGTATGGAATCAGGATGTAAACCACTGTGCTCCTTCTGCCGCTTGCAGGGTATGCTCTTGCTCCAAGGGCCGTGCAAGGAGGCAGGGGGTCTCCACATGTACCCCAAGAGCTGCACAAAGAGGTACCAGGAGCTCCCAACTGGCTCCCGAGGAAGGCTAGGGGAAGGATGAAGCCCACCCCGGCCCATCACCCACCAAAACAGTGTCTGCTTGCAGGAGAAAGACGAGGAGGAGACCGGTCCTGGAGGTGGCTGCTGTAAGGGATGGGGCAGGACTCCAGATGCAGCTGCTTCCCTGATTTAGTCCTGGGATGGTGCAGCTAAGACTTGCCCTTCCTTCGGGGCAAAGGAAGCAAAACAACTTGTAAGCCTGCTGCCAAAGAAGCACCTGAGAAATACGAGAGAGTAAACCCAGCCTCCTTATATTTCCAGGAACAGCCCCCTCAGTGACTTTAATTAAACAGACTGAAAGAAAAATACAGACCCAAAAATCTTGTGGCATCTTTTCTAATAATTTAATTTTATTAGTTATCAGTCGAAAAATTCACTGAAATACTTTAGTGTTTTATTGCTGTATTGATCTGTTTATCTCAAGTGGGCTCCTATGTCACTCCTGCTAAACAAATATTTTCTCTTCCTTGGTAAAATATTTAGAAATCCTGCTTAGAAATTCTCTACTAATTTCTCCTGTTTTCAATAATTCACTGAGGTATGAGAAACTCTGAAGTCTGCCTGCCTCACTCACATATTGATCACAGACCGTTCTGTATATTTTATCACTAGATAAAATTAATTAAAGCCACAGAAATTAAAGGCAGTGATTCTGTTCCTCTGAACATCCTGGATGGACCAAATATCTAATAATTATCTCATTGATTTTACGCAACAGCTCAAAGTGTTGAAGTCAGTGAGAAATGTCTACCTATTACATCCACGTATTTCATTATTTTCTTTCTTTCTATCTATCTATCTAAGCAATCTGTCTATGCTGCTTATTTAAGATACAAGTATAAAATGTGCATGTCATACGCAGGTAATATGACACGTTACAATATCATACTAAAAGGCAGAAAAACAGTCCCTACGATGAGGAGGAAATTACTGGAGGAGAAAAAATGTCACTTAAGAATTAATGAATCAAGTCTGTCTTACAGGATTGATCATTTAAGATGAGGTCAATGAATTTATGATACAAATGGCTATATCACTAGAGGTAATAAAACGGAGCAATATCATTCATTTTACATCTAACTAATGACGTGCTCAGAGTAATTACAGACTTCTTCTAAAAGCCTACACTGATTAGTTCAGATGTGATAGGTGAAACATATATATCTTTCCGTTCAATAGAATAACATTTTCTTATCTGTAAAACACACAGCCAATGTCTTATTTTTTTAAGTACTTGCATTCCATACAGAACATCGTCGTTCTTCACAACCAGCTCAAAATCTCTCTCTTCATTTATTCCTTCTGCTTCTCTTTTCCTGCCTCATCCTTTCCCTCTACCATACAACCAAGAGAAGAGCTAAACTGTTGCAGAGTGTTTGTTAACACTGCGCAGTGGATTTGGTAGTGCTTATGCACGGGAGTAGCTCCCCAGGTTTCAGCGGGATTAGGCATGAGAGTTAATACTGCGGGATCACATTGGGAGGGTCTGACCCAGCACCCGTGGAAAACAATGGAGAGACTCCTCTTTAATGCAATCAATTGGCTTTGGGTCTGACGCTTAACGCCAGCCTCCGCTCACCCCGGAATCGGCAGGAGCCTTGCCCCTGAACTCAATAGGAGCAGAGGCACGGCCAGGGATTTTGGAAGGAACTGTGGCAGAAAATCTCATAGCACAAGTTAACAAAAGGAATACATGGGAAGAAAACAAATGCCACGAGGCTGAGTTTCAGACATTTCCTAACAAACATAGGTGAAGCAACCATTTTGTACATTTCTACCCAAAAGGAGGTGGGACCGGTAGCGGTGTGACTGACAAGGAGCGTGAACATTCCCGAAATAAAGGGTCAGACCTTGCAAGGTGCTAACAGACCCCTCACGCGCCTTCATCTCCCTTGGAAAAACACTCCTAGGACCACTCTTGGGCAAGCACACTTCACACCACGAATGCCAGAACACAAACCCTGAATGACAGAAAAATCAGTAATAAGATAACTGCCTATCTCATTCAGCTGTAATGCAACAACCCTCAAGAAGATTAAATTTACCTAACTGGGGCATGTCCAACGCTAAACAACAGAATGAACATTTCCTTCAGCACGTTTAATGTATTTATATTTTAGTGGCGGGTTGCCAGTGTGCTACTTATAAGCTCAATGACTTGATATCATTCATCCGCTTTCCTGTGAAACACGCAGCAATCTACACCAGGAGACGACTCAGAAGACACTGCATCAGCAGAAACAGTACTCGCACCTGATACGGGAACACCAAGGAAGCCAGGACTGAGGGATCCTGTAACGCTCGGACTTCTCTTCTACAAAGAGGGGAAAAAAAGCCATTCCTGTTGGCATCCGTATCTTTATTTTGATAGAAACATCCAAAGCAGAGTCCAGACGTGGCCACGAGGTTGCCCTGCGGGCGCAACACAGGCATCCTGCTGTGCTTAAAAGGGCCATGCTTGGGCTTTAGGCACAGGGTAATTAATACTTCAATTTGCTGTCAAATGCAGGCAAAGTTCATCCATTAGTGCAGTTCACCCCTAACCTCTGAACGATAGTCTAATATCAGACACTGCTTCATTAAGAAATACATTTGCTAAAATTTGTCTATGGAGGTATTTACATCAGCCTGAGAGAAACCAGGAACGAGTAACGTGCAAACACCACCGCTGCAATGAGAGAGAGCCTGTGCCTTATACAGAGCACTTTGGACTAATATCAGCTCCCTAGTAAAGCTTAGCAAGAGGACAGAAAGGGGTCACTAGGGCAGAGACAGTCCCTTTTCAGCTTCTCCAGAACCAGAGGGTGACTAACGAAGCTCCTCTCCCTGCTCAGGAGAATGCCGTCATGGGACGCCTTGCACAAGGGAGGGCTGCATTGCATCCTGAGGGCTTTTATCAAAGATGCCGAAACATGGGACTGAAGATTATCAAAGCCTTGCTTCCTGGCATAAAATCCATTTATTCAACTCTGCTGAGTAGTTTCTAGTCCCTTTTCCCACTGTGGTATCCAACTGCTGTCTCTTCACATACGCTCAGGCATACGTTCTGGCTTCATGGACGCCACTGCACATTTCCTATATCCCATTCTGGCCCCGGTTGCCTTTCCTTTTAGTCCGGACTGTGTCCCAGGTCCTTCCCTGCAGTTTCCAACCCTGCCACCCACCCAGGATGTGTGAGGCGTGGAGGCAGAGGCTCCCACCCCATCCCAAAAGCCGCAAGGTGAGGAGACAACTCCCCTCCCCCTGCACAAGCTCCTGCCTTGCAGCCAAACGAGAACCCGACGCACCAGCCATGTGTTTTTCAGCAAGGGCTCAAGTTTTTTGAAGCCTGCCAAATATTGGACGCGGAAGCAATCTAGAAATTAGGAAGTGGCTTGAAACACACATACAGAGGTTTCTAGTAAACACCAAATGAGTCACAACTAATGCTCTTACACACAGCTCAGTCAGACCCTTTGTAGATCACCCAGTGGCCGCTGTGGCACGGACACAAAGGCACCTTGCCACCTGGGCCCCCTCGCAAGGCTGTGAAGCACTCCCAGCAGGACACCAGGGGAAAATTCAGTCTATCAGAAGGAAAGAAACCTAGATCTGTGTGTCCTGAAGGACTATGTGCCTGTCTTTAAAGGGGAAAGGAGTGTGAAACCTCTCTCAGCTGTCCTCACCAGCTCCCCCAGCTTGTTGGGCAATGTGGCTGCCTGCTCCCTCCCTTCTTTCCTCCATTTATCCACCACCAAGGCTCCTCTTCAGAGCAGGTCACCTAAAAGGTAGTGCTAATTGCTAAACAAATCCCTTCATAGATCCCAACCGTGGTGCTAAATCCTGCACGCGGCCCCATCTCTGCAGCCTGTTGCATGACCAAGCACAGAAAAACTTTGGGGCAAGAGCTGTACCTCGGGTGTTAATGTATTTGATGCTTGTGAGCACAGAGAAGCCGCGGCCCCAGCGGGGCTCTGGGTCGGACTGACCCCTCCTGTAAATAGCAACTTGGTGGTCTGTACTAACTCTTCACTCCCTGCCTCACTCACTCCCCAGAGGGTCCCCCCGCAAAGCCCATGCCAGGTTGGGAAGGTGCCGCTCAGCTGTTAGCACACAAACACACGGTGATTTGTTTGACATAAAGATCTTTCCAAGGCACTGGAGTTCCCTTTTAGCATTTTCTGACTCAGAAAAAAAGATTAATATTAAGAAGTGCAAGGTAGGCACCCTGCCGTGCCGATTGGGAAAGCCAAGCTGATTATAGGAAGATCTGCAGAAGGACACGGCTGTGCTCCGCTCAGGTGTGTGGGGTCAGAGTGAGGAAGAGGAGGGGAATACGTTCCACCCAGAGACAATGACAAATGACAAACTCCTTTGAGAGGTTAGCGATAATCAGCATAATGGAATTGAAATTCATAATTTAAAGGCTTTTTTGCTTATCCTAATACTGTTGTGCTTTCTTCCCAGCTAATTATCACAAAAGGTATTCAGATGCCAGCACCCTGTGCCAAACGATGGAGTGGGCACAGCCTCGCCAGAAGCCACACAACCTGCCATCGCTCACCAAGGTGTCCCGTGTCTCCCTACCCAATCCTCCTCCAAAACATCCACCCTGGACCTGTTCAGGCTTCCTCTCAAGAGGGACTGGGTAGCCTGGGGCATGGCTGCTGCCTAAGCAGGGTACACAGGGCTCTGCACATCCAGCACCACAGCCACTGCGCACTGGCTCACGGGGTGGGGGGCTTTGGTCTGGGGGTCCCTGGCAGGGATGCAGACTGTCCCCAAAGCAGGAGGGCAGTTCACAGCGTCTACTTTCAAGATGACTGTAATCAAGACCCCAACTCAGCTGTCGTGACCGGGAATTGATGCTCTTTCACTACCAAATATCAAACAATACTAGTAACAGGCATAAGCCGAAGTGCGGCTCTAAGCAGTTATCCAGCCTCGATCACCATTTTCAGTGTGCTTACTGCAAGACATTCAGCATGCTTATTGTGGCAGGATTCTTCTGTCCAAGATGGCTCGTGATAATTTTTTATAATGATTGTTCCACTTGAATGGAGTGATTATTATAAAAAATTAAAAAAAAAAAAATCATTCCAGCTGAAACCTGCTGCGAAGGAACCCCCAGGCAGGCTCTAACACACTGTGAATGTGGTTACAATATAGCTTGTAGCGATGCTAGGTGTGAAGGAAAACAGATTTTTACAATGTTTGGAGCTTTGTGCAAAAACAGTTGACAAAACAGAACACTGCAGTTGCCTACAACTTAAAACTGTCCTGTGACTAGTTTCTTTCTGTTTAAAAGAGATCAAAGCTTGCCTGCTTACTTGCTTTTCCTTTCCCTGATGTAACCCTCCTAAACTTCTTGTCCTCCCGAAAATCTTTACCACTGTTTTCTGAGAAGCAAATACTGACTTCATGTCATTTAAATGCAAGACCCACTCTGTCTCCATTTTTCATCCTAATTATGCAAAAGTCTAAGCTACGTGAAGCATAAGGAGAAAATAGAGCTCTTTGGTAATTAATGGGTAATGATAAATTGACTTAATTTTTTGAATCATTGCAGTTGTCATCTGTGGTATTTAAAACATAGCCTTTTCAAAGCCCTTGCGTTCCTTTGTGTTGGGGGGCTTTTTAATGTTCCCAGCCAAAAGCAACGAATGTAAGTTATGCTAATGCCCGGCGGAAATCCAGGTTGGGTCTTGTTTCATCAGCGTGGCTACATATTTGATTTTGTATATAAACAGCTGAGCTCCATGTTTTCAACTTCAGTCTGAGGCTTTGAAACCACAGGAGGAACTTTGGATCTGAAACCGCTGGTGAAGCCCACAATATGGTGGGCGAAACTTCAGGGAAAATGAATGTCATGTGAGGTGGGACTTGCCAAGAGGGAAGTTCTTCTCCTCAGAAACCTCCCTGGCTGAAATAACACAGAATGGGACAATAACAGCATTTAAACCTTAAAATCCTTGATGTGGGGTTTTTACACTTGTACCATACAAGAGCTGATTACAGGGCACATCCGCACTGCTGTTTCAGTACCGGCTAAGGCCACCACTCCAGCAGTGACAGAAGTCCTAAACAAAATTAAGATGATGCAGAAGATGAAAAGAGGGCAAGAGTGGGAGAGAGAGGCGGGGGGGTTACATGCCCTCAGCAGGACAGACAACTGGTCTCACCAAGACTCACATTGCAGAAATGCCTGAAGAACACCTAAGCCTGAATGACCTTTCTAAGGGTAATGCAGGCCCCGAGAAACCTCGTCCCACTGTGAGTCCATTGGCCTTTGAGCACAACTACATCATCCAAGAGACTGTGGGGCAGAGCAAACCCCGGCTCAAGCCATCGTGTCTCAAGCTCAACTCTCCAGCTCGCATCAAGCCCCAAGCTCATCAGACAGCTGCCACAGATCTGCAAGCAGTAGCCCAGCATTTGCATGGTGGTGTGCCCACACAAAAAGGCCAAGAGGCAGTTCCTCTTTCAGACTTAACCTGCTCTGACAGGAGACCATGCAAGTGTGTCTGTAGCCTCCTTCTTGGTGAGCCTAATTCGAGGGTAGGGATCTGTGGAGTCAACTGAGTGTCTGCATCATGCTCCTCATGGCCCTTAGCTCGTGGGTAGCAGTGGGAGAAGCCAGCTTGGCAGACCAGTGGCACAGACATATTTGCTGGTCAGGCAAGCAGTTTGATTCGGGTTATGGGGGCATTGGTCACCTTGATGTCTGACACTTGATTTCCAGGCCAAGACTTCCCATGATGTGCGTTCTCAAATTCCCCTGGTCCTGAAATGATCTGGGGAAAAACTGAGCAGCCAGGAGCAAGAACTACATCGAGTAGGTGAAGCTGGGAGTCTCGGTGAACTACAGTATGTGCCTTTCTACAACAGGAGGTTTTGCTTTATGGTCCTTAAGCTGTTAGTGCCACAGTGAGAGCTTCACTTCTTCCTAAAGGTGACACGAATGTACCTCCTCAAACTGCTGCCACTAAAGCCATGCAAAGTATTGGCAGCGAGAAGCGTCGTAAACACCTTGAGAACAGGACAAGAACTGTCGGCTTTCAATATTGAGGAAGCTAAAAGAAAGAAAACAAAGCTAGCAGCTGGAAAAACATTTCTGGGGCTTAGAAGTACTTCCTCACTGTGTCCAGTGCCTGCCATCTCTTTGGGGCAGCAGGGGAATGTTGAACTAGGAAATCCCCCTCCTTCCTCTCCCTCAGAGAGTGGAAATGCATTTCTTTCCTCATGGGGACATTTACCTCTGTGTCCTTGGAGAACCTTCTGCACAGTTTACATTTTCACATGCTCAGCTACAGGAGGCAGCAGAGCAGCTTCTCCATCCCTGGGGTGCCCAAGCCGTGGGGACTCACCAGTGCCCGGGCTGCGAAACACTGCCAGCCCCTCTTCAGGGAACAGATGAGAGGGCCAGCACCGCTGCCACGCCAGGAGCTCCTCACTCCTACACGGGGGCTGCAGAGTCCCTGCTCCTCCCGAGAACGGGACCAAACATCAGCCACAGAAGGTTTCTTCTGCAGAGCAGCTGTCAACCGGTGCACTAAGGAAAGAGACCCTGTATGCGCCAGGCTTTGCAGCACTCCCTGCATCTGGCCCCAGCAATCAGGAAAAGAAAGGGAAATTGAGAGCAATTAACACTGCAAATGTTTCTATCAAATTCTTTTGAGAATTAGGGATGCTGTTAAGCACAGGAAAACTTAAAGGTAAAAGAGGAAAGGGGCACTTTACTAGCCTCAAATAGTATTTAACTTGCTGAGTGACCAAAATCTCTCCAAATGAGAAATCTTCACCACTGACAATCTCATGCTACCAAGTCTGCAGATAACTTCAGAAGCCAAGTGAAGATTTATATTCTGTAATTAATTCACTTTTTTATTCAGGACCTGAATAAACACGTTCACCCTTTTTTTCTGAAGAAAACTTTATTCTGGTCATATAGCAAAGTAACATTGTGAGATGGAAAATAACCCATGTGGCTCATCTGTCTAGAATTTATATCTAGTAATATCTTATATGTATTTTTTCTCCAATATATTTTCTTTTTAATATTCAAGAGAATATAAAAATAACAATAAAACCCCCTCCATTATGTTTCCAGTGGCTCATAGGTTGGTTGACAGGACTATAAATGTAATAATGAGGAGGTTTGAGGGGCAGGTTAATGTTTTTTGCTAACACATGATGCTTTTAGCCTAAGGCATTGCTGGAGGCCAATACCACTTCACCTGGACAAAGATAACCACTGAACAGCCATTAAATCACTCAGACTTAAATGTAATATTACTGGGTCTAGAGAACATTACTGTAATCCAGATTTGAAATATCATTAGTCCATAGAATAGCAAGTAGGAATGCAATCTGAAACCTTGAGAAATCTTTATTTACCTGTAATGAAGGGTTCTAAGTCCAATTCTTCCTCTCACCTATGCCATTTTACAGTGGCATAATTCTCAGATTTTTGTGTTGTTTCTTCTGATTTATGCTTGTACAAGCAAGAAGCTTACAGAACAGAAGTCTCAGGGTGTTTTGGAATACATATATGTGTGTGTGTGTGTGTGTGTATATATATATATATGGGTTTTTTCCACCTATCGATATAGGCCAGGGATCTTCAGCCTTTGTTATTACATGTTAATCTTTATCATGCAATAATATTTACAGGCCAGGGTCCATTATGCTATGTGCTCTAACATACACATGGTCAGAGCATGGGCTGCAGTGGAACTGGCTGGGTCTCACAGTCTACCTAGGACAGAACCTCCCCACACATTTCCCCACCTTTCCCAAACATATAAAATCCTTGAGGGACTGCATCAGCTGCTTACTTGGAAAAATAATGTTAGGGAAAGATTGACTTGACCGTTAGTAAAAATGGATGAAAAAACCCCAAAACTTTCCAAAAGGAGCATTGCTGGGTTTTAGTCTATAGAGCTTTGAAGGGAGTCAAAACTGTTCCAGATTTGACTGTGTGTGATTCACACTTTGAGAATTGCTGGTTTTGCCGCTGGTAATGGTACGCATCACCCCACGTCCCAGAATGTGTTCAGTTTAAAGAGCAGTCCTCTCTGGAAACCACATTTGATTAGAACAGCCCTGGGCCAGATCCAAAATCTGCATGGATCAAGGAAAAGTGTGTCACATCAGTTTCAGCCCAGGACCGAGATGTGTCACATCTCTTGCAGATTGGGCATGGAGAGTGGAATTCATTTTCCCATTTCCTCTGGAGTTGGGGGCTGGAGAAGACGAAGCCAAGCAAGGGAAATTGCTCAGCCGCGCACAGAGGAAGCATTCTGTGTCCCTCTAGTTTCTCTCACTGCCAGGCACTGATCCTGGCTGAAACCCAGAGCCCGTTGGTACAGACCCAGCTCCCCTTCCCCCTTCTATTAGCACAAAATCACCAGTGGAGAGAGGCTTATTCTGAGCAACTGTTAGGCTCACTCTTGGGCACTCCCATATGGAGCAGGTAAGACTGAAATAAGGGCCAGGGAAAAGAAGAGATGGGCAATGGAACAGTCTGCACATCCTCCAAATAGCGAGGGGAAGAGAGGAGAAGAGAGGAGGGGAGAAAGGAGAAAGGGAAAAACAGAAGAAAGAAAAAAGCAAAAAAAAAAAAAGAGAACAAAAAGAAAAAAGAAAAAAAAAATTACTCTGCCTCTGGTAGGTAGGATTTACCATGACTGTTATGGTCCCTAGCTATCTTAAACCACTGTTTTCCAGGATTTTAGCTTTAAAAATAATAAATGAAGAGTTATAATGGTCTGAAACTGCAGCCTAGAGCCAAACATATGGTGAACTAATGTGTGTGAAAACTTCCTTGTCTTCTTCTGCTAATTCCCCTCTTGTTTGACTAAGAACATTCCTGCCATGAAGTCGGGCTTCCTCCGACAGGACCCGCCAGCTGCGAGGGTGGTGGGCAGCAATCAGCTTTACTTGTGACCAATGCCTGAGGGAGAGAGGGCCAGCCCTTCACATACCCCGCTGCCCGCTATGATGCTTTTGTCAGGCCCAAAACATTTGCTGGTTCTCAAGGAATGGAAAATGCACCTTCTTGCCTGGTGATTTACACCTACCCCTTTCTAAGTAGGGTATGGATGTGGGAAAAAAAAAAGTCCCACTAGCTCTTTCCTATTCAAATGAAAAGGTCTTACTTATCCCTCTGTTTAGAAAGTGTTTAGCACTGGAGCGTACCTGACACCCGGCTATTTACATAAATCAAATCTATTCTTAGTAACCCTGGGATGAATCTGGGATAACTCCACTGAAGCCAGTGTTGTTTTTTCAATTTGAACCATGTAACTGAGAGTTGAATTTGGCACAAAGTATTAATTTCTCAACAAGGACGGTCCATTACAGCAGAAGGCATCAGACGCGCTAGTCGGTAAAGAACACAATGACAGAGGACCCTTTAGTAATGCATTGTGTTACTGTAGATGGCACTCATTCCTTGCCTGTATGTATGATGCATGCTGTGGACTGCATAGATTTTATTATGTAAATGCATCATGGCAAACCCTTTCATACTTATGACATCATGCACATGATTTTCTCATTGCATGACATGCATGACAAAGCAGCTATGTGGAAGCTGCACACCAGGACAAAAGAAATCAACGTATTTAGACCCTCACCCTGCAAGTGTATCGCAAGCAAGGCTCTCGGGAATGCTATGCTCTTTAGACGACTCCTCAAAGAGGACTAACTCTGTCTTGCTTTCTCCAGCCCTTTTCCTTCCCTAGGTCTTTCCACAAAAACTCCTTCTGACAACAATTTCACAGGGTAGAGCACCACTGGAAATATTTCTCATCGAACCAGCTGAGATCTGGCTGGCAAATGAAGACCAGTAGCCATGACATACAAAGACTCCTAACTGTATATTTGTTCAATGCAACTGAAGCGTTTGCTTTTCTTTTAAGGGCTTTTCTTTAGATTTATTTTAACACCCACCCCGGGTCAAGTGCTCCTCATCCAGCGATTTACTTACAGCAGTAAGAGAAGGAAGGTTATGTTAGCTAGGGTCCTGAGATGCGACTTGCTAGATTGGCATTAGTCATTCCCCGCAAACACAAAATTCCTGAGTAACTTTGGACAAGGTGAAGGGTGGGCAGTGAAATAATCCAGATGGCCCAATTTTAGGTATTTTGATTGCCCAGCTCAGGTCTGTGGAGAGAGGTAGGCATCTCAGGAGGGTGGATCATGGCAGGAACTTAGTTAGCTAAGGCTCCAGCAGAACTCTCTCTCTCCATCCGTTGCAGAGAGAGCAAAGGGAGGGTAAGCTCAGACAGGTCTCTAAAGCTGGGAGGCTTGTATGTTCTTTCTTTTCAGTCTGTATCTTTGATCCTCCTTTTAAAATGGGGACAAGGCTTCCCTTTATCTGACTAGCCTACTTAGAGTATGAGGTTTTGGAAATGGGAATCAGGTTGTCCTACATGTGTGTACAACATCCAGTACAATCACATACCTTGAACCACCACCACCACCACCACCATCAAAACCAAAGTGCAACATTACTATGGGGCTCTTTCCACTCCGTGGGATCAGCTAATCACGAGGGGCTTTGCCCAAGCCCAGACTTCAGGATTTGGTTCTCTGTGGCTAGATACAGACGTGCGCGCACTTGCACAGTCATACACATCTTGTTATATGAAACGTTATATAGAGTGGCTTATTGCAGCATGCAATATAGTAATGGGGGACAGGAAGACAGAGTTAAGTATAGCATATTCACTAGTAGACATGACTGAGAATATTGACTGTTCTTCACATCTACCAGGCACATTTATCACCCTGTGATATAGGAGGGGAGAAGACTGGGAGGTGGGGACATGCCAGTTAACCTCAGGCACTTGTCCAAGTACAACGAGAGATCTGACGTATGTGTGAGGGTTGAAATTCCATTATAGTTTTTAAATAATTAAACACTACATGTTTGGAAGCTCATTCCTTCCTATTACTTTTTAAATAATTAATCTGTATTTACATCTATTGAACTTCATGGAGCTATACACATAACAAATTTGAGTCAACTTGCAGAAGAGAGATTTTTCCTGTCTGACAGCATTACAAATGTTTTTTGTTGTATACAGTAACTTCAGCTATGAGGGATCAGTCAAAAACCAAATCCAAGCTAGATGCTGTACATCACAGGCACATGTGTAAGGGGTTTTCTATCAAATTATTCACAAGTAATCAAAACACTAAGAGAAACTGTAAATCCCCAGAGGAAAAAAATGTGCTTCTAACATCTTAGAATAGCAAAAAGTGATTCAAGTTGGAAGACAGTAAACCAAAAAACTGCACGTATTGTTCCTGTTGAACATACTCATTACGTTCAAGCTAATGCTGCCAGTTCCATGTAACCTGTAGTACAGTTTGATTGAAAACCCCCACAAATTCCTGCAATTGAAAATACTAATCTCAAAAGCTACAATAACAGATATAGCAGAGTAACTTCTGGTTCAAGCTGAACAAGCCGTTAAAAACCCAGCAGGTTTCACCTAACTGGAACTACACATGGTGCACCAAAGCCAACAACCAACGCTGTTCAAAGCTTCGAAACAATAAAGCACTGAAACAGGCTCTTGAAACCGTAGCTCTGCCCTGGGAAATCAATTTGTAGCAATGGCATCAGTATTACATGTTTATTGTACATGTGATTTCCAGCTCAAGTTAGCTTCTATTTACAAGTAAGCAAATATATATGCATTCACTTATGCAATTCTAGCTGGCACTCCTACAAATTCAGTCTGAAAGTCCAACTAAGTTATTTCCTTTTCAAACATCATTACTACTAATAGAAATGCTGCTGGCCAAACAGTTCCTTCAATTATAATAAGTGGAGCAAAGCTGCCTTCATACTGAGATCTCAGTTACACCTGCACAGTTATTCTGGAAGTTAATTAGATTGCACAGGGGTAAATATGGACTTAATGTGCTCTTCAGAGGCCTCATAATGGCAGAAGACATATTAGGGAGAGAAGAAAGAAACCAACTTGACTTTCAAATCCCAGGCTGGCTTTGCAAGGAAAGGAGCAAAAACATGTGGACTTGGAGGTGAAGCAGTCGTGCGTTAGAGATCACGGACAGCCAGTGTCACCTTGCAGGGGAAAGGTTCGCTTAAAAACCTTCTTGCAACGTTCTTATTTTGTAATCGTTATTTAAAAAAAAAAAAAAAAAACCAAGGAGACCTAAATCAAGGGCAGGCATTGGATCCAATAATGACAGCTCTCCTGTTTGCTCCTTTGACCCGTGCAGCTCTAATTCAGAGTCCTGAGGACAGAAGCTGCACATTTCTGAACGGCAGAAGACAAACAGGGCTGCAGAAGAAGGGACGACAAGGTCAAGTTTCAGTGAAAGCCAGGCTTGCATGCCAGGCACGGAGATCAAGGACCAACTAACTCAAAGCACAGGAAGAATCAGTGCTTCAGATGTCAGCTGTTTCAAGGATTACAGGCCCTCCTGTTTCTGGTGTCAAGGTAATAATCAGAGCAGCGGACGCGCAAGGCTTCTCACAGCGATAGCTGAACGTGCAGCCCTTGATTTGGATTCAGTTTGGGGGATTTTGTTTCCTTTTCAGACAAAGCCAACAGCGCCAAGTATTCATATTTCAAGGCTGTTTTAAGGATCAAAACCCATCTTACTTAATAAAAAGACGAGCAAGATTCAAAGCAGAAAATTATATGGGAGCTTCACATACAGTAGGTGGGAGGCAGATTCTGTGACTTTTTATCAGAGGTATTCGTTTAGAGATCGGTGCTAATGACAGCTTCTTAAAAATGCTCCCCCCACCCCCCACCCCCCCTGGTATTCGTGTTTTCACATAAATCCCGATTTTGGCGTATTACTTTATTGTGGAGACATCTTCTGTGTACTGGATGGCTTATGCAAATTAGCCAAATGTCCTATAAATTAGTCTTGAAATGCCTGGGATAATGAGCTGCTTGCATGGTGAGCAGTGCACAGTATTCAAAGAAGGACTCTTTACAGGTTGGGAGAGAAGGAGAACATTATAAATGTGCCCAGGCTGCACAACAAGGCGGGATGCTCCACCAGCAGTGTGCTCCTCATCCCGAAAGGCAATGTTGCCTGAGTAGAATTGAAAAATGCAATGCTAGGAGATACCTACAAATTGAAAACCCCAGTAATTAGCTGGCAGGCAGACAATGCACCCCGAGCTGCTGAAGCCCAAGCCTGCAGATCTTCTTAGCTGACTTGGCCAACACATTTAAACTGGTTGCAAGCTGGATTTTCTTCCCTACATAATTAGGATTTTCACTGATGGCTTTTTGACGTATGTTATGTATGTGAATGGTATTGTATTCAGTGCTTTTTTTGGAGATGTGCAATCTGCCTACCAAAAGTCATACTTCCCTTGTGTTCTTTACCTGAGATGGAGAATGCTTGAAAACTACACTCCCGGTTTTACTTTAAAAACAAATGTTTTATGCCAGTTGCCGTTTTCTTGCCAAGTGTAGATTTAAGAGCAAGCTTTACGTACAAAGGGCTGGTTCTCTACCCCTGACTCAGGCAGTGCTGTCCGAGGCGTGTGAGGTAAATGATAATAAATCAGATGACAAATCAAAAATATACCACTTGCTTTTGGTGTGTGCTTAATTGGCATTCCACTTCTAATAATTACATCCATATTGAATTTGTGTGTGGGCACCTTCATTTGCAACATCACAATAATTAAATGACATTAGCGTTCAGAAGCAGGTATGTGAGAGAGAAAGTGCTATTAGCATTACTTGGCAACAATGACAGCCTTAAGGATGCCTTTACCTTGCATTCCTTTATTTCATTATCATGACAGAACTGAAGTGGGGAGGGTGAGGGAAGGAGGATGGACAACAGGGTTGAAAAACGGAGACGGGTTTTACAAATGGAGCAATTGCCTTGCCTCCCTCCTTCTCCTTCTGGTACTTCCAAGGCCCCACATTTTCTGCTACCGACCCCATGGAGCAAGCCCGCAAAGGGCTCAAGCCATTTTATCTCTTTGTCCTGCAATAACCACTGTGTACTCCTGAGCACCCTGCCTTGGAAACTCCTCTGTTCGCTATTCACAGATAGCATAGCAAGCTCCTCAACGCACACAAGACTGCTATGCAAATGGTAATAAAGGTGACTCTCTGCTATCAATGTTATTAGGATATGGAGAGCGGCTGGGCCAGCCGCTTGGAGCATAAGCTTCGCACTGACCGTGGCTACTCTGATTCGGGGGTGCTTTATCCCAGCTGACAGTCATGCAGACAAAAGGGACGAGGTAAAGGCAAAGCAAGCAGGAGGAATTAATCGTTGCAATTCCACATGAGCTTCAGAAGTGCAATTATGCCCATTTTCTGAATGGGGAGCAGAGACAGAGAGAGATAAAATGACTTGGCCAGGGTCATAGGGAATATCTGTAACAGAGCTGAGGAGTGAACAGACGCCTCATTAAGGACTGGTCTAATACCAGGCGTTGAGGCAATCTTCCTTGTAAGAAACTCAGGGCTTGCGTTCAGAGTCATGAGCCACCCAGTCTGGTCATACTGAGAAACCAAGCTGTGAGCAGCAGCAGGTAACTGACGGGTTTTTAGATGCTAAAAATCACCTTTAGTAACATCTGGGCCTTACAACATTTAGGGAAGGAGACTTTCTACAGCTAACAGCACCAAGGAGCCAAAGACTACAGGAACTTTGAAAACAAGTGGGGGCATAAAAAATAAGTGATGTGATTTATCATGGACCTGGGGAAGAAGATAGTTAAACTGAGAGAAAGGAAAGATAGTAATGGAGGAAGAGACATATTCAGAAGGGGAAGAGAGACCTAAGGAAAAAGTTGCAAGGAGCAGAAAACCAAAAACAAAGGACAAATAATTTAAAATGGAAGAATAGCAGATATACTTAGGTGAAAACAGCTCAGCTGGAGTGCCACAGGGATGATCCCTGCCTCACTGCAGCTTTCGATAAACATGCACCACCTTGCGTGAATTCCGGATGGAGGAGCGTGTTCATGCTGGGGACAGTCACATGAGGAGCAGCCCGAGGAGACAGGCTCCCAGCGCAAGGGTACTGAGGCAGGTGAGGCGCAGCCATCGTGCCCCCCTGGTGCGCGCCACTCGCTCCCTGCTCGGCGTCTGCAGAGAGCGTAACGTTAGCAGCAGCTGTTTCAATAATGTTTTAAACCTTCCTGCCCTCCTTTTCAGAACTCCAACATGTAGATTCAAATCCCTGGACATTCACAAGCAATTATTTTCTAATGATGCTAGAAGCAAAGCTTCCAGTCCTACAGCTTCAAAAAACCCTGCCCAGACGTGCTCTGCTGTTGACCTTTTCAAGACCTAAATATATACGAGATACCTAAATAAGATAATTGGCCAAGGATAATGCTGGTGTAAGCTGGAGGCCTTTTACCAGCGGTGACACAGGCCCCCTCTAAGCAGGAGAGAAACTGCAGGAACTCCATCCTTGCTGGTTTACCCCCTGCGTTCAAAAGCTTCTCTGATGCTTGCTCCTCTCCTGATTTAGTGTGATTTTATTCATGTGCATCCCAGTGTTAGGTTTCACAGTGGATGGGCTTAGCTGTACAAACTGTGCCAAGTGAGCTTACCAGAATGGCAATGTTGTGCAGGAGATGGTACTTTTGCAAGGGCAGCCCCAAATTCCTATTTTCCACTGTTGCAGCAGAACAGCCTATCATGCCATATAAGATATAAATGTTTTGTGGCCTTGCAGATAAGCTAGATAGACAGCCGATCCATCATCATGACTCCGCATCACCACCACGGTGAAGGGATAAGGAGCGAAGCTGATGGCTTCTGCACAACAAACAAACAAGCACAGAGGCAGTGTTTGCTCATTTCAATGTGCAAAGCTGACTTGTTTAAATATGAATATGTTGCTTATAGCCAAATTTTAGTGACAGCAGCCCCATGGCATCTAACAGTGTTTGCACTTTTGCTAAAAATAGTCGCATTGTCTCTGGATTTTTTCAGATGCCATGTCTGCAGGTAGTTTTCACTCCCTCCACCCCAACTCTACCCGTTATGGTTTCCTCCATCCTCCAGGGTATATTGTGCTCAGGAAGATACTAACCACACAAGGTTCACGCAGTGTCACAAGCACCTGAAATCACTTCCCTGCCCTCACCAAAAGTCTGTGCCCTTTTCTCTCTCTCCTCCTCTCACTTGCTGTCTTTCTCTATCATGCTCACAGGCAGGGGCGCCAGGCATGGCTTCAAAATGCCCCCAACGCCTTCACTGAAGAGTGAGATTGTCTCAACGGTGATACTCACTGCTTCTGCATTTACAGAAAAGTGAGCGATTTTCTCTTCCCTGCCCACAGCATGTTACAGATATGCTTTAGAATCAAAACACCAGCTGGAGGAATTAATAGATCTTTTCCATTTCTAGCTTTTCACTGTATATATACTCAGCTGAAGCACTTGTCTCAAATTCAGGGTGACCTGCTCCGAGTCAGGCTCCTCCCAGAGCTCACCCGGGCACTGTGTTTACAGCTATGAAAAGGAGCAAATCCCACCCAGGAAACCAGCAGCAGTGAGAAAACACACAATGTGAAATCTAAACACTTCTGATTCCCTCTGAGTGCCACAATCCGGGCACTCTCCAAATCCCTCTTCTAAGACAGAGCTACGTGGAGTTCCTGGAGGATCAACAAGGTCCAGGCTATTTTGGATTTGCCCTCTTTGCAGTTTTCTAACCCTGAGAGCACTGGGAGGTCCCCAGGCCTGCAGCAGCAGCTCATACCTCTGGCATGGGCACCCGCATTCATCTGGATGGATTTTGGTGCAGGACCAGGGCTTTGCACACCAGGGATGTGGCAACTCCACGACACTGCTGCTGTGACAGTGCACCATGGTATCAATGTGCTGCCACTCTGACATTCAAAAAGTGGCTCTGAAAATAAAAGGCAGGTTCCCCAGGCCACGCAGGATTTTGTTAGGAATTCCTAGGAATCTGCAGACAGCCAGCACAGACCATGAACTGCAGCGCCCATCAATCCGCGAAAATGCAGAAAATCATTTCCACTTCTCCTCGCAACGTACCTGCATTAGTGGCAATCCTCAATGTTTTACAGCAGAGCTATTTTCTCTGCTGTGTTAATCAGATTTGCTTTCTGCAGGTTTTTCTAACAGCACGGGGGGGAAACTGGGCCAAACTTGTCTACATGATGGCTCCTCCCAGCACTCACACTGACTCAGCTGAGCTGGAGGCAAACAGCGGTGGGATTATAGTAAATTTGATGGAAGCAAGGACAGCCTGCTTTCCAAGTACGCAAGCAAGGTACTGCAGCTCACCCAAGTGGGCTGCTGCGGTCTGGTCGGCCCCCACCTCCTGGCTGAGCGCAGAGGTGGCCACAGAGGACAGCAGCTCGGGGACACCAAAGGGACACCTCTCACCAGGGCAGCATTGCAGGGAAAAGCTCTCTGCTCCTGGACAGAAAGAAACCACCACTTCTGTCACTGCTGCTGTGTGGTGACTTAGAGCAGCTGAGATTTCAGCAACGTCCCCAAGGAAGGATTTGATAACCAATGCAGGCAAATATCTTCATTTATGTGGGGGGTATGTCAACAGCCAGGCCCTCTGCTTATTTCCTTTCACTGATCACAGTGATCTTCAGCTAATCTGGTTTGAACTTTGGACAGCTCGCACTCATCCAGGCCTTGGCCATGCCTCACTACTTGGGAGACTTTCAGCCCTAGTTTGCGGCCAGAGGAAGAAGAGACCTAAAGCTGGACTGCCGGACTGTGCAAGCACATCAGCTATAACCCCTCATTAAATGAACGTGGCGTGGTGGCTAAGAAGGATGACAGCACAGAGCCGTGTGGCGATGCACCGAGCACACCTGCTGGGGAGAAAAGCACTTGCTCAACACAGTCCCCTGCGATCTCTCAGAAAGGAAGAAATAGGATATGCGTAAGATAAGACTGGGCACATTTTCCAGGCCCTGCACAACCCCTGTGCCTGTAAGGGTGTGCATGCACCTGCCGAGGATGCTGTTTCTCCCTGGGCACGTGCTCTGGCAGGGGCACCACGTGCTGCGGGTGCGTGCACACCCAGGAGTCTGACCTGCGTGCTTTTCTCGTGTCACTCCCTGCTTCCGATTTAAAGAAGAGACTGGATCCTGAAGGATTTGGCGGTTTACAGGAGATATGGTCCCAGAGATGTATTAATACAAAGTGAAAAATAACTGATAAGAGAAGCCTTTACCATTTCTCTCTACTGAGGCAATCTCTTAGCTCTTTAATATTTTAGTTTCCAGCATCCTTCAGCCCTTATGACTTGGTGCTGGGCCAGCTGTAACACGATACATCAGCACAATGTCCTAGCACTATCTTCCGGCATTACATAAACTTATGTTTGGGACAGATTCTCATCCACTTTGAGACTCCTTTGCACCACTCTGGCAGCAGAAAGGGGCCACAGGAGTACATTACATGCACACCACCTTTTGAGACTTCTTTCTATTGCCAGAGTGATGTAAAGGCATCCCTGGCTCGAGCCAGAATCTGGCCCTTTGCTTAATGTGTTTAACAAATGAAGCTGCTCTTTGAATCCCAAAGACAGGGAGAGGGTCAGTAACCAAGTGAGCACCAAGTGCTTCTTCCCTTGGCACTCGGGAATCCACGTTGTTAGAAAGTGGAAATGTATCGGGTGTGTTAGTTTCCTAACCACAAAAAAATCTCTCAGAAAATGACTGTTTCCCTTCTTGACTACGGAGACATTAATTTCAGTGGCATGTGCAGTAATGTTCATTCAGGACTGGCCACAGGTGATCAATTATTCCTCTGCCTGCCTAGAAGAAGCATGTTTATTCCTCATAATAAAAAGTATTAGTACAATACAGAGTTTATTGCTCAATTAGGAAAGTGACACGCAAAGAGTTACAGCCTCTTGCGGCGAATACAGCTAGAAACGAATTTTTGCAGCTGAATGAAATACCACCCTCCTCCCCATCAGACACACAAAAACTACACAACTTAAGAGCCAGCTGACAGGTATTTTAGAACCAATATTTAACTAGCCTGTACAACTGAATATTGTATTGTATATTAAAGCTCTAGACTATAATTGTGTTCCTTTCTCTGTTTAATACATTTTTAATTGATCACTCAGGCTCTGATCAAAAAAAAAAAAAAAAAAAAAAAAAAAAAAANAGCTGTGCATTGAGCGGAATTTGAGAACATTGTACACATGCACACTTTGATCACTTTGTGGGATCCACACTCACTGCTCTGCTTGCTTCAGTTACTACGCATTGCCTGGGCAGTCAAATTGTTTTTAAATACCTAAAAGTAAACCTTGGAACCTGTTTTCTCCTATTGTGTCAGATAATAAGTCATAATAAATGAACTTCTCTGCAAATACCAAGGGTGCTGTTGTTAGCTATTTGGAGTATAACACAACATTAAATAATAGATACCGCTTTGCATTTCTAACATTTTAATCTCAATCTCAAATTGCATGCAAAAGCAATTAAGTAACAGCATCCCCATTTCAAAGCTGGAGACCAGATATCTAAACACAAAGTTAGCAGATACCTAACTTCAAGCATACAAGCAGTCCCTCTGCTTGAATTGAACAGCTCTACGTGCAAGCTTGAAGTTAGACACGTGCAGAAATATGCAGTTCAACTGATGACTGTAGCTATCAAAAACGTAGGTCTCATATGGAAGGTATTTATCTAGTTAATGAACAGATATAGGCACATCTAAAGGTGGTTTAGCCAGTCCTAAATCAGCACCTAATTATTTTGCATAAATCACACTCTAGAAGTGCTTGCCTTCCTCTGTTAACTATCAATGGGACCTAGAGAGAGAGTCCAGCCCAGATGTCAAATACTGAGATGCTACAGCTAGGCATGTGAACCAAACCATGTCCTAAAACAAAGGGTGTTGTGGAACTGGGAAGAAAAGTGGCACAGGTGAAAACCAGAGTGAAATGTGGACCCAGCTGAAGCTCAGACTGAAACATCCATTGCCTCGCTGTGAGTGCAACTGAGAGCAATGTTTGACTACCTGAGTCCCGCAGGAGTGTTATCCTGAGGGATGTCAAGCACCAGGAGATATGCACGGTCCTTAAAAGGCAAAGTAACCTTCAGCACGATGAAGGTTTCACTGAAGTTGTTGATGCTAGTTTGGTGCAAGGCGTACAGCATGGAAATAATTCCGATTACTATGCGCAAAATGGACCCCGCTTGTAAAGAACAGCTGTGCTCAAGATATTGCTGCACACTGATCTGCATCTACACCCACCTGAAAGACCCCAGTCTGCAAATGAAAGCATGAACAAGAAAACTTTGTGTAGGGAAGCAGACACTTCTTCCCAGAGAGAGAGACAACAGCACATCAAAATCACACTGTGCAAGACAACATTTATAAAAATGTTGACAGATATCATCCCCCGTTTGACTTATGGAGCCATCAAAAGCTCACTTCCACAGAGCATTTTTGGACCCTTTAGTTGACTAAATCACCAATTTAGAATCTGTCAGACTTCATTATGCAGATTAACAGACTCTCCTTGGTTTCATTTGTTATGCATTAATAAGAGAGCATTGGTGACTGTACTCTCTCGCACAACCAAAGCCTTTCTCCCATTACATAGTAAATTTTGTTCTTTCTAGCGTTCAAAAAAAACCTCAACACAACAGCAACATGGCTTAGTTGCTATGCAAAGACTTAGAGCCACTGCATAGGGATCAGTTCCAGAGTTTGGTTTGATTCGAACCAAGCCAGGCAAATTAGACCTGGATGTGATCTGATGAGGTTTTCCTGCTTGCCCGTTTCTCTCGCCTACAGGTGAAGCGCGTTCTCAGGCCAGCCTGGCCCCGGGGATCCCCACAACCCCGTGTGATCTCGATGTGCATTTACTGCCTTCCAGCTCGATGCCTGGTGCAGTTAAAATACTCAGTACCAAGAGGCAGATTTATTATGAATGCTGGTAGGGATCTTTTTTCTCTCTCATTGACTAGATGTGACTCAAAAAGTTAATGGTAATTGCTCTCATCTTCATTTAGCAATGAGAGAGAGAGAGAAATGGGAGCAATTTGCAGATGTGAGAACAGGTCATTACAGGTGTGTTATATTAGTGTATTCATGAGCCCCCCGGGACAGCCATGCTGCGATATCCAATAACTTTCTTAATGTGTAATTACACACCATTGGACTATAATTGATTAATTGAAAAGAGAATGTAGGCAGATGCTAGGCCAAGGCTGCTGCTGCTCATTAAATGAATATGTCCTTGCTTCTTTTTAATAAGTTAAGTGAACTACTCAAAAGCAATTAAGTGAGAACTGAAATTCATTAGATTTTAAGTAATTATTGGTATTAACTTCTATAATAAAATGCAGGCTTTATATTTTGGGGGTTTTTTTCCTATCCCGAAAGCAATATAATACATATCACTGCTGAGATGTAAAAAAGGTGTCTGCTACAGACAGCAGTGAGATATGTGCTCCTTGCAGACAGATCTTCTTCGGTGTGCCTTCAGATAACTGCGTGGCATTAATCTGCCTTCTTGGGACGTCATTCCTGGAAGCCCTGCACAGTCCTAGGGATTCCCAAAGAGAGGGGGCACACACTCAATATCCCAGAGCACCCCCAAGCCTCCCTGCAGTCCAGCTGAATGGTGGCCAGCCTCTTCTCAACCCTCCTTCCCGCAGGCTGGATCTTAACTCTGAGAAATAAAAAGAGCATGGGTTCCTGATTTTCAAAATCCCATGCTCTTACCGCTGTCTGTTGGCTCTTAAAGGGGTCAAAGCCTTCAAACTCTTTTCCTTTTTAATGGGGAGGACTATGCATGCAGTAGCATGAGGCATAAGCCAACTGCACCGTTACAGAAAGTCACACTGGTCTACATAGGCATCTTTTCAGACCTGACAAAACCCGTTCTCACTAACACCCTGCATGAGCGAGAGCCAGGGTCAGAGATGCAAAAGGACCTGAGCACCAGGGGACTAAAGCCAGCTTTATGGCCTGTCCCTGTGCTGCAGGTACGGCCATGGCGAGATGCGGAGTGAGGGACGGCTCCTCCCAGGTAGCTGCCAGGATGCCCCATGGGCCCTACTGAGTCATCTGCATCTCCTGCACAGACCCCAAGAAGAAAATATTTATAGCTCTGGGTGATGACTTTGGAAATTTTATTTCCAATTTATGTGGAAGGAAATCCAATGAATTTTATTTCACCGCACTTCACTTCCTTTGGAACAAGGCATATCTTTATTCTTTAACATTCTATAAAAACTGTCTGAATTTTATTTAAATTGGTTATGAATGCCAGTTTCATAAAGCAAAGCCACGATTCACAACTGGTTTTCTTTCCAAGGGATACAAACCTGCTTTTTTTTTTCAGTTTTATAGAGGTTTGCGTGGGGGGATGGCTGACAATTTTTTTCAGGCTTTTTTACTTTGAAATTTATTGAAATTATTATTAAGAAGTAGCCTGCTAAAAAATGCATTTTCAGCTAACAGTTTCTTAACTTTTTACTTTTTTAAATTCCTGCTCAACAAAAAGATTGGTATTTTTTTTAAATCATCTTTGAAAAAGCAAATTTTCAATGAGAACATGTTTAATATGAAAATTATAACTTCAGTAAACACATCAAATGAGGAAAGCAAAGAGTAAAAATAGAGTAATACAACACAGTATTGCAGTGAGGAGAAATTAAGGTTGGAGAAATTATTCAGAGGTCACCAGTAATTGCACATTTATTAATAAAAATTTTAATGCTTGTTCTGGGGAGGAAGATAACAGAATTGGAGCTGTAATGGGATTTTAATTATTATCCTTTTTATCAAATGCATTTTGCTTCGCTTTTGAAATAATAATAACGGTGATGTTAAAAATTAGAAAACATGCCTCCTTCTTTGGAAAGGCAAGTTTGGGCTCACCAAGTGTCAAGTGTCACATCCTAAAATAATGCTCCTGTATTGGTATGAAGGAAAATGCTAAAATAGAGACACTGCGGCGAAACTGCTTGCTATTTCTAGTGTACCCGAGGCGAGTGCTGCAGGAAAGGGGATACGACTCACTCTTGGCTCTGGGAGGCCAAACACCCACCATCAGTAGCCATGGTCTTTCCCAAATCTGCCCCGTTCCCACTGCCCATCTTCCCGTGCCGCCCGCCTCTATCACTGTCACACCTTTTATTCCACCTCTTCAGCTCCCTGAATCATCTTCCTTAATTCAGTTCACTGGACCGAAACAGCGGGGATTATGTAGAGCTACTGGGGGTACCAGCCTGCTTGTGCGGGAAGATGCATCCCTGGCCACAGGGGAGCTTCATTCCTTTTAGCCCCATCTCCTTCCCTTCCTTCCCCCTGCTCCCCATGTTCCTGGGGATTTTATACTTTGTATTTTATGTGTCACTGGGAACTGGCAGAGACTTACCCTCCTTGCCGCTCTCAAGGGTTAATGGCACTCCCTTGCCCACCTCTGCAGGAGGCCTTGGGAATCCCTTGCCCTCCTTAATGCTGTAGGTCATGGTCCCTTGCTAACCCTGAGTATGAAAGGAGTGAGGTTTGGGTCTTATTTCCAGTAGATCTGCTATCTCAGACTTGCTATGACAGGGTTGTATTTTCTAGAAGTTCCTACAGCTGGTCTCTGATTGCAGCCTTCAGCTTAAATATTATTAATAAAGATCATGTTTTCTACGCTTCAAATTAGCTGTTAACTGGCCTACAGCAATTTTTGGTCAGAGAAGCGGAAGACGTCTGGAAGCAGTTGTTTGCCTTTTCTTACCTACAGATTATAGGGTGTCATTCAGAGCCCACTTAAAGTTAATGGGAAGGATCCTGTTGATTTCACTGGGCTTCGGATCAGAGGTTGTGGAGTCAACATGGTGTGAGTCAAGAAAAAAAAAGCATATTTCCTTAGCAGGATGGTGGTGCAGGATGGGGGAAGGGGGACAGAAGGCCTGAAAGACCAAGGAAATCTCTCAAGACCCCCGAGAAGGTCTGCTGCGGCCCCAGGAAGAGGACCCAAACCTCCCAGGTCCAGCCGTGCTGCCATAACATGAGCAACTGTCTTCACTTCTATTATGGAGTAGAAAAACATATAATTAAAAAGCAGGGCAAGAGGGACACAGCCCGTGTGCCGGGCAAGACAATGGATGCATTTGTTCTAAAACAGTAAATAGATCTGTGTAGACAGGCATAGAGCCTATCATTTCCTGGGGACAGCATATTGTGGGGTGCCTGGCAGGCTGCAGGTCTGTATTTGGTCCTGCATTATCCTGGCGAGATGCCTATCAGGGAGCAGCTGCAGAGAGGCAGCCAGCGCCCTGTGGGTGCCTACCTGCGCAGGCAGGCAGTGGGCAGGGAGGGTCAGCCGGAGCCTGCCCTCGTGCCCCGTGCTCCAGCGATGGGTGTTGGGGCTCCTCTCTCCCCGCCGGGCTGCAAATCTGCCCATGAGCTGAGCGTTGCCCTTTTCCAGTGCATTCGCCCAGCGCCCATGGACTTCAACAGTCTTTAGGAGCGTGCGTAAGGTGAACACCACATAGCCCTTCATTCAGCCTGGCAGCAATTAAAGACAAAAAAACCTTTACGATAATTTTGCCTGGTTTGTTACCCTCGCTTGAAAAGAAACAGAATGCAAGTTTTTTGGTGGGGTTTTGGGGAGGTTCTTTTTAAAATATTCTGCTATAACTCATGAACAATTTAGTTTTTGAAAATGAAACGTTACAGGCGACTAGTCTACGATATGACCTAGGCCTCACTGTTATTTCAGTTACAAGAAAGGTTGAATTTCATGTGGCCAAGATTACTGAGGTTTTAAGAACATCAGTATCAATTCACCGCTACAATTGCTTTTCTCAGTATTTTTGTTCCAGAGCCATAACCGCCATTCTGACAGCTCTCTGTGCCTGATCCAAAGTCCCTGAAACCGATGGCGGGCTTTCCGTTGGCTGTTACGGGTTTGCGTGGCCATTTACTCGAATCGCTGCGTGCGCCACGGTGCAGCTGATGGAGCAGTATCGGTTGCTCTCAGACTGCGGTGGCAAACTGAGCAAGAAACTGATGAAATCTATCAGTAAACCACCAAAACATAGCACCAGTGGTGAGACGCAGCAAACGTCGAGTGATGCTGAAATAGTGGTAGGCACCGCCGTGGAGGTTTTAACTCTCGGCAGGCTTGGTACCAGTAGCTCTACAACCTGGAGCTCCACAGGGTGTCACAGGTCTCGTCCCCCTCTCCCCTCCTGCCTCTCCAGGGTGGCAAAATCACCTCCTGACCACAAGGTCGGTACCTTAAAGGCTAGATATGGCCCTGCATTCCTCAGAGCTGCTGGGCAGCAGTCCCGCTCCAGCTTTCTGGCCAAAAGCTCTGCGTGTCCTAAAGCCTGGACCAGGACGAAGGAAGCAGTCTCCCTCTTCCTCTGCCAGTTTGCACCTTGCAGGGTGAAGGAAGAACCAGGGAGAGCTGCAGCAAGGAAAAGCCTTTGCTTTCTTCTCTCCTCTCTGCTAGGAACAAGGAGGCAGCATGGGAGACAAAAAGGAGGGAAAGGCAAGAGAGGAGATGAGCAAAGCTATCTTCCCCAAATTCAGTCCTTCTTTGAGGGCACTGCGGTTATAAATGGACTGATGGGTATTTCCTTTTAATGCTGAAGCACTAACAGGGAGCGGTTTTGCTTGACACTGAGGCACAGGAAACAGGTCAGGTACCTCAAAAAAAAGAATCCAAACATCACTTTCTGAAACCAAAACTCTCATGGCCTCCAAAGGATACTGATATGCATATTTACGTTTAACTTGACTATGACTACAAAATCTACTGGCCTCATCTGATCACAAATATTCTCAGTGCTTTTTAAAATCAGTCTTATAGGTGTGCAATCTTTCCCGCATTCCAGTACCGTAACACTGAGGTTAACCTGCCTGCATCCTTGCTGTCCAGATGCCCCATGTGTGCCACGCTTCCTGACCCTGCCTCTAGTGCTGGAACAGCAAAGCGACACAACTTCAAGCAAAGCATCAGCCTCAGCTCTGGCTTCTCTCAGCCATGCCATAGCCTCCCCAAAGGCCGCCTGCTTGTAGGAGAACATTTTGCATTTCATGTTTCAGTTGTAGATGTGTTTTCAGAGCTTTCTCTGCCTCTTTTTGTTAGTGATTAAAGATAAATGGCCATAGGTGAGTTTGCATTAAATCCAATAACAAGCATGTTTTATGTTGTGTCTTTTACATAACAGCTTCCAAGCACCAGGACTACCTTATAATTCATCGCATACTGGAGTCAAGAATTTATCCTCCCAGAGCAGAACTACTAGGAGCAGACTATTTGATTTCAAAGAGAAAAAGATCATAATTTTACTGCAGGAAAACCATGGGTCACAGCTGGGTGTGGGATTAGAAATGAATTTTTTTTTTTCAGAGTGTTTATGTTTCGTTTGGTTATTTGTTTACTTTACATATAATCCCATAGCAGTGGGTGGTACTCAGATCATCTCCATAAACAAATGAACTGGAAAGCAACCTGGCGTTTAATTTCCTTAACCCATCAAACCCTCCTTTGCTCATACAGCAGCACGCCAATCTGAAACCTCGACTCGATATTCTGGGTAACTGGGAGGCGGGGAGCGGGGAAAGGACGAACTGTTGGGTTTTCTTTCCCACTTTTGTTAAAAGGCATCCAAGCATGGCTCTTCCTACCCTGACTAACCTGGGTAGGTGCCAGATGGATCTTTCCTTTCTCTAGGCAATGGCTCAGGAATTTCAGCTGGCTAGAGCCAAGGCTGTGGGCTTTTCACTGGCCTTTTCACTCTAGCCTACCCTTTCTCCGCAGTTAATCCCATCTCTCTCCCCACATCCACTATTAGTTGGACTGTAGTGCTCCTTGACAATCAGCTTCCAGAGGACTAAATTCTGCCTTTTCCTTGTGGAAACAAAGAAATGTGCCTGAAAGAAAAGCTTCCAGCCACTCGTGGAATAAGAAATTAAAATCCTGGGGCAGCACCTCTGGGAGAAGAGTGGACTGCTGGCCAAGACAGCATGCTGGCCTGAGTCTTTAAAAATACATTTGTTTTATGTAGTTCCCAGTATTTATCATGGGTAGCTAAACTTAAGAAAACCTGATTCTCAAAAATACTGAAAAGCTCACAAGGAAAATTCAATGTCCTCGCCGACTAGAGCATCTTAACCACTGTGTTTTCTGTGCTCTACAACAAACGGCATGACACAAAGTATCTGGATTTAACACAGGAAATGGATACCCTAACCTAATCCCGTAACTGCACAATGGCTTTCTATACCAACCAAAATCTTTAATTGTCCCTGCTTTTCTTAATGCGCAGAACTACCATACGCACTCAGGGGTTTCTTTTGCCTAAATTATACCTCTTTCTTCCTCCTATTTCCTATCAAGCTCTCTCTCGAAAAAACCCCCAAATAGCTGAGTTGTACCTCACTAACCAAAACATCTCCTCTTCTGAGGAGCAAGCAGTGAAGAAAGCATACAATTTGTAATATTCTGTGTTACTATGCTTTCAAATCTCTCCAAGTACTGAGGAGTTAAAGCTTGCCATGCATGCCTGTGACCTGGGATGTTAAGATTCAGCCGGTGTAGCACAGCTCTTGCAGGAGAGCCCTGGCACGCAGACCCAGCAGCAAGCGCCCCAGCCCCTGGATCCTGCCCAGCAGCACCCTCCCAGCACGAGCATTTCCCCAGCAGAGGAGCCTGCGCTTTCTGGAACAAACCTTGCTGGAAAATGGCAGCTGAACCCTAAAGCAAAGAAAGCACTTTTGAGCCGAAGCCTCCAATTTCACCTGACAGGCTATTACAGTACTTACTCTCAACTGCACTGAGAAAACTCCAAGGATTTCCCAATTCTCAGAAGCATAAACAAGTTTCAGTTTCTCTTTCATTTAAAAAATCTCAGCTTTTTGCTCAGCCAGCATCTGACTTGCACTGTTAGACTCTGGGTAAGTTTTTACCATTGGGAAAATATTTTTTAAGAGGAAGCAGCTGTCCCCACTCCTTTCTTTAATTTTTTTTCCCCTCTCCCCTCCCAAGGAGACAATTCCTATCACAAACGTAGGAATACTGAGTAGCCTTTAGGAGAAAGATGCTGCCTTAATGGCCAGTTCCTGTGAAATTCGCTTTACTCTTGAGGACATTTTAATACAGCATTGTATCCCAAAAAGTAAAAATATAGAAGGAAAACCACTACCTCTTTGTGAAAAGCATAGCATCTTCAACAAATAATAGTCCTAGCTCCCTCCCCTCCAAAGCCTAGGCCCAGCATCATATTTTCACTGAAACTTCCTGAAGTGCATCTTTAAAGATAGCAGAGGTACATATTCATTATTTGTCTACTTTTTTTTCACATACAAATTCAGTACAGATTACATCCCTGCCAGTTTTGTTTCCAATAGCATAGGAAAAATAAAACTATGACAAATTGCTTTTATTACTTCCTTAAACAAGAACTGACACTTGTCCAGAAAAGCACATGAAGGACTAACTTGCATGACTTGAACTGTTGCCAGGTACAGGAGTAATACAATAAAGCAAAAACTCACATGCATATTAATAGAGAAATAATTAACTGGGCATTAAAAGAATGCTTGATTTTAATAGCACAAAGGGGGTTAATTGGTTCATTGACTGCTTGCACTAAAAATAAAGCAGATTTTCAACTGAAATAATACATGACTTATTTTATATTGTGATGTCTCCCAACTCTAGTCCTGAACTCCTCCAGCACCAAGAAGCCCTACTGACTTCAGTGGCATCTTTGTGTGCTGCGATGGTTCATCAGGCCTGATTTGACCAGCAGCACAGTAATTAAGCATGGCCTTGAAGAAACAGTTTCACTTATTTGGCATAAGAATTGTGACTGCATTGGGGAATTGCTTTTTGTGTTTGTCTACTTTCCTCCCCTTAGGACCTAACCCTGCTGCCCCTGAAACCAACAGCAACTTTGCAAGGGGTTTTAGAGGAAACAAGATCAGGTCTTATGGGTCACGTTCTTTTTGCTGGGGAGAATTATAGTGGGAACGCACTGACCTTTCCGAGTGACACCTGTGGCTCTAAAAAGCATTGTCATTACCTAACTGGGGGTTGGCTCAGCACAGGGGACACCTGGGGGTAGGTGACCCTATGAGTCCGCTAGTGCAGGTGAGGCAAAGACGCTCTGCGCTCTGGCCAGTGCCGGGAGCGGGGACTGGCCACCACCTCTGGGCTGCTGTCCTCCAGTCTGGGCTTCTCTGATCAACTGCCTGAATCTGGGGGCCAGCTTTGGCACTGAGTAACATCGGTTCATCAGCTCAACTTCGCTGGATGCTGCACCTGGGACACCAAGATTAGCGTTTGGCCCTGGTCCTCTACAGGGGAGGCAGACATGGGTTTTAATGCAGAGGAAACACAGTTTGCTCCTCCACCGCCGCCCCCCTCTTCTATAGTTATAATGAGAAAAAAAGTGTTGTTGTTTCAAAATATAACCCTGCATTCTGACTCTCCACAAATATTTCCATTTAGCGATACATTTTACTTAAGGGCGGCCGAGAAGAAAGGCAAATATGAGGGAGAGATCTACCAATTCGTCTAAAACTCCCTTTTCGAATGCCATGCGTGAATCTCTCTTAATTGTATTAGAATTCATTCTCTGTTTACTTTAGGCAAACAGAAAAACTCATCGTGGAGCACTCATTTTCGCAAGCTAATCAAGAACATTAGGTCCCAACAGATTCATTTAATAGAAATATAATAGGCATTCCTGCTTGCTTTTAATCTTGCCTAGCTGCGAATGCTAAAATGAACAGCAAATTAACCCTGCCTTGGAACGGAGATCCTTTCACAGCTGATATCATCTCTCTTACGGCTTGTAAACACTCCAGGCTCCCTGTATGTGCTTTCCTGGCTTTCGCTCTTTCCCCGCAGCAGAGGAAAGGAGAGGAGTGGAGAGGAGAGGAGAGGAGAGGAGAGGATGCTCCCGCCTGCATGCAGCTAGGAAGGGGAGGAATAGGCAAGCTCTAAAGGGAGTACTGCGTGTCAGCAGAACGAAATGCGGCAGCACCGCCAGAAAACAAGGCAGAGCTAAAAGGTGGACGGGAGACTGAGTTTTGCGGCACCTCAGGGTGGGGGTGGCTTTTCGTGCATCACCAGCTGCGTGGCTCTCCCTGATTTACCGTGCGAGACAAGGTAGTACGACAAGGCCATTCACGTGCTGTCATCAAATATAAGAGATTTTTCAAGCAATTTGAGATCTTAAATTGTTCACGGATAGCAGAACTAGCATTAGAAAGCTAAACAGGAAAAAAAAACTATCATATTTCATAATGTATGTCATAATGAACAAAAGCCTTTCAAAAAAAAAAAAACGGTTTTCACTGTGCTAAAGTAACAATCTAGACTTGTTGTAAGTATGTTATTCTTACAAGTAGTTCGCAGTTATTCTTGAAGGCAAGTCTTGGAGTTTCCTTAGCATAGTGCTGCTGGGGAAAATTTTCAGCATGTCCATCTTCATCTCTAGCCTGAAGGGAAATATAATGGCCTATTTAGGGACTTACAAATAATGGAAGGAAAAAAAATAGCTAAAAGCATAACAGCTCAGATCATTAAAACAGACGGGAATCCCAAAATACAACATTATTAAAAAGTTTGTTTAAATACGCAGTACACCTTTTAGATATGAGAACTTGGGATGCTGTTTTCTTACATAGCTTAGGTTGAACATGCAAATTCATTGCATTGCAAATAATTAGAACAACAAAAGACAAACCCCAAAAGAAATATTTGAGCTGGAAACCGTGAGTAGCTCAGGGTTTCAATTTACTCCATTGCATTTTTCAGGATTACATTACATAAGTACTTGTTTAAACTTTTTGACATGCTTAAGCAATCCCTAGATAACGTACTTGTATTTTCAGTTTAACAGCAAGGCCAAAAAAAATAAATAAGTTTTCATACTCATAATTTACCTGTAATACTATTATAGGTAAATGGATTCCCCCTCCATGTTTAAGTGAAGCTTTGAAAGGAGCAACCATCTAGCAAGAACAATGATCCTTCAGTCAAATGCGGTCAAAATATTTAATGACAAAGATGCATTAAAAGTTACTGGGTATTTGGAACTACACTGTTAATTAAGAAAGCTGAAGTTTAAATGGAGACATTACCAGAGCCCATTAGCAATCCTGCTTGCATATAGTATTTTTCCCTTCTCATCTACAGCGTTTTCTGCTTTCGAGTTAAAGCAAAAGGCAGAAGCAGGTGAAAGGAGGAGTGTCAGCAATACACTCATTACACTGTTCATTTGGGTGACACTTGCACTCCGTTCCGCTCCATCTCATCTGATCCCTGACTGTTCGCTCTCTCCCTCTCGCAGCCTCCCGAAATTCACAGCTGAGCTGTCTCCCTCACATATGGCTTGCATATAATTATGCACATTCCATTTTACACTGCATTAAAATGATGAGCTCCTGGCTCCCTGCCAACCTATTTAAATCAGCCCCTGCCCAANGGTAGTCCCACTCCCCGTCCCTCCAGCTGCCCTGCGTGTCCCCCCTGGGATGAGGGTGGTCCAGGGATGCCTGGGCACAATGCACGCACATCTCGGCGGCTGCGGCAGCGCTGGCATATCATTCCCCCCTCGCATGGCGTGAACTGCCTGTCGTCGTGTGTCACACTCCCGGCACCCAGGCTTTTTCAGCGTTGGCATTTATGAAAGATATTTACACCTTGTAGGCTCTATGGCTTGTTTGCCTTCAAATACGCTTCTGCCTCTCCCCGGGGAGACGGGGTGGGAAAGGGGAACCACAGGTTAACAGCACCGGGGATTTTTAGGAAAACGTGAAGGGGTTGCACCTCATCAAAAGCCCGTTGAGTCCAGCAGACTTCCACTTGGGCCTCTGCTTCTCTGCCATGGGGTGTGAACAAACTCTGCCCAACAGAAAATACCATTTTTAAAAGTGCAAAGTTTGTCCGAAAGTATGTTTAGAGTACTACCTACAATTGATGATTATTACCAGAAGCAGGAAGTGGGAAACAAGTTTATTCTGTACGTTTCCTAGCAGCTTATAGGTATTTTCTTTCACTGCCCTCAATAGCTGCAGGGTGGAAAATGTTTAAAATTTTTCCTTCAAACCACAAGGAAGAGGCAGAGCATTCCTGAGCACCTGAAATCACTTTTATATTGACAAAGGTTTAAATGTGTTCTTCTAATTATTAGTTTGAAACTGAAACCTCTCTCATGCAATAAATCTACCTCCCATGCTGTGCGGAATACAAAGTCCAAATTTGATGGTGTTTTGTAAAAAAACCCCCAATTCTCATTTTGAAAACAAACTTTGTCCTTTCTTCTCCTTTTTGCTCCCTGAGTGAAGGAACATGGGCAACTCGCTGAAGCTCCTCCAGGTCATCTAGGAGACAACTGGGGGAAATTGCCTAAAAAATGCCTTGCACAAATAGAAACGGACCTGTTAGCTTGGGATCACAGGTGCCAAGGGGATGCTCAGTGACAAAGAGTTAGCGAGATGTTACATGGGCCACAGGCGTTATGTAGGGCTCTGAATGCCATCAGTGCCCCCAGACCCTGAAATTGTATCTTGGCACTATTCTAGATACTGTGCACGTGACGGCTGGCACATTGTAACCTGCCAGTGACCCTTTGGTGTATTATCTCGGTGCACGCACACACCTTGTAAAATGAAATGGATATCAGGGTGTTTGTAACATGTGTCATGTGTCAAAATACAGAGACAAACCCCACTGACCTTGACCCACTTACCAAAATTGCCAGTTACACAAAGGTCATTCACCCCTGCTGACGGCAACATGCCCCCCCTCCTGCTGATCTAGACCTTATTTTATTTAATTTTGGATGTCACCAAAAATTCCTAGTCTCAAAACCAGTTTAGCTGCATACTGCTATCATTTACTCAGGCAGCAAAAGTAAACCTAGCTTAGCTAGCTGGTTTCCATCGCAAAAAATACCTATTCTCAGCAGTCAGGGCTATTTCCCCAGCTGCTTTACATGAATTCATTACTACCATCTTCCAGTTGTAAGTAATTTGCAGAAGGAAACACTCCTACAATGTTCAGCATTGTTCTAAATGTATTAACAAAGTAGCGCAGAGTTTATCTTGCCATGGTAATATTGTGATATGCCCATAGCTATACTGACTCTCTCAGTCGCTGTGGCACACCAGTAAGCCACTGCCTCAGCTCCCCAGGACTTCGACCTCACTCGCAGCAGGCTGGCATCTACAGCTTCTCCATCAGGCCTGGCTGCCATGGGGTGTATTTTGCCTCCTAATGTTTAAAAGGAAGCAACTGGGAAAAAAACAAGCCAAAACTGTGACCTCTCTGATTTTTTAAAATGCTTTTAAACTGCTAAAATTGTTACAGAAATGATCTCATCAAAAAAATGTGTGTCCAAAGTGCTAGATGCGATTGATTGTATATATGCAATATATGGTATGACTGCTCTCACAGCACATTTTGTTCCAGGACAATAAAGGCTTCAGCTCCTGTTCTGAGGCCTGGGACCATGGTGAGCGCTGCTAGTTTTATCAGTGCAAAATTGCTGCAACTTTACTGTGGTAGCGACTCTCCTGGGATTTACTGAATCCCCTAATTCAATAGCGTCTACCGGCAGAGAGCCGCCTTCCTGTAGCTGCATGGGATCCGAGAGGGAAACCTGCCCATCGCCGGCTCATGGGACGCTGGGCTGGACGCTCAACAAAACCAGCGGCCCTCGCACCGCCCTGGCTACTCCTGGCAGAAGAGAGCACATTACCCAAGGAGCAGTGTTGGCAAGGAAGGTCTAGGAAGAAAACTGCAGTCAACTTGGTGGAGCTGGCTTGGCTGTAAGGTCAGCCTGATGACGGGTTGTGCGGGAAATCGTGGCCTTTAATTGCAGGTTAGATATCAGGAAACCCTTCTTAATGATAGGTACAGCAAAGCGCTGGAGCAGATTGCCTAAGGAGACTGTCAAAGCCCCATCACTGGAGTTTTTTAAGAGCAGATTAGGCAAACATCTGTCAGGAATGACATGCACAGAGTAGCTCCTGAAGTGGGGAAGCTGGACAGATGAGAACATCTCTTTTCCCAGCTCCCTTTCCTCTCTGCTTTCTACCACTGAGCTTTGAAGGAAAATGGCAGGAGGGTAAGGAAAAAAAAATTTAAAAAAGAACAGAAAACGGGATCTGAAAGGACCTCTCCAAAAATAGCACAGCATTTGATGTTCAGAGATATGTGTACTCATTAATAAGTGCATGATGACAACTATCTTTGGCTACACAAACTGTGCTAGCTGTTCATAAGCCAGCCAGCCTATATTTGTGAAAGCTGCCAATAGTTTGGAAACAGACTATATATTAAGTCAAGATTCCTTTTTTTAACAAGACGGAGGAAGAACAATCTACAGCAGAATTTCCTCCTCTCCGAAGTGCATGGATATTTGTTTCTCCTTATTCTCAGAGAAAAATTATCTTGATCCAGACAGGGGATTTCTTAGCTTCAGTCTAAGTCTTTTTATGCAGCCTTAGCCTTGGGAGAGGAAATCTGTGCTTACATTTTAATGTTAAGGGCAGGATCTTACGATAGTATAAGTCACAAGGCAGGCTGAACAGAATAATTTATTACGATGGAACTTGTTAATGCAAAGCTTCCACTAAAATGGGACAATGCATTTGCAATTAAATCCTACTGCTTGGTCCACAAAAGTTTAATGCCACTTAACTGAGAACACCTAACACCTATTTTCTAAGAGCGACGGCCACTTGAGTAATGCAGAGTGACAGAATATTAGCCTGCTTACTCAGGATAAAATTGCCACCTAATTTCCATAAGTGTCCTTTAAAACAGATGAAACACGGGACCGTTACCCCCAGACAAGTTAAATGCAGGCATTAGTTGAATGTCTCTGGTAGGGCAAAAAAAAGCGGCGAGAAGTTGAACAGCGTTGCTATAGAAGTGCAGATAACTGCTTCGAGGCTCCTGTCCCGTGGTGATGAACAGAGGAAGCTCATATCACCCTTAATACTATTGTCTCCGGAGGCTGGCTGCAGATGGGAACAGAAAGCCATGTTTCCGTTTCCACCACAAAGGTTATCTCTCCCACTGGCAGGGCAAGGAATTCCTCCCCGCACCCTTCCACTCTTCCACCCCCCTGTCACTGAACCTCGAAGGAAATCCTTGAGGAGACCCTAATCCTTGAAATTCTAGTTCCTGTGCATTTCTGTTGTCCCAGATAATCAATTATCATGCTCTCTACATTCACTGCACCAACAACGGTAAAAATAGTACTAAACTTCCATCTGTTGAGGATATTCTTCCCAGAAATATGAACGTACTCTCCGTGGGCTGGGGCGGTGGGGGAGCCCGACGTCAGGGTGCCAGGTTGTGGCTCTGCGCTGGGAACGGAGCAGGGCCAGGGACAATGGTCCGGAGAGGATGTCCCTGGTTCAGCAACCGTGTAGTTATAGGAGTGAGTGAGCCCTCGGCTCGGGGAAAGTCTTCCTTCAGGGAAAGCTCCCACTAATGTTTGACGAGAGGTTTGCTCTTCACAAGGATTTCAGGATTTTCCTGATTCACGGCACGGATGGAACAAGCAGTATTTATGAGCTTGTTGCCTCCCTCAGCTGCACTCTATTCACTAATCTCTACAGTTGTAGTATTTTGCCACTCCAAGCCTCTAAAATCTTCTCAAGCTTTCCGAAAGAGTCCCAGGTATTTTGAAACACGTCAAAACAATGTTTCATAAAATCTCCCAAAACTCAGATCAGTGAAAATAAAGGACTTAAAATTGTGCTGGTTGTTTATCACATCATTATCATTTACATCCCACTAAAATCGAGGTTAGCCCTTTTGCCTGACCTCCTGTGACCACCCCAGGTTAGAGTTGACCACCCTACCCAAAGTTTCCCAGCCTGGGGTGTCTCTGCCAGCAGCAGCTCTCTGCACACTTGGTGGCGGTCTATGAAGAGCTTGCAGGTCATGTGCTACTAACGCCCCTTGTTTCCAGCTGCTAAAATGCATTTAAACACAGCTAAAAATACATTAAATACTTTCCTAATGTTATTTTTCCATGTAAGCAACTGCTGTAGTCACCACAGGAATGTTATTTGATCGCCAAGGGGAGGGGAAGTGGTCCACGAGACAATCTGTCTACTGGAGGTGATCTACAAAGTTAAAAAGAAACTGGGAATATGCCTTCTTATAATTTCTTTATTAAGTATGCAGAGGAAAACCAGAAGGGCTTTTGCTGACTTCTTTTGCTGCCTCCTCTCCTCTCTCCCTACACACACCACCCCAACGCACACACGAACACACGTACAAACACACACGTAGACATCTGCACCCACTATTTAAGTTAGGAATTGAGATCTTGTCTTCGCTGAAAGGAGTCACCAGCAGACAGAAACCAGCGGAACAACATCAGCACGACAAGCAAAACTTTGGGACTGTGCGCGCAGCTCTTCCCAGGTCCTGAGCAGAGGCCGTACCGCTGGAGACAGGTTTGTGCTATTTTGTTGCCTGGGATCTATCCATAGCCTTCCTTGAAATCTCCCCCTGGCACTCAGCTGCTCCTGGCTCCTATATATTACAGTACAGACTCCACAGCTGCAGAGTCCCTTTCACAGAGTGAAGTTATATGGTCACTGAGAAGGAGCAAAGATGTCCCTGCAAAGATGCAGTCCTTAAGTAGAGGCTGAGGTCCAATTCCCTGCAGGCATCCTAGGCAAGACAAGGGCCCCTATCATTGGTTTATCTCTTGGTAAGAGCTGCTTATGTGATGTGTCCATTATAGACAGTGATGCATCTAGACCCAAACGCTAACCTTTGTTCAAATTTTAGTTGCTATTTCAAAAGCGAATACAAAATCTGAACGCAACACCACTAATGGCAGACTGGATCAGAAAAGCATCTCGAGTCCACATGTTTAGGAGAAGGTTTGGTGTGGAAATGCCTTCGGGAGCCAGTGATCTGGCTAGTGTGATTAAAACCGGAGAAAATACATAATTCAGAATATCCTGCAATCTTCTCCATTGTGCTGACAGAAGAAATACTCCCTGACTTTAAAAATAAATAGTCACCAGGTTGAACCTGCTATTCTAACCAAACCCAACCCACGCCTCCTCATTGTCCCTTTCTGAACAGGTGTAAAAACTCCTGGGAAACCGGCAGTTTTGCTGAGAAAAGCTGCTCCAGAAAAATGCATTACGACGAAGAAGGAGAAGGTACCAATCTGTGGAATGATAGGGCAGTTTCTGAAATTATCCTCATCAAAGCAACTGAGGAATGTCACGTTCATTTTCTTGCATAACTGAAGCACACCAAAAAATCCAAACAAATGTGCCTGAAAATCTGATAAGCAGTTATTTATGGATCGTTTCTTTTTTTGAATAATGCTTGTCTTCCAAGGGCTGGGGCTCAGAACGGCCCACCTTTATGTATTAAATTTTTTACTCTGAATTTCATGGTATAAAATTATCCACAGTTTATATTTAAAATGCAACCTGCAAACTCTATTATAATGTAAGTAATATTGTAAGTGAATCAAAAGGAAATACTAATAACAGTACTACCCCAGTGCCTGCTAAAGTCATAACTTCCATCCTACTGCATTTAAAAGTCACTCAGAACTTATACCAAAAAAAAAGAAGGATTCAGCTTTCTGGATTCAATACACCTTTTTCCCCCCTTCCCCCACTTTTGTTTCATATACTTTATAGAAGAATCCTGATTTGCTGCTGGACTTCTCATCCTTCCAGGCAAAATCAGGATCTTCCTTTTGTACAGCTTGCAATGCTATACATTTAGAGGCCCTCCTACCACAGCCATAAAACACCTAGGAAAAACTGATGATCACCTTCAGTTCCACAATACATCCAGAAAGAGCAACTGAAGCAAAAATAGCGGTGCCTACTGCCCTGGACCACTCTTCTAATTTTTATAGGAAGAGGAGTAGAAGGATTGAGACGTTAAATGACTGAGGCCCACGAGCCAGCGAAGGTGGTCCAGCCTCGATCCAGTTGCTCGAGCAGGGAACTGCCTTACGCTCTCAAATGAAAACTCCCCATTAAACCTAACTCTTCCATTGCATTCCAGACCTATGCACCTTTTTCCTTCCTCTGTTGGCTAATAACCAGGCAGTTTCTGCAGCTTTACCGGCTTCCGTGGGACTGCGCTACCCTTTCCCTGACACTTCATGGCATGGTGATATATGAGAAGTGTTCAGGTGGCTGCCTCAAAAGCTAATTTTTCAAACTGCACAAACCTTTACCCATATCATAAATTTTTAATAACCAGTTCCAAACTGTCAAAGAATAAATATGATAACAAACACATAACATTGAGATAATTTGAAATAAACTTTGTTTATTGCCCCTTTGAACGCTTCTTCGACAACTCACAGCTGCGTGGGACCTTCATAAATGTGAGACTATCCTACTAATCTCCCTTCTGATTCACGACAGGCCTGATCCGGAGACACTAATGGACCATGCTTGACAGTTATTGCAACATATTCAATACACAGCCTAAAATATGGCTAGGAAAGAAATGAAAATATACTACAGGCTTCCCAGCAGATTCCATTTTTGTAATGGGTAGCTCACACCAGCATAGCCGATAAGCTCTCCCTCTCTCTTCGCATTCCCTGCTTATTATAATTTATGAAATAAAAGCGTTTTCCAAAGTATTCTGTGTGGTTCACTGTCAGGTAGCTCAAGTATCCCTTCTCTCTGCTGCCATTTCTACAAGGGTTCACCAGCACAGACGAGAGACTCCTGTGCAAGGCAAGCACACATTTCCAGTCAGCCTGCCAGAGAAGCAGGGAGACAGAAAAACAAAACACAACACCAAGGAAAAAAAAAAAAAAAAAAATCCTGAAATGTTGGCTACGGTTAGCTAAGGCTCACAGACCAAACAAATCACTGTCCCTAATGAATTTGTTTCAATGCATCTGCTTATTT
This sequence comes from Fregata magnificens, assembly GCA_013389945.1. Taxonomy (NCBI): domain Eukaryota; kingdom Metazoa; phylum Chordata; class Aves; order Suliformes; family Fregatidae; genus Fregata; species Fregata magnificens. The sequence goes on from WAAD01038824.1 coordinate 191,230, forward strand.
CAAGCTTCGGTGTTGTAAATACCAGAGCAACAATGCGGATTTTCTCTGATTGCAGTGTCACATATATGATTAATCATCTTTACTCAGAGCATATTTTTTTAAAGCAATTGCAGGCTGGTTTAATGAACTCCTCTCCCACTGGCTTTTATAGACTAGTCACGATCAACATACCATTAAGATAAACCTCGTGCCCCATCCCTCCCCTCTCTGACAGCTTGCCTTATTTGCCTCACAACAGTCAATATCCAATTAAGAGGCAACAGATTTGATCGATATAGAAGGTAACAATAAGACTTAAACAGCTGGTAAATTCTACATGTACTCTTTTTCTTTAATTCCCATCTTTGTGGTATACAAACAGTTCTGCACCTTGAATAAATGCGGAGAAGGAAAAACAATGGCCAGGTGTGGTTGGTAAAGCTTTCCCTCAAATGGGCTGTGTCTGCAAGCTACTCTGCAGCAATAAATGCTTGTCTGGGATCGGTGCAAGACAGGCAGGATCCTATTCTCTGTATTTTCTGTGGCCTTTTAAAGGGGGAAAATAGAAATCTCTCCCTGCTTTGGTTACGAGCAACATGCCACTTGGGCCATTCACACATGAAAATGGAGAGGCCGTAATATTATTAAAGCAATCATTTATGAGCTGGGTGAAGGGATGACTGGTCTGGCGAGGGGGGCAAAAACCAATGGGAATGGAGCATATGCAGGAGAACAGGCAAGGAGAGAGTGAAAAGAAAGGAGGGGAAGCTTTGATACAAACGACATCTTCTACAACCTTAATATCATCTCCTAGTCTTTCTGCCAATGATGAATGGTTGCAATAAAAGGTGGGATAGTGGCAGTTATAAGCAGGACGAAAGCAAAACCAGGCTGGTGGTGAGGAGCGTTCGTTATAATTCCCGACAGCCCAGCTGGAGGTCAGGGACTGAGGTCACGATACCACCACTGGCTTTGGGTCTAATACCAGGTACAGTACTTCTCCCTCCACTCCCGCCACCTTTTTTTAGAGGCCTTTATTCAAACTTTTACTTTCAAAGACATTTCGCGGAGTAATAGGCTGATATAGTCCAAATGAGGTAGCCCTCCTTTTCCAGGATTTCCGCCCTTCTTTAAAGAAGAAGTTATGACCACAGGGGATGCCACACTCTCACTGACAAATGGCACGTAACTCAAAACACCTCTCAGCTTGCTCCCAACGCAGGCAGAAACTTATTTCTAAATCACAGCAGCGCGCCTGTGTTTTCCACTGCGCGCTGCAACCCTCTGTCACCCAGAGGGATTCCAGTAACGTGTATCATGTCTAAAACCAGGAAACTGTCTACTCAAACTCATAAGAAGTTTCAGAGCACACAGATCTTTTCAGGCAATGGGAGGCAACCAACTATAATTTATCTTCCCAAGTTGCCTTGGGATTTTAGAAGTCCCATTCTGAGCTTTCTCCTTTCTGTCACAATAAGATGAAAAGTGCTGAAAAACGCCTCTGTCTTCCCAGTTCCCTTCACTACCATCTTTCATGGGGAGCAGTTGCGGGTAGATCCCTGGCCAGGTTTCTGAGCCTACAGGAGTCCACTTCTAACTATTCCCAGCAGTTTACTTCAGGCCCCAGGTTTTATCAGACTACACCTTTGTTTTCAACTCTGTGCATTGTTATTACAGGGAAAAAGAAAAAAACAAACCAATTCTACTATTCTAACTCTTAAAGCCAGCCTTAAAAATGGGAATGCTTCCACCAGAAAAAGGAGCAGGCAGAAACACATTCACCATCTTTTTGTCTTCTGCATTGACTCAAATGGCTTTTTTTCTGCCTCCGTCCCTAACCCGACCTGCCTGGCCCCTTACCACATGGCAGAGGCTTGCACGTTTTGCTGTTTTACCACCTCTCCTGTAATGCCAGTTTGCTCTTTCCTACTTCTCCCCCGCAGCTCCTCTCTTGAAAAGCATCCCTTGAGGCCGCACCAGACTCCTGCACGTTCCCAGCTAGCACTGCTGTCTCCTCATGCGTATGCATGAGTATGTCCATGCCACCCCTACCATTTCAGGGTGGCACTATCAGCTTTTTAAAGCTTCCATTCTCCAGCCTCTCACGTGCTGGTCCCTTATATAACTCCTACTTGTCCAACACCTCCAACGAATATTTAGCCAATAACCTTGTTTACAGCTCTGGCCTTCTTTAATGTTTCCTCACAATCCAACGGACTATTCGGTGTCACCTCAAATGTATACCCATTGTGTTGCTGGGCCCACTGAGGTCCACCTGGTGGCCTGTGCAATAGGTCTGCTGCCATAGGTCTGTCCCATTTTCCTCAAAGATGGAGCTACTGCTTCCACAGGGAAGAAAGGACATTCCTGTGCACGGTGGGTGCCACGGCCCCAGAGCTGGGAGCTGCCAAAATCACACCCCCTCCACAGCGAGTGCCCCTTGGCTCCTCCATTCAAGGGCTGGGCTTGAAGGAGACAAGGTGGGCTTTGCAATATTCAGAGAGCGAAGTACTGCTGGTGTTTCTCCACTCCCAGGCTGTAAATCGAAAGCTTGCCTCTTCTGTCGCCAGTGCAGAGACTTATCTGTCTCATTTTAGAGCAGAGTCGAAATGACGTCTCTGTCTAAGCAGAGTCCGGAGAAACTTGTGGAAATCTGGCCTTTGGCCTTTCAGCCACCGTGTACAGCTCCACAAATTCCCCATTGGTTAACCAAGATGTAGAGGTCTTTATCTTGGTCACAATGTATATTACAGTAGGAAGCAGCAAGGCTTGGGGGAAACTGATGCTCTTGTTACTACCACAACACAGAACTACAGAAGCATCAAGCAAAGAACCAGCTCTAAATAAACACTTTAAGCACATTCTTTCTCTACTGAATATTGCTGCTATCTGAAAAACTTAACATAATTTTATATTCTGTATCTGATTCCATCAAAATCCAAGACCCAATTCTCTTGCCTGCATCCAGACTGTTTTGCACTGGGTATCAGCTTTGTAAAGCACAGCAACCATCTTGACCTCTGTCGTTCTTAGTGCACTTTTTCAATCTGTGCCTAAAGCTTCTCAAAGCGAAGAAAGTGCCTGCTTGCCCTTCACACAATCTACCAGTGAAGCCAAGCTTAGGCAAAGGCTAGAGTTAGCAAGATAACCACCGGGCTAGTGACAGATGTTCAGCCTAACATAAGATTGAGGCCAATAGACAGGAAAATCCATCCATGTTTCCCAGTACTACTAGCAGGAGGAGCACCGTGGTGGTGGCCATCATCGTCTTTTCTTTAGCAATAGGCTGGTCAGAGAGAAAAGAAGCCGAGGAATCCCCTTTTCATACTCAGACTGTGAGTTCCAGGAATACAATTACAATTTAAATTAATTACATCTAACCATGTAATTAACGTTCATGTCAGTTTATCACAGGCATCTTCACTATCGATGCTGTGAAATGCAACTTAGTGACTTTTTTTGTGGGGAACGAGATGGAACAACCATTTGTCTCACTTGCATTGTTTATATATTAATTGTTAAATTGTTGCTAATATTATTAACCTCATTATCCTGATTACATGTGTTCTGTCTTTTTACAGGAGCATTCCTTCCAGAATTAGACTGCTTCACACATCTCCATTGTTCCTCTCTCTCGGTTTAGAAACCTGATGGGGAATCACTGGCATCGAAGAAAGGGGAAATGAGCACGAGGAGCTGCAACATCAGCTGCTTAGCAGGAAGAGGAAATCTATGAGTGTCCTTTAACAACCGGCACGCTTCACAGCATACACTGGCAGAACATTTCACACAGTGGGAGGCGAGGTTTAAAAAATTGAACCACTATAATCCTTTAAAAGCAGCCAGGGTCTCTTTCTGAAAGTCTAGGTCATGTGCCTGGCACTGCGTCATATGGTGTCTCTCTTCCGCCATTTGTTTATTTGCTTCTGGCAGTTTTGGCAGTGAGGTATTGGAGTGAAATGCACACCACTCCATACATATGGTGGGAAGAATCTAGTGCATCAGTTGAATGCATACTGTACTGTATACACATTCTGTTTTATCTCTGAGCACAGCTGTGCTGTAAAAGCTTACAAAATGTGAAGCCTTCTGTGCAGCAAAAACATCGACAGGAGAAGCTGGCCTATAACTTATTAGGTTGTGACACAAGCCAAAAAAAGCCAGAGTTAAAGCTGACAACTCCTGGCATCGTGATGAAAAGCACAGTGGCTCAAGTTAAGGAGGGAGTGTGAGCCCTAACTTCACGTTTCGGGCTTTCGCTGCCATGGGTCACAAATAGCATCGTTGGTTTGTTCTACAACAATGATTCCCAACCCCAGCACATGGCTTCCAGCTAGTGACCGGCAAGCAAACATGCAAATCATCTCCCCGGTGCCCCACTGTGCTCGCAGGCAGCCTGTGCTAGGAAGGGATTCAAGGAAGGGGTGGGCAAGAGCCAAAAAGCGGTCATGGCTCTCTTCCTCGCCCAGCACAGTAGCCTTCAAGCTGTGATCAGTCCTGTGTCTCCTACTCCCCCAGCTCTTTGGGCTGAAGGTAGTGGAAACATATGGTAGGAAACTCTCCTGCGCTAGTTGGACCAGACGTCTGAGTAGGCTTTCTTTTCCACCGCAACCTTGAAAGAGGGACTCTCTTATTTTAATCTGAGTAGGAACAGTCACACTGGGTCCGATCTAAGGTCCCCTAGCCCAGGCTTGTCTCCAGCAGCGGTCTTGAGCACAATCTCAGGAGCAGTGGGCCACCACTCCTTCCAGGGCTACAGACCTGCCATGAGGGCAGTGGGAGTGGGTGTGTGAGAGGATTGATAAGTGAGTTTGGCCTGTATGCCCACTGTTCCTGGATTTTTTTACACATATCTCACTGTGCAGCACTGAGCTAGGTGAGATCGTAGCACATCTCCTTTCCTACCTACTGATGGACTCCATATGTGCATGTATGTGTAGGTAAAGGAAGTGTGGTGAGCAAGCAAAAGAGGGAAGGGAAGCACAAGGCGGGATGGCATTTTTAGGATGCAGAGAGATTGCCCTGATAAGAAAGCCATGACTGGAGACATCACGTTTCCTCCCTGATCCCATAGGAGTGAACTCCTCACGCCGCTGAGCGCTGGAGCTGTCAAGGCTGACTTGTGTGCTTCCCCTGCATGCTGTGAGGGCTCCCCAGCCAGAGGAAGCCTCAGCTAACATCTGGGAAAAAATCCCTCCTGTCCGGCCCCAGCGCTGCCTGAGATGATGCCAGGTCCCCAAGTGGGCCTCTGGCTCCAGCAGCTTCCTTGACATCTACAGGCTCTGGAGAGCACAGCCTCCCGGTGGGAGAGCACCCCTGCATCCCACAGGCACTCAGCCAGGGGAATCGCGCTCTTTTCTGCTCCTCACCCAAACTTATTTCTCTCACGCAAGAGCCCACCTGACCCTGAGGGGAAGGGGGAGCCTGACCGTCCTGCCGACAGGAGCTGAGGGAGAAAGGCTTCCCACGAGGAGGCTTTCTCCTAGCCTCCTCCACATCCCTCAGCTGAGGGGGGGCTTCCCTCCTCCGACACAGTCGTGACAGCACCTCCAAACCCAGCTGCTCCTCGGGGCTGCCCAAAAGGCATTGGAGGAGTCCTGCAGCAGGGCACTGGCTCTCGGCCCGCTCCCACCGCAGTCCTGCGCCCCTGGGGCTCCCCTGGAAGGACGACTGCCTTGCACAGCGCGTCGCCGTGGAGGATGCAATACAACCCCCGGCTAAGTTTAGCTTGTCTGCCTCGTCTCCTGGGAGCATAGTTGCACGGCTCTGCCATCGCCCCATGTCCGCTGCCTTCTCCCCCAGCCCTGCAGGTGACTCCTCACCTGCTCCATGGCAAGGGGGAAGGGGTACACGGCTGTCACACTTTTGGGAGGAGACAGGCAAGAAACAGCAATTTAAGGCTCAGCCAGACATTTTGTCACCTCTCTTATCAAAGATATGAAAATAAAAGAGAAGCTAGGAAAGGGGAAAATAACAGCAGTAATTGCTGCTCATGTTAGTTCATTTTCAAGGACCAACTTTAATTGCACCTTCACACTGGATAAACCTTCTTTTTCAAATGTTATTTTAAATACATGGCAGGGTCCTCCTTAAAACCAGGCCATGGTCTGCACTAAAGGAAATAGTATCAGTGAAGGGTAAACAGAGGTTTGGAACAGCTCTTACATAAGATATTAAATGACAAGGACTTAGCCACTTAAAAAAAAAAAAAAAAAAAGGTGAGAATGAATATGATAGTAGTCTATGTAGGCTGTTATATTTTTATGTTACCAAAAAAACCCCCATATTTTTGTTAGCAAAAAAAAAGTGGCTACTAACTATCCATAACTATCCATTGTTTCTCACAATGCAAAAAGCTAGAGGTTCAATAAATGTGCAAAAACAAATGAACAAAAATAACTCTTTGCAGAACAAGGCACCAAGCTGGGTGGTGTGCAGGCCAAAACTACGCACAAATCCAGGAGGAGTATAATGCTTTCTGGAAGGACACATTCGTCAGCTATTAACAACAGGGGTACAAGTGCTCCCACACTAGAGTAGTTTCAAGGAACCGGTACAGAGATGGCCTCGGTGTAAAAAGCCATGAGTCTGGCCTGCAGAGTGCAGGCTGACTTCCGCTGGAGTTTTGGGACATTCGTGCCTCTCTGCAATCAGGCTCTAGGAATTGACTTTGGAGATGGGAACTCTGGATCTGTTTTCAAACCTCAAAAGCAACCTGTGGATATTAGTTGGGACCATCATTTCTACCTCCAGAAAAAGGTGGATAAATTGTTTCTGAAAGTGGTGAGAGACTTCAGAGACAGGGATTGAATTTAACATGCACAGCAAGCACACCTGGTTACACTACACGTTGGCTGAGAGATGGAAGGGCAAAACACATGCGTATCTCCTGATGGTACTGGACATGAAGTAGCTTTTCTTCTTATACATGATTTAGGAAAGGTTTGTCATTAAAGGGCTTTTGGAAAGCCAGGAGGTCACAGCTTCTCTGGCCTTCCAGGTGTCTCTTCACACCACAACAATTTTTCTGGATGTCTACTCCTGTTGTGAGAAGTCCCAGCACTCTTGAAACTCAACAACTTCAAATGTCCTGACTTGGGTCAAAATGAGACAACTGGACTTGAAACACGTAAATATCCACATGGAAGCATGCAAATATAACGAGGAGTACAACAGAGATAAATTTCACTCTGATTCCTAAATTTTCTTTCTTCTATTTTTCCTGCATTTCTGAGTTCAATGGCATGATTATCCAGGAAATCAACTTAGATTATACTCCTAGCGATACATTAAGTAACCAGAAATGTCATCACTCTGATGATGCCTTTCAGCAGGAGTTTAAATCTTTCTCTCCCGATCTAAGGAACGCAAAGCTGCTCAGAGGAATTCAGACAATTACAAATGAGCATCCCAGAAAACACCACTACTGGAATGAGAGCTTGCTAAAGTATTACCAACTACACAGACGCTTTCCCTATAACACATGAGCAGAAAAGGGAATTATAGATGTTAGGAAATGATTTTGTCTAGACATTCAGCAGGACCTTTAACATCTTCTTTACTAAAACTGTGATTAAAAAAGAAATGAAAATATGAGTCTTGGACATATTTTAACAAACTTTGATACTACAGTTTTACTAGATATATTACCTAGGCCTTTCAAAATGATCTTCAATAGCTCCACTGGTTTCTATGAGACCCTCAAATCCACAGTGTCTTGCTACTGTCAGTCACATCCTGCGATAACAGGTAGAACAGGGAACATTTATGCAGCACTGAGCCACAGAAAGGAGAATGTAGTGATGGAAAAGAAGTAAAACCTACCAGTGGTGCCAAGATATGCCATTTCTCTTTAGACAGTTAAAAGATACAGCAGCCTTCCCACATGCATATATGTGTAGAAGAGCATGAATCTCTAGTTCTAGTTCCACTGCTCGTGAGAAGTAACTGGAAACTTTAGAGTCAACCCTTAACATCCTAAAACTACAGCTGAGTTGCTTCACGAGAGGGTGGAGCTGCCACATGTAGCCAAGGCTAGTCAAATGCTGCGAGAGCTCACAAAAGTCTATGTGTTTTTTGTTTTTTTTTTTTTAAAATCATTTTTCATCCCTCTTAGGCATCAAGTGCTGGCTGCTGTAGAAAGATCACTGTGGGAAGCAGAAGGATCTTAAGAAGAAAGATGAAAAAAGGTTTTTAAACCACCCTTGTTGGATCAGCTAGATCAGACCAACTTCCATTTTTTCCACATCCTTGCTTGTCTCCCCACACACCGGGGAAGACTTGTGTTATTCTATAGATTGGCTTAAATGGAAAACAGAAGAATAGGAGGCCCACGTCTAGGCCTCGGCAGGGAACCAACCTGGAATACTCACAATAAAATTGACAGGCTTGATGGCTGAATGGATTTAAGCAACAGCTGGAATCTGATGAGTCTAAAATCACTTCCTGCAAGAAAGCTGATTGGGAGAATAAATCTTTCATGGATTACATTCAATTAAGAGCTTTAACATCATTGAGAGGCAGCTAGAAATCCATGCACAATATATGCTAAAAATAACTGGGTTCCAGGTTCACCCACCAAGGCTGAAAGCACAGACTTCTGGAGCTTCTCTGCCAGGCTGGGTATCGGCCAGTGGCGATTAATGTGAAAAAATAACCAACACTTTTGGAAGTAGGCTAAACTCTAAACATCCCTCTGAGGTGATCCCCTTGTGATAACAAAGCATGCGGCTCCTTTATACTCGTTACGTCTGATATGCAGGAGATGGACTGATTTCTAACAGTCGCTACTCAACAAGAAAGGCAGTGAATTTTTATGCCAGCTACCGTTAGCCACGGAGCAGAAAGAGGCAGAGCGGAGCCTGCCGCACATGCAAAGGCTTTCATTCCACGGGCTCCCAGGGCACAGAAGCTGTGGTGCTCTTAGCAAATCTGAAATAGCTTTCATGGTTGGAGATCAAGTCTCCGCAGTGAAGCTTCATGAAATGGCAAAGGTGGAGAGGCAGGTCCTGAACTCCTGGAGCAAAACGAGCCGACAACTGACTGGAAAGACAGCACATCTTTTAGGAAAAGCGTTTAAATGAGACTGATTTTATTGAGACTAAGCAACGACTAAATCTAGGGTTCTTAGAATATCTAAGCTAGAAAAAAGGCAACTGTGGGTGTATTTTTATAAATGGGCTTACATACACCTGCTTTTTCAACACTGGATGCCTATAAAGTGACAGACTGAGAAGTGGCCCTCCTGGTTTTGGGCTTTTTTTTTAAAAAAAACAGAAGTAAAAGGAAGATCATGTAAACATGAGTGTGAGGAGAAAATTGCAACCGCTCTTCTGGCCTTTCTAGCAATGAACAAGCAGCCTTCCTCAAACCAGCCCAAAACTACATCTTTCATTCTCATTTTTCATCAGAGGAAAGTTTTAAGAGGGACCGATTTCTTGCAGAAATTTCCCATTAAAAGTATGTCACAACAGTAATTAAGACATGACAGAAGGAGATTACAATGTGGGTTCTGGATTTATATGACAGTGCTGGAGCTGAGAGCCCATGTGATTCTCTCTCACAAGGTCACTTGGGCTTGGATTCTCAGAAGACCCGGTGTAGGTTAAGCAAACAAAGCCCATTGTTTGCTTTTCTTCAGGGAAATTGGTTGCTTAATTTTGTCCCATGCTTTTGGAAATCCCAGCCTTGGGGAGAGGAGCAAAGGAAACATTTTCCCTCATTCCAGAGCTGTGATGATGACAGAACTGGCCACAAATGCCCGGCTGCATCAGGGCTGCTCAGGCGTGGTGCTCCCCATGGGGCGGCAGGATGCCCTCCTGCTCCCTTCGTGGGTGCTCCGTGGAAGAAGGGGCTCAGTGGTGCAGGAGCACTCACCCAGCTTGCACCGTGCCTTTGCGGGTGCCTTTCCTCTCCTGCTGGGAGCATGCACCTCTCCAACTTCTACAGCCACCGAACAGAAAGAAAAATAAAATGGCAGAAGCCCATCTTTTCCTGATATGTAGCCGTTTGGTGGTGGGAGAGGCTGCTCCCTGTGAAACTCTGGCCAAGCTGCAAATTCACTGCAGATCTTCAGCTGTCAGCTGTCCAGTTCACAATTACCTTAAACACTTGACCCATGCAGTGTCCCGAGTATCCATCAAGTAGCGGCTGCTGTGTGAGACCAGTCCTGCAGGACCGACATGAGCTTGACTTCCCTTTTGACAGTTACTACATCAGATAGGCTCGGCTTCATTTTTCATTGTAGCAGTGGCTTTCTGAGGACGGACAGGGTTGTAATTTTCTGTCTGTCTTATAAAATCAACCCGTGATTCAAAAATTAAGCTGTGCTCTTTTGCTGTTTTGTCACTCCTGGGAGTAAAAAATCTGTGTGTCAGGCTTTCTTGACCATTACCCTGATGATGCTGAGGTGGGAAGTCACCTACTCCTTCTCTAGCCACACTGACAGGGACAAGATACCTCTGGGTCAACACAGGAAGCATACAGAGCATGCAAAGTCTCTTTGTTAAACAAGAAGGTGCTGTTTCTAAATAACCACTGTCTTAACTACAATCTCATTTTAAGCGGAGGTCACTGGCCTCTGTCCTCCAAGGAATAAGAGTACTGAGATAAAATCAGCACCAGGAAGGACACAGGATTAGAAACAGAGGGCAGGGAGCGAGGATTTAGGACGCTGAGAGGGTGTCCCTAAATCTCAGAAAACGCTCACTTTCCCCAAGCCAAAATCTACCATTCGGGTCTTGAAATCTGAGACTCACAACAGGAACACGAGCTCTGTCAAACCAGCCGGGTTTTCTGCAACTCTGACAAGGAATTCAGTGCAACAGCTCGTGAAAACAGGTGGTGAGTGTCCAGTTCAGACTTGGAAGCAGTGGACTACTGTAAAATTTCCATCTTCCCACCCCTTGATTTAAGAATTTCCGTGTCAAAAGAAAATGGTTAGCTCAGCAAACAGACTGAACTGTGTTGTAAAAGCCATGTCTTTTTAATTACAATAGCTGTGAAATACACAATGCATCTTTAAGATTTTACAGTGCTGGAAATATAAAAGAACTGAAATATTTGCCTTTCTGTTATCAAAGTATCAGGCCTGCAGCTTACAGGAATATTTTATGAATGGCAAACCAGAAAGACTTGCTTTTTCATTCTTGGGTCACATTCACAGCAATGCAACAGTAAAGAATAAGCCCCTCTCTCTTTCGAAGAATTGATTTGCTTCATTAAAAGCCAAGCCCTCTTTCTCTTCCCAGCTGAAATAGCTGCCTTTGTATTCTTAAGTGAAATCATTAAAAAATGTGTCAGACTGAGAAAGATGTGTTTTACCCAGGTATTCCTGAAAGCCATCGAGTACTACAAGTCAGCGCTACGAAATTATGCTGCACCACTCCAAGCATTTGCTTCTCTTCCCAAACAGAGCATCATTGTTCTTATTTAAAGAAATAATCCTCACGAAGCTGAAATAATTATTCAGCCCAAACAGCCCATAGCAAGTGAAACAGTCTTTAGACAGCTGTCATGGCTCAGTCTTCCGGAAGCTTTGATTTTAATGAAACTCATTAAGGAAAGAAATTAACAGAAGTTAACAGGAAAATATCATAATTTGTCTTGTTTCGGAAAGCTTGAATGGAGACAAAAGGCTCTTTAACATGACACGTAATGTGACCAGTCAAAACTCCCCGTGTCACTGAGTTTCACACGCTGAGTAAATAAGTCCGAAGTTGCTTATGTTGCAGCTCCACAGTTTGGTGCAGTGAAATGAAAACGTTAAATGAGAATATGCTGTCTTTGGGTGCTAAGGAGCCTGTCTCCTAGCATCTGTACACTGTGTGCTCGTACAAGCATGCGGGAATGTTCAAGGTAATGAATATGCTACCTGTAAATATCCTAGGGTAATGAAAGATGAAGGGTAATAAACTCTCTGGAGAAGGGAACCATCTTATAGATAGCTCATGACAACTGTTTCTTTCTGCAACACTCTTCAATGGAGGGGAAAAAACCCCACACTTATCTTTTCAGGTACATATTAGGTATCTAAGTTATCTCTGATTTCCCGCTCAGAAGCAGAAAAAGGAACATTTCACTGTGGTTTTTAATCTGAGTGGAATTGACAGAGGAGCGTGCGGTGCCGTAAGCAGCTCAGAAAGGCAGAGATAATAACATTGACATATCTTGGTTTAGTGTCCTCAGCCTCTCCTCTGGCACTCGCTGGTATGCTCTCCCTTGACCGAGCCTGCTACACCACTGCCTCGTCCCAGCAGAGACCCACGCACACCCACCCGCAACGTGGGACGGGCACCTGCTCAATGAGAGTGGCTGGGCTAAAATCCTGTCCCTGCTGAAGGATTGCAAACTGAAGACTTTTACCTTTGACTTTCAAAGTGGCCAGGATTTAGACCCCAGACAGTTGTGAAAAGAAAAGGAACAGTACGTGTGCTCAGAGGGAAGCAGAGAGGACAGATGGAGAGCAAAAGGAGCATGGAAATCCACAGACCACATCTATAAACTAAAATTTTCCCCAGAGTCACTCTGCTCCTCATGGAGACCAGTTTTTGCTGCAGAAGCGTAGGGGAAAACTACTAAGGATCTGTTGAAAACACGTAAATAAAAGCATTACCTATTTGTCATTTGCCCCTTGCCACCTGCAGTGGCAGTCAGCTCCCGAGGCAGAGCCATGTTATTTTGCCATCATATTACGAATCTACTGACAATGGCAGGGGAATAACAGGGACATAGTTACTATCACTTCCTAGCACAAAGAATATGTATAAATGTATGTTAAAAGACAATGTAGTGCTTCTGGGGAAAAAAGTCTTAGTTATATGGAATTTAGAAACAGTTTTCTTCTGATTTCTTGTGGAGTTCACAGTAAGTGACAGTGGCGTACAGAAGTGCCAGGATCCATGAGGGCAGATACAGAGAGCAGGTACGACAGACAGGAAGAGTCGAGGGAGCAAGCAGAAGCTGGTGGCAGGAGGGAGAGAAAGATGGGCAAAGAAAATCAAGACCAATGGAAATGCTTCTGAGAAAATTAAAAAGTGTTGAGCCTTCAGACAAAGGAATTTTGGAGAAACAGGCAACAGCAAAATGACTCCGTCCAGTTTACATAAAGCCTGAATGATAACACAAGCCATATAGGATATGGTTTTGGAAACTGGGTCCTATCCAAATGGCCTCAGAACAAGCTGTATCTGTCTAAACTGGAATCACCTGGATCTTCCTTTATCCCAGCTGACTAGGAAACATTCCCCCCCCACCCCACTCTGAGCTAGATAATTCTCACCTGACGTTTATCCAAAATTGTACACTGTTTCTAATCAAGAATACCAGCAACTTCCTTCATACTAACAGGTCCATGCCTAAAGCAATGGCCCACTTGTGAATACAGCTGTTACAAAATAAATAGTTAATCTATTAAAATCACTCGAGACAAACTGATGAGAAAGACCAGAATTCAACCCCACAGCCTACACAGTTAGTACTATATACAAGCTGGGAAAGTTGGTTATGAACTTTTACTTATTCTGTTAAACTTCCTAGACTTCAAGGAGTTGAGGAAAGCTATTGAAATACATCAAAAGAGAGGGTACCTCCTTACAGTCTCTCAGACTATTTATTATATGCTTTTGCCAAGTAATGCCACGAGGATAGACTAGGATTAAATTAAACAAACCCTCTTGCAATGTAGGGAAATGCCTGGATGGCCTCCAGGAGGTTATTTCTGCCCTAACTACTTCTAAGTCAGAGCCATTTTAGGATACAAATGAGTGGAGAGATTAGGGATGGATGAATCCTGGATATTGGACTGCTGTAGGTTCACCAGCTCTTTCTGAGCTAGCAGCAGTGACTTCTTGCAAAAAGGAACCCCCCAAAATTATCCTCCTCTCACCTATATTACCTTCTCCCTGACTCTGAAAGGGCACTGCATTTCTCTTTCATTGGCACTCCTCCTCGTGCGATGCATCAGACTACTTACTTAGGCCTGAAGACTACCTTACATGTCCTCTACCACACAAAAAAAGCGTACATAAATGATTCAGAAGTACATGTTTTAACCATTCCTCCCGTTTAAAACCATGTAAGCCAAATGCTAATCACTTTACTGCCACGCAGCTCAGGCTTCCTATTGACTTCAGCTTGCCCATGAATGGGCCAAAGATGATCTGACTTTCCCAGACGTAGATGTCTAGCTGTAAGCCCCATCACAATTCCTGAGAGATGAGGTGTTCACAACACCCAGAAAAATCACATTGTTATGATATGGCTCTTTACTCTTTGCTTCGGCTATTGAGGTGAGCAGAAAATATTCCACCAAAATTCTTTCGCTATCTTGATTTGCTTTCATTTATTCTAGCATGCAATACACTGTGCGTTTATAACATTCATTCGCAATAGTTATTCCAAAATTGCTTGCACTTCATCAAGTTTCCTTTTATATCCTCCCTTTTTCTTATTCCAAGGAGGGCAAATATAATTTATTCACCTTTTTATAAAGGAAGCCTGGAATCCCACTGAAGTGCTTTGCAAACCTCCCACTGCCCAAGACCTCCACAATGGAAACATTATGTTCTGTGCTTCCCAGTACTTCGCTTTTTCTGTAACCCCTACCTCTAATCTGTGTGCTCCCGGAGTGACCATCCCAGCAGCAGCAGCTGAGTGACTGTACTTCAGAAGTGTCCCTATGAACCCCCCAACTACCCGTCAAGGAGAACAGTGTCCACAGGACTGCTCCGCCTCCTGCTTTGGGAAGAGGTCAGCACATCTCTCTCAAATGCAGATGTGGCACAGAGATACGTACTGACCCGCTTCAGACCCTGCTCTCCCATTTACGAATCCTACTCCAAGGACAACTGGGAGAGGGACCCATATTTCCATCACCATTTGCTCCTCCATAACACTCGGCTGAGGGGGCCTGTCTGTTCCCTGGGAAAAGCCAGAAACTCCTACCAAGAAACTTGTATCAAGAACATATAGCCCCTGCACATCAAAGCAAAACCCTTCCCTTCCTATTTATACCGGAAACTTCAAAACAGCCACCTCAGCCTTTGCCGTCACTTTGGCTGTTACAGAAGAGCCTTTAATACACACTTATTTTATGTAGCATGACAAGAAACCGCAGTCAAAACTTTTCATTGCCCTAGTCTGAAAAAAAAAAACCCTTTTTCTTCTGCGTTATAAAGGAAGAAAAGCTTTGAGCACTTAGTAGGCAGGTTTGTTGATGAAGTACTTTAAATATGAAACAGAAAGCATCCTTCTCGTGATCCTTTTCATGAGTATATTTATGGGACATTTTTTAATTCTGGAAACAATAGCATGTGGCCGTTGCATCTACAATCTTCAGACCAGATTTTCCACTAGTTTACTTCAGTTTTATAGAAACATAATTCAACCAATTTCTATGGGACTACTACACTGTAAAACTGGGTGATCCCATGGAGAATTTCCTTCTCAGTGTTCTTGTTGTCACTTATTGCAAAAATAGCAAGATCAAACATTACACGAGAGGCAATTTTTCAGCAGGTATTACACACACTGCAGCAGCCCATGACAATTTACAAGTAAAACACAAGTAAAATGGAAACACTCAGAGCACTGGTTTCATTTATACCTGGTAATTTGTGTGTGTGCGTATGTCCTGGATGCAGGTGATGTTGGTCAGTTGGGGATAATTTCTATAAAATGACAGACCCACATTATACCTGGCACAAGGCTTGCTTTGCCTTGGGAAACGTGCTATGGCTTAGCGGAGGCTCGCTTTTGTCACTGACATTACTCTAGTGGACAGAGACCTCATTTCACAACTAGACCCTATCTCGTATTGGAGCACCTGTGCCTCAGCACTGCCAAACATGTACATCCTTCCTGATGGGACAGTCAGAGCCAGTTAAGCCTAGCAAATGTGTTTGTGCACGGCACTTTAGCAATACAGCATGCGCAAAACCTGCTAGGTTTCTTCCATAATATTTGCAAATTCCGTAACAGTTGATTATTTATACATTAACCCACAGACTTCATTTCTTCCATCTTATACCCATCCATTGTAGATGTAGTGTTGTTGCCACTTGCTCTGTTAGGCACGAATTAATGCATCAGAGCCGTGTAATTTATGCATGCTATTTTGTCAAGTCTGTCTGTATGGAATCTGCTTTGGAGAGGCAAGCTGCTCTGTACTCTGGGGCCAGAAATAGTATTACTTTTTTTTTTTTTTTTTTTTTTTTTNTTTGATGAGATGGAAATCGCAATGTTCCATGTTTTATGCCATTTCAGTGAGGAAACCGAACTGCCTGCCTTTCCCAGGAAGCAGTCTTACAAGGCAGACAGCTTGTTCCACTTAAACGCACCCCACTGCAATAACAGTATTACTTGGGAAATGAAGACACAACATACAGTCTTTTCTTAGTACTTTACAATTCTCAGGTCAAGTGCTAATACATATTACAGAGCTCTCTCTGGCAAGTATTGTTAGAGCTGTCATTAAAGACCTCCAAAAGTCTTAGCTGTGCAATTGAAAATGTTTCCAAATCCTCTTATCCCAAACATAACAAATCTCGCTGTTGTTAAATCTGATGTTTTGTAAATTTGATACTGCTTGGCTTATTGAGGGGGCTGGAGAATGTTTTTGTGCAATAACACAGATCTCCAGAAAAGGAATAATGCATCTCTGCGGCAAGGGAATAACACGGATCTCTGGGAAGGGATTTACGCAGACCGGTGGAAAAGGAAGAATCAAAGACCACCTCCAGTACAGTATGAAGATGATTCTAGGATTAAAAGGCACAATAATGCTACCCAATTACAGCTCCGCCTGGGTCATGCGCTATGCGTAGCAGAAAAAAGCAAGATGGCAGATACCCTGGGTTATTTTAATTAATTTAATCATGTGACTAATTGGTCTCTGCTGGGTTTCTGTGGTAACTGCTTCCTAAGTGCTGATGGGCAATTGTGTTAAATGTAGCCTGGAAACTGCACGTAGGGTGCAGTGCCTTCTAGAGAGCAAAGGGAATTGTACAGCTGTGCAGGGAAGGTGCTCCTGCTGGGGCGCTGATTATCTCCGAGCAGAATGTTTACAGCTGTAGTGTCCTCTTTGCTCCTCTGCAAGCACGCTTCCCGAAGGAACACGCTTATTTGCAGAAAACGTGCTAGACTTTCTTCCTCCTGGGCGTGAAAGTAGATTTCCTGTAGGAATATGTGAAGGCACATGTACGTGGCAGAGCACGCGCTATTTGGAAACAAAGGGAGAGCAGCTAGAGAGCTGTGCATGCAAAACTGAAATGACTCTTGCATGCACAGTGTGAGGCCCTGGAAACCAGAATGTCTTCTTAGCAGTGGCTGCATTCGAGGGTAAATCCATTACTGAGCCCTGACACAAAGAACGTGCGAAACTGGTTTTTTCCAACTGCTCCTGCATCTCTTGTATTATTCATGAAATCCCTAAATCCACACGGGTCACAATTAGCATGGAGTACTGCAAAATGGCACAGAGCCGCCTTCAAAATTGGCAAACATGAAAATGACTTGTAAAAGTCATTCTTTGCTTCACGGGTTGAATTTCGGATCACCATGAACAAGAAGTTGTCATCCTGCTGGAGCCAAACTTACACCCGCATCTCCGCACATGATTAATGTAACAGTACGAATGGAAAGATGATTAATAATAGCAACCTACATTCCAGTAATCACAATTGCACATAAGAAATTACTGTTTAATGGGGTGGTAAGTTAAACCCCGTTAAGGGCACAGAGAAAAAACAACTGAGAATCACCTTTCACCAAAAAAACCAACCTAAGAAAACATCCATAAGACAACACAAGACATAACTGCAAATACAGAACACAACACAGAACAGTAAATGCCATACCTAATCCTAACCTCGCCAGTGAAAATGCAGAAGCAGGTTAGGAAACGTAGGAAGACATAGCCAGAGAGAGGTTAAACGTTTGGTAGCTGTATTGCGAAGGCTAGAAAGGTTCCACTTAATAAAGCAAAGGAAAGGATAAGGCAGAATGGTGAAGGAGGAAAAGTGTGCATTAGCTCTCTGCCCTGGGCTACTGGAGAATAAAGAGCTATCCAGACTAAGTGTGGCAGACCTGGGCTTTATTTCATTTAATATAAATTAGGTTAAATTTAAAACACCTTATGCAGCTTTATCAGCAAAAAGTGATAGTTGTAGATCATGAAGTACAGAGACAAATATCTAATTCCTCATTTTTCCTGTTGAAAAGCCACCATTGCCTTGTAGCTTGGGATTCAGTTCTCATCCTACTGACAGTGGAAATATTGCCCCGACATCCAGAAGACCAAAACACATCCTTTCTTTTGAAACTGGTAGTCGGTACCTTATTGCATATTCTGTTCTGCAATTTATATTGAGTTATTCAAACCTAAGTCCAAGGCTGAAGAAACAAAAAGCTCAAAATAACCACATCTGCGATTAGCTGTCTTAAAGAAACCAATTTTAGGAAACATCTTACAAGCTATGCAACATGCTCCAATATCTCTAGTTGTGTTCTTTGGAAAAGTTAGGCATAGTGAAGGTGCTACACATTACATTTTATACTGACATGTCCAGATATAATGAATTAGAGTTCTGCATGACACTTCTTTAAAAATAGCCCTTACTGTGTCAGATTGAATACAACCTCACATACTGCTTTAATCCTTTTATAAAAAGTCTTCTAAACCTTCCATATTTTCATCAACATTTTCAAATATTTTTATACTTGAAATACTGACATTTTCAAAATACTTCAAAAGAGCAGTGTGGTGACACTGATAACTGCATTCTGAATGCTGAAAATTTTTATGAGAGTTTTGAGGATGATTGAAAGTGAGACAAAGCATTTTCATTTTAATGATAATAATAAAAAAAGTTTCCAGCAACACTACAGCAAACCTATTGCTTCTCCAGACCCAGTAAGAACTAAATGGAGTTATTACAATTCCTACACTGGGCCAAAATTACAGCTGATGTAAGTAGCCCCATTGATTTTAACAAAGCTACGTCTGCTTACACCATTTATGTATTTGGCCAACCAAATGGGACATGTCAATTTAGATTTGGATTATGTCACGGAGCCCTTCACGCTTGCTATGCCATCAGTGCAACCGCTCTGATTAGGAAGATGGGTCTCGCCATAGCGATCAGCCCATTTGTTCATCTCGTCTGGTAAATTGCAGCTGACAATAGCCAATACCTGAAAGAAGGAGTGAAAAATATCCTATAATCTATGCACTTATAGGATGCATCTGGGGCTTACACTGGCAGGCAATATCTCTGATGAATGAGGTTTGGTTTCCGTTGCTCTTTTACTTGGCTTAGCTATACATTTTGCTGATAATCATCAGTTTTATCAAACCTATGCAGCTACACTATTTAATTTCAGGCCCAGTTCAACTGCTACTCCAGTCAGAGCACTCCTGTTTATTTCAGTGGCTTGTGGCTCAGGCATTTAACTACTATTTATGATAGCTCAGTCTAAAAATGGGCAGTGTAATTTTGGGAAGTAATACTGCCTGCTGAATCCGAGTATGCTATCCTTTCATTTCTGCAGAAGTCGGAGACGGAAAATACACAGAAGACGGTGTATGCATTCCCTCTGCCAGTGCCAGCTTCAGTATTTGCTAGTGTTTGCTCGGCCCAGCTTAGTCCGTCCCAAGCAAAGCAGCTAATTTCAGGCCACAGTTCCAAGTGCTAACACATCTAAGTATTATACATCGAAATTGCAAAAGATGAACTTCTTTCCAGCCTTCTCCTCCTTCTCCACAGGCTTAACACTTTCGTATTCCCTAAATCATCTTTGACTCTGCTCAACCCTTAACCCTGCCCATCCAAACTGCCTCCAAATCTTGCCACTCCTTGCTCTATCCATGTTTCAGCAGCCACCCAACTATCCTCCTCAGCACCCCCACACTCCAGACCCTAGCTATGGCCATTTAACTACCATTACATCTGCACAGTCCAGCTTACTGCCCTTACCTATCCTCAGCTTCAGCATCTTGTCCAGCTTCACTCATTCCACTAACATACTTTTTTCAGGTTGGGTTTTTTTTTCCCCTAGACATATTAACTCGCTTTTGTCAAAGTACAAGTAATTTACTTGGTTTTTTAACTATTTCTAATTCCTCCAGAGAATTATTTCCTGTCCTGTCTGGTATCTGCAACTCGTCCTAGTTTAGTATCATCTGCAGAGTTTGCGAACTTGCTCTCTGTTCTCTGCTGGAGATCATTAATGAAATATGAAACAAGACCAACCTCACTGAAGTCCCTCTGGCACTTCTCTATCCACAACCTGATATGCTGCTCTTTATCACCACCCTTTACTTTATTCCTTGAGCCTGTTTTCAGGCCACTTGACAGTGTTCATATCCAAAGTAATTTGAATTAATCTGAGGGTAAGATTTCATGAAATGCTATTTCAAGTGCTTTACTAAATTCCAAATCCATTAGAACTTCTAATTTGCCTCCCTCGGCTGATTTCCGTGCGTGTGTGTACATACTAGCTGTGTTTGCTTGGCAAAACCTCTGTACTCCTCTGTTACTCCTTGCCCATATGGTATAACTGCAGAAAATGGGGATTTGGTTGAGTGTGTTTGTGCATCGAAGTTTCTGCTTTTTGTTGAAAAATTCAACTTTTTTCTAAAAACAACTAATTTTTCTGTAGCAAATTGAATTAAAAGGTTTTGTAGCACATATAAAAACATTCCTCAGCATTATAAAGTAATTTTCATGTTGGCAGTAAACTCGGGTCCTTTGGAATGCAAACAGCTTCTTATTCAGATGTCCAACTTCATATGAAAACGTGGACTGAGGTATGCTGCTGTGCCAAAATGCGTTCACTGTTTCTGTGGAGGGCATCAAACTACCCATAGACATCAAATAACACATCAAAAACAACCGACCTTATCCAGCAAACATGATCTTGAGTCCAAATAAACTATGCTTACATAAATATCTGTGTCTAAAGGCTGTTTTGTATAAAAATTATATCCCAGCTGTTCTTTACAATGTTACAACCTGCCAGGTCATGCCTAACTGAAAGTTACTTTATTCTGCCATTAAGCAAATGAAATAAAAATTACTTAGGAGCTCGCAGCTTCATTTCCTATGCTGAAGAAGAAAGCAACCTTCTTATGTCTCTCTTCTCTCTTTTTTTTTTTAAGCACCATACAAATGACTTCCAAATTTTCAGGAACAGTTGCTGGTTTTAATGATATATTGCAGATCCTTGTCAATATCTCTGCTGCTTCACACTTTTATTTCCTTAGGAACACTCGGCTGAGTACCATCTGCTCCTGGTGATTTACTGCTCTCGAGTTGCTGAAGTTGTTCCATAACTTCCTCCTAAGAGACTTCAATTTCTGTTATAAGGCCACACTCTGATTTCCTGTGAAAAGTGTCCTTGGAACAGGAATTTCCTCGTCATCCTCTGCAGTGAAGATGGACGCAGGAAATTTAATTTAATTTTCCTGCTCTTCTGCTTTTTCAGAAGGGGCCAGCGTCACTGCTGGGTGGCCTACGGGCGCGGGGGGCTTACAGGTGGCTTTTTGTTTTCTACAGAGCCACTTTTTCTATACTTTCTACAGTGCCTTGTACATACGCCTTTCAGATAATTTCCTTGTCCTTTTATTCCTGCACTTTATCTCAGGGACCTTTGCTTATAACCGACTTGACCGTGTTTTCAAATTTTTTGAAGGATGAGTTTTGTCTTTAAAAAGTGAAACATTTGGTATTTCTGGTACAAGTGTGCCTGGGACCTCATTGGCATTTCCATAGTTTAACAACCACGCTTCCAATTTGGAAAAAAAAGTTTTTTCCTCTCTTGCTGTGTGAAAAACCACAGAAACAATAAGAAAACAGACCGCATACAAAATAATGAAACTGCCTGTACACAACGTACAGGCAAATATGCACAGGGCCTGATCCAGAGCTCATTACAAGCAATGGGACGTCACCCACTGACGCCGATGGAATCTGGATCGGGCCCAAAGGAAGCATACCAAAAAGCAGAGGGAGTTTTTTGTCTCCTCTCTCAGTTACAATAATCATAGGTGTTGTTTGTAACAGTAGTATGTAACAAATTTTCCAATAAAAGTGTGATTTTTAAGTTGACAGTGTCCCTTTAAGCTTATGCACTTCTTCACTTAACTATGCCAGATTTACTCTCCCCTTTCTACTTTTTCCTTGCTCAGAGGTATACGTACCATCTGTGCATCTAATATGGTGTTCTTAAATAGCCTCCAGAGTGATTCAATGCTTCTTTTTTCCCCCTTTTTTAAACTTTCTCTGAGTTAACCCTTTTTCTTGGTATTTTGCAGCCTTCTCTTCCAGAGCTCCTGGTCCTTCCTTTCTTTAGGATGAAGTTACCATCTTCAGACACAGAAGTTAGCAGTACGGCTACCTGTTCTTTTAATGCCTGGGCATTAGTTGAAACTCGGTGGGGAGTTGCCTTATCAAGGCATTGATATTGATAAATTGCTTCTGCAAATGAAGGCATGAGACTGAACCATTCGACAATGGCCAAAGTTGACTATTATTACTACTACACCATGAAATTATCCAAACCCACCTCCTCATAAATGTCTAAATGTTGGTATTCTGTGTAAATCTGTAGATTAAGCTTTTAAGACTTATATTTAGTTCTAGGAGCTCCCTTCCACCTGATTAGTAGCACTGTGCACCGCGACTGTGAAAGCCTGGGGGCTAAATTAAAAATAATAAGCGTAATTGAGACTGAGTTGTTGTTTGATTTCTAACTCAACAGGTTTCCCCTTTCATTTCACAGTCTGAATTTCAGGGGAAGGAAGGGCCACAGGCATACAGGACACTGCGCTGCTGCATCCATCTATGCAACATGGGGAAAATTGCTGCATTAGAGAGACGGTGGAGTCATCATCCCTGGAGGCGTTCAAAAAAGGTGTAGACGTGGCACTTCAGGGCCTGGTTTAGGAGGCATGGTGGTGTTGGGTTGATGGTTGGACTTGATGATCTTAGAGGTCTTTTCCAACCTTAATGATTCTATGATTCTATGATTCAGCCAGTGCTAATGAGGGAAGCTGAGTCCTTCACAGTCTCACACACTCCCCAGTAAAGCTGTGCCAGGGTACCATACCCCACCGAAGATCCTTCCCCTCACAAAGCCCAGATAAGAGCCAGAGAGATGCTCTGCTCTGCTTTTAAAGTAAATGGACAGTGACGGAGCCACATCTCCCTCTGCCCACCCCGTGCGTGCCAGCCAAAAGAGCTGGCTCCTGCCTGAGCATCTCTACCAGCCCCTCCGTGCAACGGAGGCAGAGTCTGGCCTCCTGCTTCTTAGGCAGGAGATTAAATAAACCAAAACCATCTGAAGCCACACACGCGCGCGCGCACACACACCCCCTCCCACCCCCAAAACCATCAGATACTTTATGACTGTTTCTAAAAATTATTAAACAGACAGTACATTTACTTTAGATACAAAATCGCATCCATGCTGACAACTTGCAACATATGTTTACTTTCAGCCCAATTTAAATTCAAATGGGTGAGCTGTAAATGCTTGGGTTTTTGACAGAGCGCAGCCTGTCACTGAACTTAGCTGGCCAGCAAACAGTCTTTTATTATTGCAGAAACGATTTTCTACAGGAAAGATATTTGACATTTTCAAACTTTTGCCCTATAAAATCCACCTCATTCTTCCAGCAAGTCTAACACTTGCGCATCGAGCACGGCGAGAAGCTGACTTTAACTAACAATTCCCGGTAGTAGATTTCCTGTTCATTCGGCAGCTTATAAATTATATCCATTTGGCCTCTCCGAGCCTCATTTAGACTCACGAGGCCAGATTCAAGGTTAATGTGTGTACAGGTTTCTTCAGTCTTCCCATAAGCCAGCAAATGTTTGCAAACAAACATGAAAGGGATGAAACCTTCCTACTTACAAGGGGCCAAAAGAGATACGATGTCATCTACTCCCTTGGTCTGACTCAGTTTCATCCTTGAATCTGTCCCAAGATTTCTATGCGTGATGGAGGGGGAAGTCACCACTTCGGGAAAGTAAGCGAGTAATTAAATACAGACCATCAGCTGACAAGAAATGTCACAACTCCACTGAACTGCCGCCTCACCTGCACAAATTACTTCACTGCTAGCGAAACGTGACAGCAACGTGTGCTCCCAAGAAACTTTAGGACTAGAAATTACCTTCCACCTTCAGCTGGGCCCCTCAGGTTTTCTACTGCTGCCCACCGTGGTCCCCTGCCTGGGCAGAATTTCACCCCGTTAAACTACATGGTTAATTGTAACATTCCATACGTCCTTTCAGGAGTGTGTACAGAGGGTGTCGTTCACAACGTTGTTCCTAATCCAAAAATATTTTTGAAAACCATATTTGCTTAATTTTGGTTTTTAAATAAAAATACATAGAGTGAAAAAAAATACTCAAGCTCCTTTTTCAATATTTCCCTAAGTTAATGAGCTGACTGATAAGTGAACAGATGCATTAAGGCAATAATTTATTCAAATGTCATGATATTTTTGAACAAACATATTATTTAATATGCATTTCATTATTTGCCCAGCTCGTATGAGTATTAATGATTGATGTGTTCGTTAGCAAAGCGAAAAGTGGCACCAAATATAATCTGTGCAAATTAGATTCACTTCGGAGATCTACCCTAAGTTTTCATCAGAATAAAGACTGTTCTCGATGCTCATTCTGTGTTGATCACACAGAAACAAAGCTGGAAGGTGCCTAATTTCATACGAGGCCAAGGCAAAGTGGGCTAATCTAACGTAACCTGAACCGAGACATGGAACATAGGGGAGAGCAATATTTTTTTGAGCGATTGCCTAGCTAGGTTAGAGCCAAAGGGGTTCAGAGGTACAGTAAGCACCCATGTGTGTTATAGCTGTTCATTTTCTGAATGCATCATTGTTATGCATCTAAACTCTTTAATCAAAAATCCCTTGGTGATGTAAAAATGTCCCGGATACAGATCACGAAGTCTATCTTGCCAAACTTTTTAACGGAGCAAAATGTCTGTTTTCCCCCTAGAGCCTCTCTCTCCCCTTCAAAATTTCATCCTAAATGATTTAAGACCTCAGTAAAGCACCTTAGTTACCTCCAGAAAAATAGCTACCGGCCATCTTTCTTCCACAGTCACTCTGGCAGGCAGCAACTTCTTTCACATCTCCAATATCAAGGTGTCATAACATCCATTTAAATCCAAATCATTGGTTTAAACCACACACACCTAGCGCGCAAAAACCTTAAAAGCATTTCTAGTCAAGTCCTAATGCAATTAATGGTGTTTTGTTGTAACATCTGTACGTAAACAAAACCTACTTCTGGCAAGAAGGAGAGGTGCAATCGCTGAAGCTGTCCAGAACCAATGCGAGGACACCTCGCGTAAACTGGTCGCTTCGTTTGAATCAAACACCTGCTGTCCAAGAGGGAGCAGGTTCTCAAGCTGTAATTAGCGTATTCATCTTGATATAACCAAAGTAGCCAGAACGCAACACGACTGATGTAATGTGACATGGTGGTTAAAATTAAAAGCGAACATGCCTTTTAATTGGATTGGTTACCTGCTAGTAATTCAGACAATGGGAATTTGATTCAAATTTATAGTATTAAATGGCAGCAGATGGACAGTAAAATGTCCATTGAGTTTGCAAACTGACGAGCTCACTGGGTTTGCCAGATCCCTTCATTAAGGCATTGGTGGCATCAGTCAGGTGCTGATGCATTTCATCGTTAGCAATGTTAATACGTTTTGCTTTGCTGTGGGTGAGCAGTGAGATATTCTGACTGATGGTCTCAGTAGGTTAATTTGGAATTTCATCTGCCTCTTCTAATCATGAAAAATCCTAGGTCTGGTTTAGGGAAGGAGTTTTATGAGATTTCTGGGTTTAGTATCCAGTAAGTAAAAAGGCCAGCTGATGACAGCTGGACAATGATGCCAACTCCTCTTTGCGACTGATGCCACCCATCTCTTTCACAGCTCAGGATTTGCTTTATATCTCAGTATCTGTTCCAGATTCTTGGTCATTGTCTGCAGCCTTCTACCCTCCACAAACTTTAAAAACATCCTCTGAGGGAGGATATTTTCCTTCCCCCTCCTTCTCCAGATAGTTCCTCAAAGAAGTTTGCAATTGCACCCCATGCTTGAACTACTTCCTCTGCAGGCTCAGCATCTCATCTGCATTCACTCAGCAGCACTCATTTGTATCTCAACATAGCAATCATAGCTATGGAGATGTTTGTCATCTTCTCCCCTTCTACATTCAAGCATTTGCAAGAAACCTTATTAATTGGCTGCTGTGACAAATACACGTACGCACACATGCAGACGTGCACATAGACACACAAGCACACATAAATACACATGCGCACATTCTACGCAAACCCACAGCAGAAGAAGCAACTTTGTGAGCCGTTTATTAAATCCCACTTCTCTACAGCTCCGCAGAACCAAATACGGACAATTTCACGCAAACCAGGTAGGACACCTGCTCTACACTGACCTTTCTGAACACCTAATTAATGCAAGTTAAATCTCTAGGAGAGATACATTTCCTATTCAGAGCCCCCTGAGTTTCAAATCTTATTATGGAAAGGGACTTTAAAGGAAGACGTAACAGCTAAGCTTTTTTTTGTTTGTGGTTTGGTTTTGGGTTTTTTTTTGTTTTGGTTTGGTTTTTTTTTGTCAGGGGCCTTATTTGCATCAAGTTGCTTTAAGCAATTTTCCAAATTTCCATGAATGATGATCATTTTACAAATTAAATTTTGCAGGTGCATAAGAAAGAGAAGAAAGTAACTTTTTTTTTTTGCTGTTACTCATTGACTTAACAGGGAGATTGTTAAATGTTTCTTATGCACAGTTAGGCTGCACAATTAAGCTTGAAATCAAGAGAACTTTCTCTGACAACCCTCAGTAATAATTTTGGTGAATGATAGCTGCTGTTTACTCCCAGTTTTTAGTATGTGTCTGTATATACATGTCCATATTAATCACATAGTGATATACATCAATTAACCAAAAACCTGCTCAGGCAGGAGTACTAAGGCTTTATGATGTTGTGTCCACTTCATCATCTTTAAATATAATTTGAAAATGTAAGGAATTGCCTAATGCCAGAGAACTCGGGACTAAATAAATGCATACGACTTCATACAGCCCCATTTGATTGTTCACATTCATTCTTGCTACGCAGATGAGATAAAGAGCATAAACCACACTGCCTGTCTGCACTGCCAACTCACACACGGCGCTGCCCATCACTATCTTGTACGGGGAGAAAAGAGCCATCATGGTTTACATCTTCATGCTGCTAAACAGCAGTTCACTTTTACTTTCTGATTTATGCCTTTTTGTTTATTAGTATAAATGAAATTTGACTGCACTGTAAACAAAAACGTCTATAATCTTTTTTCCTGATTGGAAGGCAGTGTGAAACAGGAACAAGGTCAAGTATAAAATACCAGCTGGCAACCTTGCAGTCACTTTGTCTCCAATGTCTTAGTCAAGTCAAGTAAATTATCCTTTAATATATCTGTGAACAGAGCCTATAACCTCTATGAATTCAGTCCTCATTCTAGGTTTGGCTATTTGGTCACAATAAATTTGTTTTCTGACCCATTGAGTCAATAAACTTAATTTCAAAATTAATCTTTTCAGGCTTCAAACTCACTGGATCCAATTACGAATCCAATAGTTCCCTTTAAATTTAATATTCTGAAACTTGGTGGTCTAGTGCTTTTTGCCCTTATGTGCCTCTCTGGTACTTAAGTTTATATTAGTTGGCCTATAAAATTAAATCTCTAAGGAAGGGAGCATCAGAACAGCTCCAAATCTTAAATCTTCAATTACAAACATTAGTACGAAATGCTCCCTTTTCCTGCCACGCTTCCTTTTAATTGGTATTATTATGCACAACAGGTTATCACTATATAGTAGTTCGTTATGCGTATTTGACTATGCATACTAGACCAAACAGGAGCAGGAATGCAGATTTGGGTTATTTTTGTTTGGGGGTGGTGGTGGTATTTTTAGTTTTTTTCTAAATCTGATCTAGTTTAAATACTTCGCTTTTTGCCTAATGGGGTAAAACCCCCCTTTTTTTCTTCATTTATTTCTGGAAATTTAGATAAAATTACACTCTGTGGGGAGACCCATTATAATTTCAAAACATATATATTTCTATTCTTGCAAGGCATGGTTGCTAATATAGATAATTTTAAATGGTCGTGACTGCAAGATACCTGGGACAAAATCTGCATTTCTTACAAGATGAGCAACTTAGAATTGCACAAGCCTTTTTCCTTACAAACTCCCCATCCCAGCCATGAAGCTCCCTAACAACCCTGGCTACATACGGATGCAGAGGGTGCAGGGGCACAGCTTCTGGAGCACAAACGGACACAACTCCGCTGGGACAAAAGGCAGGAAGGACTGATGTGCACCTCCAACTAAACTGCTTGGGTTCAAACACTCCCAAGGCCAGCAAGGTACCGGCTTATTCCAGTGCATTGCTACTCTCGCTAAACCTACTCCGGGAGAGGGCTGGGAAGGAGTTAGAGGTTGGGAGCAGTCAGTGCCCAGCTAACCTGGAGCTTTTTGGAGCACTTTTGTTGCTTTCTGGGGGCATTTCAGGGTGGTCTCACGCCAAGCTTTCTCCCAGCTGCGAATCTGTGGGCATGCATCGCTTCAGTGTGCATTTGCCCTATGTATGGGAGTAAGATTTTGTTATTAGGATGACGACAAAAGTCCTAATTCTGAACACAGCAATTGGCATTCAGGGATGGATAATTTGCAGCATTACTTAGTGTCATTTTGAGACATTAGTGATGACTTATTCTTTACTGTTTAAACAGTCCTATCATTTTAAGCAAGCACTTATTACAGCACTTCTTATCTAGGGGAGGGAGGGAAGACTGCTTAACACGATCCATTAGGAAATTCAAGCCTTAAATGAAGTGACCACAAAGTCCTATCAGCTCCCAGAAATGCAGCAGCTGTACATATTTAATGTAACACAACACTATATTGTGGCGGAGATCTGCTGTTTAAAACATACATAAGGCAGGTGAAACGTGACTATTTTACTCCTCTGTTTGAAAAACGAGAAAGTGTACAGTGGCATAACTTCTCAAATACATAAATAAGCATTAGACTCCTGGAGAAGACAGATACACTGTTGGACTAGTAATAACAGATTAAAGGTCAGCGGTTAAATCTGAAACTATTGCAGCCTTGTTCCTTTGATCTTGTTCCTCAAGACTCCGCTCTGTTACTAACAGGTGAAGTGCAAAACAAGAAGCATGAGGGTCTGCTGAATTCTGCTGTACCTGTCTTAATTTAATGGCAGCATTTCCTAAATATTCTGTCCCCTGATCATTTAATGCCATAAATACACATGCAAGGGGAAGCTCCGGATTTCCCCTGCTGGGTCAGATCCTGTGCAATTCCAGATTCCACAGGTTCAAAGAGGAAAAAAATTTGACTCACTGGCTTAGCTTTGAAGCGGAGCCAACGCAGCAACCAACATCTTATCAGTTCTATGTTATCTCACCATGTTTTGCCAAGTCCTCCCATATGCCATTTTGTTAATTTGCAACCTCTTTAGTGAAGAATAGGACATTTCACTGGGATACGATGGTATATGAAAAGATTAGGAACATCTATTGCTATTTAGATAGATAGAAAATAATGAATACAGGGAGAGATTTCTGGATGGAAATATTCAGCACCTTTTAGCTTCCAGAAGAAGTTAACAGAGGTGTAGGAAAGGGAACCAGGAGGAATGAGATGCTCTAATTCATCCTTTCTCATAATACAAGGACAAGGAAGCCTCCAACAAAGCACACGGGTAATAAATTGTAAGTCAGGTAAAAGGGAACTTTTTCATATATTGCCTGACTGATTGAATTCATGGCCATAAACTATTACTGAATCCTACTACTCATGGGCTAGCAGAAGGTTGAAGTGCACCTATGCATTATGTTAACGTATTTATTTTCATTTTCTAAGGGATCTAAACCTCCTATTTCAGGATCTAAGCTGTAGATGAAAGAGAATCCACCATGAACTGGTTGTTCTTTCATCTGTCCCCTCAATGTTTCCCGAATTATCTAGTACTCATTACTGCCGGACACACAGGACCACCTAACTAGGATCGCTGAAAATGCCACCATTAATATGAACTATCTTACCCATGTAAATTTGTGACTGAAAGTCACAGGAGCATCAGCTGACGGTGATCTGGACCCTGTCACCCCAGAGTGCCTTACACTTTGTAAGGCACATTGAACTGCATGCGCATAAACGTGCATGTACGCACATACAGATACATCCATGGGAACTTATTTTCAAATGAGGAGCATCTAAGGAGCATGTATTTCCCTCCTCTACACTTTTTCTAGATAAAAAGGATGTAAACGCCACTCCTCACAGAAGACTTACATGACTAACTACTTGCCCGTCTGCTCCAGTAGACATTATGAGCTTGATCCTCCAAGACTGCCACTAAAATTCCACTCTACTGACTTTTGCAACCTAATTCTTCAGGCATTTTTTCCTTTTTTTTTTTTGGCANGGTAATTTACTATAACACTGCATATTCAATGTAGGATTCATATGTACTTATCTGTTATTACCACAGATGTAAAAGACCAGATCTAGAGACCTGAATTCAGTTTGAACTTGACAGGCTTTGAATGTTCTGTAGCACGAGGGAAAATGGCATCATTTAGAAAACCAAAATGTAAAGGGTTTTATGAATAATAAACATGTCTAAGACAGTAAAGGCTACCCAAAGACTCACACTATTAAGGACCAAAAGGACACAGCTACTTTTTCAACAACTAAAAATGCTGGAGCGTTCCTTCGTTATTTTTCTTTAAATGACATATCGCACATTCTGCTGCAGAAAAACAGCTGCTGAAGTAACCTAGAGGGCATTTTCAGGCACTGTACTTCAGTGATTACCGCAATTTTTGTAGACATTCAATATTAGGATAGCATTCTAATTTTAGACAGAGTTAAATTTAAATTGAGTAGGAGGGGTTTTCACGCTACTCTAGGTGTTCTAACATTGCTTACCCCAACCCAAAAACTGTATAGTGTCCGAATTTTGCAGCAATGATAATTTATTAGTAATGATACACTTTAAAAGAATGAAACTAGAGCTCACTAGCAGCAGTGGGAAGATGTCCGTTATCGTGATGGGACCCAGACCTAGGCCCTAAAAGCATTTACCCACTGGCCATGATCCCAACGCCATGGGACTTAGTGATACTGTCATACGCAACCCTCCTCTATTCTATTTCCATGATACCTCCTCTTGGTTGTGTATACGTAGCAAGTACCCTGAGACTCTAAGGCTAAATTGGGACTTTTATGTTAATGCTTATTAGTATTTAAATTCCCTGACTCTCACAAAACCCAAGCATCGAGCTGAAGGAAACTGAAAGAAACAAGGTTAGTAAAGGGCTGACAGTCCAACAGACAATACAGATGGAAAGTGGAGGGACTAGGTGAAACAGAGAAAACAAAAGAAAAGAGCTTCTATTAGATGCTAAATGAGACCCAGGCTGGGCCTGATTAAAGCTATGTCTATGTAGGTTACATCTTTCCTTATTTGTCTTACCTTGTTTCTCTTGAAATATGCTCTTCGGCAAGCTGCAAAGCACTTCTCGCTGCAGAAGCATTTCACTTCACTTCCCATACTCAGGGAATAGCGCTTGATTCCAACTTTCTGGCACCAGGCACACATTATTTGTACATTTGACACATCATCTTCTACAACAAAAATATAAGAACAATGTTTACATGAGATGCAAACACCTTCCTCAGACATCTGCACACTTACTCCTAGATACAACCAGCACCGGCTCATCTTATTTCTAACTTCCTCACTGTCTGAGAGCAGAACTGTGCATGCCTGTGATCACCAGCTTCATCCTCAGGCAGCCGGCGACCTGTGCCAGCCAGGCTTGGCAGATTGGCAAAGCTTCTCAGATGGCTGGAAAAGATTATTAGCTTAAAAAATGGTGCATTGCTGAAAACCTCTGGAAATCTCGAGAGCTTTTTAGCATGTTTAAGAGTGCACAACTCTTTATTAAACAAGTAACCAAGACTAGAGGCTTAATAAGTATTGCTGCTTGTTCTTGTTACTTACAGTCTGTTGTAGTGAGCCCCTGAGATGTTCTGCTTAGCAAGGTGGTGACAAAACACACTCGGAACGTACTGCACCAAGGCAGGTCCCTAACAAGAGCCCTCTTCTAAATAAGAAGGAATATGAAATACCCCTTTTCTGCGCTATTTCAAGATAACGACTAGCGTACAAAACAGGGAACTTTCACGTGAATATAGCAATCACAGAAACACAGGCTCGAGCAAGAAGGAAGATGCAGCACTGTGATAAAGTCTGCCAGGTTACTTTCCAGTCATTATGCTCATCAGTCAAATTTTAATCCAGGCAGAGCTCCTGAGCCTCTTTCAAGCTCTTCTCTAACGTGTGTTACGAATGTGGCATGTATGCCTTCTGCCATGTAAAAAAACCCCAGGGCTTATTACTAAAGTGCTAGCGGTATCCTTGTGCAGTGATCATTCCCACCCCAGCTTCACAGAGAGGAGCAGCGAATAGTTAAGCCTCCTAAACAGATCAAGACAGTAAGTTAGCAGGAATCTTTCTCACTTAAAACTTGGAATTCTTCAGTTCTTATGTCCAGTCTATGATACAGTGTGACCTTTCAGTTACAGACAGCAGCCATTGTCTAAATTCTGGAAAAAAAAAAAAAAAATCCCTGAAGACTAATTGTTAAAGCAGTTCCTGGTCCATGAGCTGTGGAGAATTCATAGCTCAGAGAGTCTGTCATGCAGCCATCCCATTTCCCTATAAAGGATTTGTTTTTGAAGCTATGCTGTCATCGTTCTGTAAAATTATTGGCAAACTAATTTTTAGCAGAGTGATTTGGCTCCTTTCCCCAGCTATCATAACTCAGAACTACGTGCTGCATTTTATTCACCTTAACGGAATAAATATTGCCAGTTTAATAACTTTTTTCCTTCCACAAATTGTGTTATGATTTATAGCTACAAATAAAATTGTACAATGTAAAGTAATGACCTTTTAGCTTTAATCAGACTGTCTACCTTTAAACCTATATTTAAGGCTAAGTTATAACACAGATTTGTGTTTAATGTATTTTATCACTTACTCTTTAGAGTGGGATTTGCCAATATTATAAATGCTTTCATATACTGAACATCAAGGGAAAACAAAACAATTTGGCCAAAATTATCACAAGCCATCTACAGGGTCAAGAAGCCTGCCCTTGAGCTGGCTGTAATCTCAGTCAGGCACACAGGAGCGCAGGGTGCTGTTACGGTGGTGTTGCACGGTGTCGTCACAGCTTTCTCTCCAGACCAGCCTTGGCCAGGATGCTAACTACTCCAGCACAGCCCAAGAGCTCTTCTCCCCATTTTTATCCTGAGCCATTTGAAGTACTAAGCTGATTCAGCTACTTTTGCACCATAATAAACCAATTCCTTACAGACTGAACTTGCCCCTTTGAATGTATCAGGACAAGAGAAGACCCTGTGAACGAAAGGAAACAGACAGCAACCTCTTGTTTCAGATAACAGCGACATATATTCTCCTACTGATAAGAAGTATTTTATCTCTGGAAAATAGAAGACCTATCAGTGATACCTTTCTAATAGCCTTCATTTCTGGTGAGAGTAACCGTCATAAACGAAAAAAGAAAATTACAGAGCTGAAAGAAAGTTCTCTGGCAAAGTAGGTGCCGGAGTAGCTCTTTTTTGAAGCAGGTAGGCTCATCTGGGGCACAGTTTTTAAGGAGAAGCACAGAGCTCCACCGCTGGGATTCTCAGGGGCTTTCATGCGTGACTTATAGGGGAAGCACCTCAACTATCATTCAATTCCTGTTCACTGACACACATGAACTGTCTCCCATGGGTGATCAGAAAGACCACACAATTGTCCATTTTCAATGACACAGCATCCCAGCAGCAGCAACAGCTGGTTACATTGAAAAGCAGCATTACACACTTCTCTGCAGGAGGTTATGCAGGACAGTAAGGCTCAATCTACCTCCTTCTGCCAAAGACTTCCTCTAAGACAGATTCTGGCAAGAAGCGGAGAAGACAGTAGAGGGAGAGGCACCTACTCTGTCAAGTTGTTGTCTTCCCATGCCCTGACCAGCAGAACTTCACCACAACCTCACGGGGAACCCTTTGAAGCAGCATTGCTTCACTTGTGGTCCATGGATCTGAAAGTCAATAAACCAGCAGAAAATGGTCTACAAACTACTCCTTCCAGCCACTGTCTGCACGTCCAGGAAGAGACAGCTGATATCCAGGAGGCATCATCAATATTAACCAAAATGTTCATCGTTTTGGAAGAGAGAAGGGAGAAAGGGAGGGAAAGAGTCTGCCTAAATACAAAGAACTTCAATTACTTCTCTCTTCTACTCCCTTCTCACCCCAGCCATCAAAGAATGGTCACATACAATATAATCCTTTTAATAGTAACAGTAATAATAAAACTAGATGCCTCTTCCATTTAATAGACTCAGGAACACTGCTACAAAAGGATTAGCTGAGTATGGCCATGTAAAGCAGGCAGGAACAGCAGTACTTCAGAAGGGGGTTCGGAGCACGCGCTTCCTGGAACGGTACAGTAATATGTCACTTTTAAAGTCATCTTTGCTCCCTCAGGTGTAGGTTTGCCCAAGTCAATTTTTGATGCAACTCTAACTTCTTGTAATGCAGTTCATCCGGTGAAAAAAGAAAACATCCAGTATTATACGACTAATTCCCTACAGACCATCAACAAGAGCCCTGTGCAGCCCCGTGGGAGGAAGGCTTGCTCTAAAATCAAATAGTTTCTTTCAGTTTCAAATGAAGCTAAGAACAGCAGAGAAAAGGACCCATTCTCAGTACCTGGGATAGGTACAGAGCCATGCCCTATGGCCTATGGGTGTGGATGACAGCTGGGGACAATGATAAAGGTCCAAACCTGATCATGTGCTTTCCTTCTTGACACTGGTTGCAGTAGAGGTCTGAGCAGACGGTGTGAAAATAACTAATAGAGATGTTTCGTTACAGTGTATTAAGTTTAGTGACCGAAAAAGAGGACTGCAACATTAATGGAAAAGTAATAGTCCATGTATTTCTACCATTACAATCCACAGCGGTGGGCAGCAATAACTTAAACTCAAAACATTAAGACTGTGTGAAATAAGAAAAGCCAGTCTTGTGATTTAATTGCTGTCTTTTGCTAAACACAAACTGGAATAATCTGAAACCAGAAATTCATATCTTCCATTCAAGATAAAATTCCTCTCACTTTTTCACAGACCTTTGTTTTGTAAGGCCAAATTCTTTAAAAATCACTTTACCAGACTCTTGCCCTTCTTTCAGGAAAATGTATCAAATCCTCATCCCTAGAGCACTCAGCAAGAACCACCTGCTGCGACGATAACACAGGGAGACGGGGAATTTCAAATCCAGTAGTTTGAGACTGCTTATCTGTCTTGAATCTTATTCTAATCTTTTTCTGATTAGGTCTGCACTAAGAAAGCTTCTCCACAATAATTACATCGGTACACTACATCGGCAATGTTCTCCTTTGCTCACAGACAAACTTTCACTGGTAGTCTAGCTTAGCATATCCGCTTGAGTAACATGAGCTCATCCTGACAGCATGCCTATGTCCATCATGTGAGCTCTCGCTGGAGCAGCTCTTCTGATAAAGATCATTCACCATCACTTTCAGGGCTCACATAGCTAGGCTGACATGTTTGTAAAGTACGAAAATAACATTTGCAAGTCCTGATACAGATCATTTTGAAGTGAAAGAAAATATTTTTCAACAACTGTATTTTTTTCTCCATCTGGGCTTGCAACTTTATGACCTGCTCTTGCAATGTGCTTAGCATGTTCTCGGATCTGTCACGCTTATCACAGGTAGCGTGGGTACTCGTACAGCTGAGACAAAGAGGAGTCGGCACAGAGACAACTGAATAGTAACAGGAGAGTTTTCGGCAGAACATCCGTACCGCTGCCTTCTATAATTACACCAGGTAATAGAAAGACATATTCCTTCCACACACAGTACAAGATCTGAATTTCCAACCTCTGCTTTTCTGAGTTCTCAACTCTTCATAGGGAGAGCTATTGTGGGAGTTCCAATACTGTGTTTTTCTGCCCCTGGGTTGTGTCATTACAGGTAGAAGAAGTACTCCCTGCACCCACCACACAGATACTGTTCAGATACATCTCCTTGTGGTTTTTAGCCTGTGTATTTTTCATAATGAACAATGCAATAAACACGGAGTGTTTGCAGTGTTAAATCATGTTCCCAAAGGGAGTAGTTTGTATAACAAGATAAAATTATCACATTATAATAACTAAATATGCATCAGTCTAAAGCATGCTTCAATTAATCATCAAAAGTTTGCACCGCCTCTTTAGGTCTTAATTAAGCAGAATGTTTGGTACTTTTTTTTCCTTTCAAACCAGTGTGAAGGAGCTGCAGAAAATTGTTCCTCTTAAACCCAGTGAGCAGCAGTTTACACTAATCGATCTTATATGGAGCCATAATTTGGAGAGGTGGGGGGGAAGAGAAGGAAGGCAACGAGTACAGTAGAGTAAATCCATCATGTACAGCTCCGTCCCTTTATCTAAGCAAACCAGCATGGCCTACAGTGCTTGGCAGGATGATCCTAAAATCCCTACAATTCTGGAGTTAAATCCTGATCAGTTTACTAACTTTCAGGCTGCAACATTCTACTAATACCGTTTTGAACTAACCGATACGTATCTTCAATTTTAACTCCAGTTTCAAGAATTTGGGTTAAACTAAATGCAGCTACAGCTCTAATCCTGCAAATTATGATGATCCATGGGCAGGTACTCCAAAACCTTACTTTCCACATTTCCTTGCAAGAAATTCAGCAGGAGACACTCAAGTCTTTTGGCAAGAAGAAAATATCACTCCTGAAGGTGCCCAACCACAGTACTGAAGAAGTCCTGTGGTGCTGAAGGAAGACCAGGAGGGCACAGGTTTGGGCATTGAGATCTCAAAGGGTACGTCCCCTAGACTGAGAGAGCCTGTGTGAAACCTGTACGCTGGCTGTGGTTTTATCTGTGATCTGATACAGAAAATATTTTGGCATCCCATCCCTCCTCGGTGTCTCCCCACTGCCCACCTCTTCCTGGCCTGAGTTTCCTTCCACCATAGCTATCAGAAGCCTTGTCTCCCCACTACTGCTTTCTTCTGTTTTCATCTCTTTTTCTCTTCGCTGCGTCCCACACCCTCACACAGGCAGTTTGGATCCCAGGGTTTTTTGGGGGGAGCTAGAATAGCCCTTTTACACCATGCTAGGAACTCTGCTCAATCCACTGGCATACATCTTTAAATATTGTAGCTGCTTTCACTACTGCTTTCTAACGAAAAGCTGCAAAACTTCCTTTTTAAAGACATTAGATCTTAACTTGACTCTAGCATCTGCAGCATTAACAATAAGGGCTCACTGTTTCCACTGGGACCTGCCAGGATTTCAGAATGGTTAATCCTGAGTTACCCGCCTGCCGCTCCTGAAACCCCAGCTTGCCACTGAAGAAAACCAAGTAGCATGTATTCAAATTTTTCATCCCAAAGAAGTTCCTGCGGTTGATGATCCCAAGCAAGGCAGGAGCACCATTACAGTCATTTTTCTTACATCTGAGATGCTTTATCTGATTAATCTCAAACTAAAAAATGAACAAACAAAACTCCTGAGACATTGCTGCAGATCCCTTTGTGATAGCACTTAAGTGCTGATTCTCTAAATAGATTGGGGGTGTGACAAACTTAAGGTACAAAAAATACCTTGGAAAAAGTAATTACTAGAGGAAGATTAAAAAACAGGGCTGACAATAGAAAGCTTGCTGCAACCATCGCTATGGAAATACCTCAGGGGCTCTACAATGCGTTTCCTTTTAAGGACCAGTCTCTTGAAGTTCACTACTCTGCCAATAAAGCAAAGCGTCCCAGCTCCGTTTAAAAAATCATTTTGGGGAACCACGGCTTGCCTACGTTTTCTATGCATGAGTTGAGGCACATTCTCATGCATAGTTCAGTAAGGACTGAACGCACAACACAAATAAAAGCTGGCATTTAGGCAGGTTTTAAACATGCAAACAAAAAAGCACCTATTTCAGCTAATGGGGGGGGAACTCCCTGTGTATTTTGAATATATGCTATTAAAGCGCATATGTGGACTTTGTGATTTTCTTTTTAGCACAAAGGAAACACTTGGCCTTCCACAGTGAGCAAAAGACATCAACAGCGTGCTAGATGGGGCAGGCGTCCTGGCAACCATTGGCATTTTAAAACCCAGGCACTAATAACCCTGCGATCAGTGTAAATCAGATGATGTTTCAAACTGACAACAAGAGAAAGAATTTTAAGAGTAGTGACTATAGGATTTGTTGTGGTGGTCTTTATTAGAGAGCTAAACCTGCAGTTAGAGAAATTGTAATGCTGTTCAGCAACCGGAATAAGATTTGGGAAATACTGAAGCGGGATCCAGAGCGTAGTAAAATGAAAGTCTCCTCAATATATAGACTTAATTAGATCTGATAATATGGTCTTTATTTAAGGAAAACTGCCACTGGGTTCTGCTTGGAATCAGACTTCTTGGTAATGCAGTCATAGAACCAATTCCTCAGTGAATTTAGACAGATGATCTTGGAATTCATTTTTACTGCCCTGCTAACTACCATTTAAAACATCTTTTATGCTTTCAGATTCCTCCAATACAATTTAAATACTGAGAGAGGTTACAGCAGGCAGTTCCACAGCGTTTGTAGGGCAGGGACTCTGCTTAATCCCATGTGTTGTACCAAGTTACTCATGTGCACTTAGATTTACAAAAAAATCCCATAAACTTTAATTCTAAAGTTATGTTAAGCTATAACACAGAAAATCACTCATTCCTTTCTATAAAATACCTAATTACTCGCTTCAGTATTTGAATATGACATCTCCTTGCCAACTTAGGTCGCAGGCCTATTTTGCAAGGTAGTCTGCACTGGAAATGCTTCTGCTCCTCCTTTAAGACATTTTGCCTCACCAGATACAGTTCCTCCAGCCCATTCCTCCTTCACTTTCATGAGTTTCTGATAACTTTTGGTACAACCCCAATCATTATCATTCGGAGATCACTGAACCAAACATTATGTAGAGACACTGATCTGTGGGTTGGAGGATTTAAATCCCCTTTCCTTTCCCAAGTGTACTCATTATCTTGTGAAAACCCTGGGAGGGAGCATTATTTTTCCCTTGTTCTTCCTTCCCCTGTGGAAAGCTCAGTCAACTGCACAGTATCATCCTCTCTGCCTCCCCTTCCACTGCGTCCCTTGACAGTGATCTCCCCTCACAGCACAGCATGGCAGGGAGCTGGTTCTTGTTTGGGATGCTTAGAACAGCAGACGCGCTCTGTGCATCGCTTGTACACAGGAGGCAGGAAAGGAAAGGGTTTTGCCAACACCCATGCTCAAAGGCTAGACCAACCAGCAGTTGTACCTCCCCTACCGAGGCACTGCCATGGGAATCACAGGAGAAAGTAAACCAAAAACCTCCCTGTTTAAAAAAACAGGGAAACTGAGATACCGTAGCCTCCAGCAGGTGCCAGGGGAAGGAGGCAGCATGTTCGCACCTGCATTGAAAGAATTTTTTGCATTCTTCTTTGACTAGTCTTGATTTTAGCCTTCCTTCATCCCATGTAACAACAGCCGTCCAAACTTGTCTGAGCACCCTAAGTGCCCTCTCAGATTTACTCTATCACTAAGGGCTGCAGAATAACAGTTAGGATGTTTGCATGCTGCATACTATGGCCATATACTCTGCACAACTGTGGTGGGATTTTTATTTCTAGATCGTTCCTGGCTATTGCACTTCTGTTCCTTGCTATTTCTATGTAATTTTTAATTCTAAAAAATACTTTCTTTACATTGCTGTGTAGAAAATAAGAATCTTCTAACACCAAGAAGAACTAGTCTTATTATCAGTTTGTTGCAATGGGTTGTACTCAAGACTAACCCTGAAGATCACTCAGAATATGCTGCTGGCACTAAACGTAGCTACCAGCCTGCTGGGCAAGAAGGACAGTCATCAGCCACAAGGAGACTATTACACCAACTCCCTGGGGGCTGCACTGACTTCTTATTTGCTTCCAGATGCAGGTTGGATGGCTGATGTTGACTGATAAAGTCCTGTTTGATTTGGGCACTGCCTGAGCATGGTCTATCTGCCTGGTGATGCAGATCAGCGGAGTGCTCTTGCAAATAGTCTCCAGATCTGAGTAACTGGCATCCTTCTTGTGGAGCCTTCCCACAGCTGGATTTAGTATCCTCCACTGATGTGCCGTAACCTGAGTCTGTAGACGGTCAGTTCATCACATAGGGCCCATGCATTTAATTCAGCCTTTTCTGGGTGTAATGCTGGGTGGGGTACAGCAAGGACAGAGTGCCTTTATTGGAGCTGTTTATATTTGGTCAGGTAGCAGTGTAATGTTTTCCAGGATTGTATAAGCAAATTTTTACCTAATGTTTCATTTGACTAAAACAGAAAGCTGAACAGCTTGCAGATAACATTTTAGTCAGACTGCTCAAAATTATTTGGTTTTCAAAAGAAAAAAAACCACTTTACTGTAAAATAAGCATGAGAGGAAAAAAAGGTAATTTTGTTAACTGTTCAAGGTTTTAGCCTGTTCATACAAAATATGAATGCAGATAGGACACTATTCAAAGTTTTCCAGCACACTCAAGGAAGACCTAATCTGCTGAAATCTTCGATAACTGCTTCCTAGACATAGTTCAGGATCAGTACTCCTTCCTCCTCCTTCTCAAGCTGGTAGCTGTTTCTGATACCAAGAATCATATCTGCCTCCCTGGAAATCCTGTGTCCTTTGGCTTCCTGACTCTGTCTTCCCCCAGTGCTTTTTCCTACCTCTGCAATTGCTACGTCAGTGCACATTGCAGAGTATCCTTCCTATTTCTCCCTTCAGGCTTCTGTGAGCATCCCCTGTGCTCTACTCTTTCTCTTCTCCCTCTTACCTGTACAGAATCTTATCTGCAAAAATTATTCAACTGATAATTCACTGTGGCTCTTTCTTGGACCTGCTTATCCTCTCCAGACCATTGCTCTCCTGTCCAAATGAATACCTCAGCCTGTCTCTCCGACACTTCTTTACTGGTGCTGACCCTTCAGTTCAAGATCAATACGGCAAGAATTAAAGTCTTAATAATTTCTCCTTGAGTGCTCACTCCATATTATTTGCTCAATAACGGAGGACCGCACCGTCATCTTTCCTGTCCTTCAGGTTCATGATTTAGATATCATTTTCATCTGTGGGCACTCTCTTTAGAGCTATATTTAAATCTTGTAGATTTTTCTCCTGTACAATATCTAAAAGCTTTCCCCATCCATCCACAAAGTCTGGACTCATCCCGATTCTCAGCATCTCTGTCACTACAGTGCATCACTATGTGGTTTTCTCTCTGGCCTGTAATGTAACCTTGTCCTACGTGAGTCCACTCAAAATGTGCTGCAAAGGTCCCTTTCTCTGCCCAGCATTTTAACCTTGAAGCTTTCTCTTGTACTCTTTCTGCTTCTCACTCCTGTGCCCTTTCTTCATTTATTAACTCAAACAAATGTAAGCTGCTTCTGTTCTTGTGGCAGGTCAGTCATAGCCTGTCTCTCCCCCATGTTGAAAATGTTGACTTTCAGCTTTAGCAATTAATGATGTGAGTCTTTTTCATTTGCCTGCTCAACTCAAAGAAGCACCTTTGTGCAGTTTCCAAAGTCGTCCCCTGTGCTTGTGAGGGGCTCCGAGAAAACATCCCCAGAGTTACTCTTGTCTGGCTTTGTATCACTCTGAAGTTTTCTGCTTTGATGTAGTGCCCACAAAACGGTGTCAAAGTGCAGCGCCAAGACCACTGCCTCGCACACTGGCTCTCCTGGCTCCTTTGTACTCCCTTTTCTACTTGTATTCACCAGTTGTTTCTTGCCAGGCTCTCTGGGGTGATCATGACTAGGGCACCTACGCCCTAAGATAAAACAAAACAATTACTACCAATGCTTATTGCAAATCCCACAAAGGCTGTGGTTCTCCTCCCCCTCCAGTCCTCCCAAACTTTGCTCTCTAAAACAAAGGTGAGATAAATATGCTCATCTGCTCAGAAGTCACGGTAATCCAGCGCTCATTACTGATCATGAGATAAAGTCAGAGGAGGCAGAGATTATGTGTTCATATCCCCTATGCAAGTAAAACAACGATATTCATTATGAATTAATGAATTAAAAACCTAAAGTTGGAAAATACTTATGAAAAGCCTTCTCTGCACGTTACCCTTAGCGGTACATTTGAACATGGGATCACATGTGGTAAGCGGACGGACAAAGAACAGAAGGCAGTTGACTTGGCCACGGTTCCCCTGTATCCACTTAACTACCGTTGCAGTAATTTGTTTTTCTACTTCATAGTTCCATCTCCTCCTGCTTGTTTGATGTCATAAAAATCCAGCAACTGTGGCAGTTTGCACAATGCATGTTACAGCCTTGTGTTCGCGTACCACAAATTCAGCATTCTGGATTCATTCATGACTCAGATTGGAGGAGAAAATAGCTTGGGATGGCACAAGCCCTTGATTAAAGCTTTAGGGCCAAATCAACGACAGCTGAGGATCCAGGCCATATGGCCCGAGATCTTTAGCTGTGTAAAGGCTGCAGGAATGGGCCCAAATAGCTCTGGTAATTAGCAAATATCGTATAAAATAGATGAAAAGTCTTTGGCAGGGAATGCATATTGAGTAACATTTGAAAAATTATTCATAGTATATTAGTATATTTAGAGATAAAACTCAATGGCATAAAAATAATTTGGGAGGGGCAACTGTAGTCTATCACATGACTGTCAACAGGCAAACACTTTCTTGGACCGATTGGTATTTTACAGTTACCTTTGGTCAATGCAACGAAGGGCAGAGGTGACCATCTAACACCTGGGACCTGATCCTACAAGCTGTTCTGCCTCTGCAGAAGTGTCCTCACACCTGGTGGGGACTCTTTGGCCAAGCTGCCTCCCCATATGCAGAGAGCTACCATTCTTGGGTAAGTATTGCAGGTCACCCTGTACTCCTCAGTGCCTCAGTCACCCACGAGCACCCAGAACGACACCTAGGGACATCCATGGAGGCAGGACTGAGCATGCTCCATCTAAATTCACCAGTTATCACACCGTGTACAGCAGTAAACAATAACACAGCAATTAATCACCCTGCTGTAGCCATAAGAGTTACTTTCACAGATTATGGTAAGCAGCATGCAGCGTGGAATAAATCATTTTTCATGCAAACTCTGAGGAATGGCATGTTATAAAATCACTCCTGATAAAAATCTAATGAAAATGTAAAACATCTCAGTGCAGTCTCCTGGGTGGAGTCAAGATCATATTAAACCCTCAAGAGACAACGGTCAGGGATTTCAATGAGAATCAAGAGACAGTTTTCCCAGGATGAGCTTGTTAACCTGATATAAAGACACGATATTGATTTGATGGCTTTGTCTCTTTCGCTGTTTCCTTCGTGGAGCCTATTTTTAATTTAATCACCTTCCATTAATTTATTTAAAGGCTTTATTCATCCGAACAAAAACCTTTTTTTTCTAAAAGCAGACGTTGTTGAAGTGCTGAGAGTATAATCCAGCATGCAGAGTGTCACAAGCAGCACAAGTCTGTTGTCATTGCATTTGCAGAAGTTTTTCAAGAATACTAACAAATAAAGTCACTCTCCCACTCCATTGTAAAGCTCCCTGCAACTGGTTTTTAAACATTTTGAAATCAGCCCCCTTACTAAGACGTCATGATCTAGCAATCTCAGGACGCGTCAACGACAGTAACCATTTTTAAATGTTCATTAGGATTTACCTGCTGGTGGCTTTATGAAAGGTGGTGGAATTAATGGGACAATAATAGGTACATTCCCGTGATCCTTTGACCCTGCTGGTGAGTCTGAAAGTCCATTTCCTGTGGCAAGCCC
This sequence comes from Fregata magnificens, assembly GCA_013389945.1. NCBI lineage: Eukaryota > Metazoa > Chordata > Aves > Suliformes > Fregatidae > Fregata > Fregata magnificens. Next base: position 235,297 of record WAAD01038824.1, read on the forward strand.
TGGGTAGCTTGGGTTTATATTGTACGGTGAAATAACACTGTCCTCAGGTAATTTTGGTTTTGGCAAAGAATTTTCTGTAAAACACAAAGAACACATTGTACAGTATGACAAATATATTTCTTAAATGCCCCTACGTACTTTCACCAATCTGTTCATTAAATTACTTACCCTAATACAAGAAGAGTGCACAAAAATCCCCAGATATTTTCCCTTTAAAAAATTGATACTTTCCAGTATTCTTCAGAAATGCTCCATTTTTTTAAATCGAACTCACACTGGTTTGGGTGGGGTTTTTTTTTCCAAAAGGTAGGATTATTTTGTGATGCATATCCTTAGTACACCTGATTTAATCAATGACCCCCTATTCCTGTCCTTTACTTCTCCTGTTTGCATGGTAATCACACTCAGTGTACTGTGACTTCACCAATGCAAGAAGCATAAACTGAAAAATAAAAGAATTCCTAATTTTCTATCAATAATATGAGTAGAAGTAATAGAAAGGATTTAAAGAAAGGAACAAAATATGAAGTTACAGCTAAGTGTGCATGAAATGATGACAGTTATTATTCTAATTCTTTAATCCCAAATCACCTCAGGATTCTTATTTGTAGGAATTTCTCTAAATTTAGCTATGGGGCAGGACTTAATTCTTGTTATTCCCTCTCCTCCCATCTCTCAAAGAGAAACACACTTTCTTCCCTCCCATAGACTGCATACACCAAAAATTTCTACCTGTCACAGGTATTCGACAACTTTGGTACATAAAACATATGATTTGTATCATGCGTCTATAAAAAAAAGTATGTCACAAATTTCATCAGGCATAGACTGGAGCCACAAATCATTCAATAAAAGATCTATTTATTAAAACATAAATAAATGAATCGCATTACTACACAGGAACAAGTTTCTTCAAAGGTGGCTTAATGACTTTGCATTTTCAATGAAAAATAAATATTGATCACCAATGTCACTATAGAACTAACAAACTGCAAACATTCAATTTTAACACGATTAGGTTGTTTCACCTTACCTCTAATTTTTCCACCTTTTTTCTAGCCATCGCTCCTTCAGAACTGGTCTCTCTGGTATCAGTACTCATTGCAACACTCATTGAATACAGTGCTGCTGCTGGCCATCAGAAAGAAAACCCAAACACTGCTGGCCACAAACGCAGTGAAAAGTGGCAGTCCAAGAGCATAAAAGCTGCTGCAATTTCCTCTCTTTACCTCACCTTTGAGGAACTCTTGTTGGGCAAGTCAAGATGCAGCAATTTCCTACTCTTCTCTTCACTCTGATGACAAGTCCCTACCCGTCCCTGCGACTGAGGAGTCAGAAGGCAGCAACTGAACGACTGAACAAACAGACTGGATCCCATCCTTCACATTTTGAATCACGAAGATCCAGCACCGTCCCAAACAAATTCCACAGCACTTGCAGAAGACAGTATAGTACAAACATGGATGAGGAGCCTTTTGTCAAACATTCACACTCATTCCTACACCCTTTGTGAATATTGCAGCTCAAACTCTTTCAGCATTTTAAAAAGCCATAGGCCAAAAAGCCTTAGTTTTGAAAGCAAAAGGGTTCCTTAAAGCCACACTGCTAGGCAAGCAGTCCCTCTTTTTTCCAGTTGTGAGCAGTTTATTGGTACCACAGGTACATGACTTTCAACTGACTCACAAGTTTTATTTTAGCATAGTGTGTGTATATATATATAAATAAACATATTTATATACAAATAGTGTTATTTGTGAAGATACATTAGTAAGTGCCTACTAACAGCAATTTTGTTAAGTGATTTTCCTCGTACCCTACTGGTTTTCTTGTAGTAGAAGGCACTCTCCGATATTTTTATGTAAACCAACCACGAAGCAAGCATCAGAACACGCTTCCCAATCCACACCAATTCAGACAGGTTGAGATATTAATCCTTCTTTGCATGAACACAGAAACATGAAGTCTCATTACCTTTGAGAACAGAAATGTGCTGGCGGCTTTCCCCATCTGCCGAGTAGTTCCTGAATTCAATATCTTCTCCATCTTTCAATTCAACCTTATCATAACCATACCAGCCAAGGAGCTCATTCATAGTGTTTTCTGCAAAGTTCTGAAAGAGAAAAATTACCTACTTATTTATGTAATCAATAACCATTTGGAAGAAAGGGAGGACTGCATAAATCGAACCGTATCTGTGCTACGCGAGGAAGTGTCAGGTTTGGCCCACCTCCTGAAAGACTAATGTTCATTTCATAAGTCAAGTGCGTAAAGTGTAATGCATTTAAATCTCCGACTGGCACATGTAATTATGACAGAGACTCATACGTCTGTAATTTAAAGAAAATGAAAAGGAGAGTTATTTATGACTTTTGCTCTGGCATTCAATGTCAGAAATATTTTAACATACATTCATCACACAAACTTGTCTGTGGTGCCATAAAATATTTAAGACTGCAGCAAGAGAATAACAGAAAACCAGGACTTTTTTCAACCAGCAGTTAATCAATCTTACTGCGCTACAGTCTTTTCAGCTGGAGCAGGTCACCGACACAATTACAGTTCCTTGAGGTGCCCATGAACCAAATCAAATAAAATCACAGCGAAGACAGTTTTCCTCAGAGTTATAAGCCCTTGCATAGTCAAACTACTTAAAAACTTTTCACCATGAAAGCATTTTACCATAACGTTTCATACAAACATCTCTTATATTTGTTTAAGAAAACCTTTCTCAGTTTTGCCATATTTATTTTCAAACCAATTTCCAAGCAGCTGTGTGGTTACATTTTATGTTTGTATGGAAATGCAAAATATGGAACATGACTGTCATAACTCTCAAATTCTATTCAAAACACATCCTCTAGGTCATGTGGCAAAAATATTTCTGTAGAAAATGCTCATTACCAGGCCAGGAGATTTAGTGGAGTAAGTTAAGAAATCTGCAGCCAGGCAACAAAGCTTTCTGAAACCAAATAGTGCCATGGAGCTCTACAGCTTAAGGATTTAGGAAACTACCAAAGGAAACCAGCTAATGAATTATTGCGACGGCAAAGATCAGTTTAAAGTAGTATGACAACTATAAAATGAAATGAAAAAGCCACACACAAAACCTTTCTATTTGGTCTCCACATTTTTTTTATTATCACTCTTTTAAAACAAGTTCCAAACTTCATTTTCCTGTAAGATCTTGACATCTAAAATAATGCTCCTGATAAGCACCGTCTCCCGGGACTCTGGCTACCAGCAAAGGAATAAGGAGAATACGACACCAATTCAAAACAAATGGTACGTGTCAAATTTGCAGGTTGCTAGATTTTGTCTGGTAACTGCTCTAGCTTAATTTTTGAGTGGGAGCAAGTCTAATGACAGAACACAGCAATTCTCCAGTCATTTAAATAAATAAATAAAATTAATCAGATGATAATTGCTTCCAAATTCAAAGCTACAGCAGGCACTCTGCCCCAGAACGTCAGAGCGCTGCTCTGCTCCTGGCTCATTCATCACACCAGATTGCATACGTGTTCCTGTCACTCAAGGAGCGCTGTAAAGCAGCTATAAGCAATAAACACAAGCAATTTGTACTCTTCCAGGAGTATCATCTGTGCAATTGTGCTACAAACACACATTTCGGGAAAAGAAAAACCAAAACAGAAACCCACAGCAGACCCCTGGAGCACCAATTTCCTTTTGTTTTTCCCCCCCTTTCGTTTTCACTTGACCTCCTGCTGGAAGTCTCGATTCCACAGCTGTCCTGTGCAGCCCCGAATTGCCAGAAAACACTGCATCGTTCCACCTCTACCTCTAGTGTCAGCACTACAAGTACGACAGCTCGTTACGTCTGAAGTACGTCACTACTACAGTTTGCAACAGCAAGTACAATGCAGTGTAATGTGGCCAACGTCTACACTCATTTCTAAAATACATATTTAAACTCTCATTTGAATGATGCAGTGTTGCAAGCGTTTTAAATACTAGCAAAAATGGGAAAATTTTCCAAAGTTTTTTTTTGTTTGTCTTTTTAGCTTTTCAGAAAACTTCTCTCTCAGCGCTGAAAGTCCCAATGCACTAACCCTGTCTCTAAGCCATGGGAATCCAACAACGAAATGACCTGGAGACGGGGAGTGAAACCTCGCCGCTGCAGCTCACCCAGAATGACCTGAAGGGGTCCATGGAGGCCCAAAGGCAAGCTCTGCCAGCTTCCCTTGCTTTGCTGAATTTCAACTATGGAGACGCAGCCCAAGAGACTAATCCAGCAAGGTAGAGACCAATTGACAAAGTCTTCCTGACTTAAACCCCATGAATCCAAATTAATTGAATAGCTCTAAATTTGCCTCCCGTGGATGCTTTGTGTTTTATTTGCACTGTTGATCAACTCAGGCAATAAGTAATTTCTAATTACTTGTCAAGGAATATGTAAGCAAGGCTGTATATATTTTTATGTTTTCCTGAAAATTCATACATGTATACGTCTCTTCAGAATCTAGCCAAAGGGACGGTTGGATTTGTAATGGCACAAAGTTTAAGTATCTTTCAAGTCTCATTTTTACTATCCATGATGAGTGATGCACAAAAATGAACACTCATAATGACAAAAAATACATTTTATTTTGAATTTACCCATCATAGAGACTTGACTCTTAAACACCAACCATCAGGGTCTTTCCTACTACCTTCAATGAGAGTGCAATGAGGTTGCATATTAGCAGTAACAAAAGTAAGCACCTTTTTAATACCGTCATTTCTCAACAAGGATGCTTGGATAAAAAAAACAATTAAGCCACTCTCCTTCATAAGTCATCTTACCTACTACAATGATGCTGATCACTTAATACTATTCTCTCAGTGGCTAACAGCCAGAGCTTCATTACATGGCACTTTATACACAGCAAACCAAGAGGATGATCCCATCCTCAGCAAGCTGGTAGTCAAAGCTGAGAAATGTTTTCTTCCACACTGACACTCTCGCATAGATGGGCATCCACAGAACTACGACATCACCTTCCCTCAGACTCCCGACTACAATACCCATTTGCAGCGATGTCTAACGTCCTGTCAGTCAAGATGATGGTCACACAGGTCATGTCCTTGTTGATGCCACTGCCCTGAAGCTGACCACTATTATTTCATTGTTTCCATGTATTCTCCCTTCTTCCATTTCAATGGTAGGCCCAATCTACGTGGATTCAAGATACAGTAACAAGATGGGATTTGTAAAGACCAGTGTGGTGGCAATAGTCAAAACACAAATGATGAGATGAGACAAGACAATTTTTCTCTGTGTGAATGCAGGGGGTGGGGGGAGAGGCAAAAAAGCCCAGTTCTTGATGAAGTTAAGGAAAGGGAGCAAGCCAATTAATACACAACCTGTACATGCAGAGCAGAACCTCACTGAAAGATGTACAAGCCTCAAAGGCTCAGTGAAAGGAAGGGTGATGATTGTAACAACGGCGCTTGAGAAAAGCAAGAATGTGGGACCTGAGGTTGGAGCAGGGGAGCAGAAGAAGCAGTGATGAAGCAGGCTAGACAGGAACCAGTTGAACTGAGAGGTGATGGACCTGCCAATCTCAGGGAGAAGGAGATGTAAAGATGACCAGATGGAGGATGCGCAAGGAGCTGCAACTCCAAGCTTTTGCAAGAACAGGACAGCAGAGGCACTGAGCTAGTCCATGCCTGCTTTCAAACTCATTCCCCAAAAGGATGCGGAGGGTCTGCAGGATGGAGGCTGCCACCCCAAGCCCACGCCCTGCCAGAGCGCTGGGATGATGTGAAAGACCAGCGTACCAGGGAAAACCTTGCCCATCATGAAAAAAATCCCAAGGCAGCAATCACACTGCTAAGCCGGGACCCTTGAGACCAGAGGAAATCCCACTGAACCCAAAGAGAGCCCTGCAGGGGTCCGTGGATTTCACTGCAAAATTACAGCACGGAAGCTAACTTCGCCCTGCTGGGGAGGCAATGCTCAGTCCCCTGCGGGGAAACCAAGAGACCGAGCCCCGGTGCTGCTCACAGCGTGGGCCAGCGTCAGAGCTGAGGAGACTAGCACAGAAATCCTGCCCCATGTCCTTCTGTGCTCACACCGCCACGCCACACTCGGCCTCTTGTGCACGCACCATGCAGCCAGGCTCCCGGGGCTGCAGTGGAAACACCAATAACCTCTTCAGCTGCCAGCGCACCCAGGCAGTCAGTTAACATCCCACCGGAGCCAAATCTCCTGCGTTCCTCTAGCTGACAGCACACCATCACAGCTGCCTAACTGCCAGGGCATTCGCTACGGCTGCAGCACGACCAGCTCATCCCTGGCCCAAAAATGCTCCAGTGGCCCTAGTCACACAACACCGCCAAAGCCCTGCCTTCCTAACAGACGGCAATTCTTTTTCTGCCCCCTGCTAAGTCCCAAACCACTTATCACCACTGCGGGGCAATGTGTAACTTGCGTGTTTTAACTGTATGATTTCTCTATTCTTGTACTATACAGAAATATCCTCCCTCCTGGAAGAGCCAGGATAACTAACTAACTGTTATGCTCGTTGGTATTTTGACTTGAATTTACTTCCCGTTCACGGGAAAGATGAAGAAGAGTGTGTTGACTCGCCAGACTGTGGTTTCTCTCCTTTGTGAGACTGACTTATATGCTAGGCCGTAAAAATATAATCACATTTAGTCCCGCTTTAGGATTCATTTCATCGTAACACTACACCTACAGTTTGATTTTTTACATTGCAATGCATCATTTTCCCAAATCTTTGCTAATTAATACATTCTGAAGCTAAACCACGCTTTTCTTTCCATCTTAGACCTCTTGCCTTTCCTTCTCTATGAACCTTATTCACAGGGGGCAAGGCCTGGCTTCACCGAACGAGGCCTGGCAAACACGGAGGCAGGAAACACAGGGGAGAATGAGTCTGTCAGACTCATTTTCTTCTAGGTTTTACTGCTGAATGTTTATTTCAGATCTGGGAGGAAGCACAGTGGCTCCATTCCATTTCCTTGCCTGCATAACCCACTCGGTGCAGAGCCCCACAGATTCACTTTTCACTTTCACTGCACTGAGGAAATAAAAGTGTTTCTACAGTCACAATACAAATTTGGATTTTTTTTTTTTACCGGCCCTCACTTTCTTTGCTTATTTACGTTGCCGCCATATTGAATTTTATGGTTAGGCCTTTATGCTATCAGAAAGCAAAATTTCCTGATCTTTTAATTTCCTTTGTCCTCCCATGTACACGTTTGGTTCTGTAATACCCACTTTGTCTGGGGAAGCACTATTTCTGGGGCGCACAGGCAGGTGAGGCTCCCTGTGCGGACAACGCAACTCCCTTTTGCAGCCATCCCACAAAACCCCTTCCACGCAGACTTTGCAAAAAAAACCCTCCACCTCGGTCTCCTGACATAGTGCAATTGATAAAGCCTGTCTGCTTTTCCACTTTCCCAAAGATATTTTTTGCTTTTCAGGAGAGAAGGGAGGAGTTTCCTTGGAATCTTCTGAGCGCTCCGAGCACCCTGGCTCGCTCCAGGCGCAGTGCTGCTTCGCCTGCTTCACCGCTTTCCTCCTTCTGACAGTAGTACTTTAAAATGCCAAACGGGGAATATTAAAACACTAAACTGCAAGATCTTCTGATGAGTTTACTATTAAACTATAACAGATGGGGCTTTCTTAAGCTCCGGGCATCAGGAACGAAGCCCAATTTTAGATACAAATTAGTTATTGAGAATACTTATAGACGGTAAACTCCTTGGGCACATGGAACAGCCCTGGGAAATTACAGCAGAAATTAATTGCTCGCCTTTCAACTGACAGACACGCGGATACATTGTCTTGTTTGTTCAGGAGAACTTCCAGTGCAATCCAGTACTGGATGTAACTTCATTTCACAACATTGCCCAGCACCTAGCTGTTCCTCCAGAGCAGCACTGCTGCCCGGCAGCAGGATGGCAAATGGAAATAAGCTGGTGAGGGATGGATGGGGAAGCCATCACTGTGCCTGGATGAGTGCTTTCATCAATTAAACTGTAAAAAATACTTTAGTCTTAAAGTAGTATCGGCTTCCCCGATTACGATAGCTTTGGATCTACTAAGTGTTCTGTTATTCACCAGCGAGTGAGAAATGGCAGTGAATTGAAGGAGGTGAACAATGCTACCTCTGGAAACAAAAATGGAAAATATCATCCTGAAGGAGGAAGGGGGGCAAAAGAAAAAAAATAACTAGAAAAAAAGAAAGAGAGGCTGTGAAGGTCACAGCGAAACAAAACAGTTCCTCCTGAATATATTTTTCATTGAAATGTAATATCAGAAAACTGTGCAGAGTCATCCACTTTTTGCACACAACATTGTATCAAATTAAAATTTGTTATAACCATCATGTACAGTAGGTTAGCGATAACAAAAATGTAACTTAATATCTGGCGCAAGGAAAGAGCAAGCAACCTGAATATCCATCCAGTCATGTTAAAACTGAGCTGTGACACTATTGTTGGAAGACACCAAACCAAGCAGTTAGGTGTTGTGATCCTTCTCGAGTAAATATCTGACTGTATCAAACAGCAAATCTTGAAGGAAGTCTCTGTGATGAGGTAATTTTATTGCTCATTCATAGTGCCCTGCATTTGCCGTACTTAAAAATAGACACTTCTACGAATGGCCTTTTTATTACCCGAAGCAGGAGGGGGGGGGAGGGGGGGGGAAAAAATCACATCTACACGAGCCCTTTTTCTTTCTGCTAGCAGAGGGAGGCAATCTGATCCAACGTGGGCTGAAACCTGAGTAGGTCACTGTACACCATGATAAAATTCCCTAATCCCTGAGCCAAATTTCCCTGAGGGGGCCCTCCTACTTCTCCTTCACTTTCCAAGCTGACTTTTCCATTCCCTCTCTCGTCTTTTCCTCCCCTTCATCTCTTTCATTTCCCCTACCTTAAAGCCTTGATATCTGATCTGCTGCTGATTCTCGGGTTACAGTTTTTACAGCTTAGGCTGTCTATTGCTGTATACATTCCTTTCTTTCTGCTCTGCCGTGATTACTTACCAGAGCTTATTTTACACTGGTCCAGATGAAAGCAGTTCAGATGAAGGGAAACAGTCAGCCTGCTTGAGCATTACAGATATGAACCTACACAAGGGCACATTGTGTTCCGTCGTTTCGCTGCAAACATTTTGCACAGTGTAACCAATTTGTTACATTATTGTACTCCTCAGGTTTATGAAGAACAACTAGACGTCTTGATTCATCAGTAAAGAAAAAGAGTCAATGATCGCCACAGGATTTTAACTTTCTCAACAAGTCAAAAATTCAAACCACCTTCCTGCC
>WAAD01038824.1:247192-264033 GCA_013389945.1 Fregata magnificens
CTCCCCCCGGCGCCCGTCCCGTCCCGTCCCCGCCGCAGTCAGCCGGGGCTCTCCGCCCTGCCGGGGTTTGATTACTCCTGTTTTTCCCTTTATCTGCGCCGGGGAGGTGAGGATGAATGGTTTGGTGGGACGCGCTTCGGCGACGAGGTGCTGGGTTACAGTACACACTGTGGGGGATACATTGATTATTCCTGGGTTGTGCTTTCCCGCTCCCTGGCAGTCCCTAATTACCTGATACAATACGGTACGGTACGGGGGTGTCCATTGTTCCATGAGTCAAAATTGTAATTGTACGGGGCTTCTCATTATGACTGCGGTACACCTTAAAATTATACATTTTTTTAAAAAAAAAACCCCGCAGTCGAAAGACAGAGTGCGTTCCGTGTGGGTATGGGTAGGCTCCCCGTAAAACTCTTTGTTTAGCCTATCAAAGGTAAGTTCGTTTTGCGTGCAACAATGTCTAATTTACATTCTCTCTTTCTGAAGCTTAAATCAATGACGCTTTTCAGTATGAAAAGTTGAGCACAACTCCTTTGCTCGTTTCGTGACTAAAATGAGCCTTGCTTGCCTGCTTCAGATGGCAGAGCGATTAGAGACACGGAGCACATTTTTCCCCTGTGGCACTGAAAATAGGAAGAAACTGGGATTTTGCATAGCCTTAGCTGTTAGAGCAGCGAGCATCAAAAGGTGAGATAGCAACCAGACCTCAGCCTGTAAAATCCTAGAGCCCATCCGCAGCGGTAAGGTCATGACCGTTGTGAAGCCAAGGTGCCGCCACTCCCCTCGCTGCCTGGAAGAATCAGGCAGATGTTGGAAAAAAACAGATCTGATTGTTTGTTTTCGCAGAACGGCGGGACCCCACAGAGACCCTCGAGAAGGCTCTGCTGGCAGCGAGGAGCTGCAGGAGTCAGCTGCAGGGAGGGTCATGCCATGGGCTCGGTCCGTTCTGTGCACCCCAGGAGTGCAAGGTCTGGCCTCAGACTCACCAGCAGCAAGCATGAGAAAGAACCAAGATTTATTTTTTTCTTGCCTGTAATATTTTAAAATCCAGTGAGTTCTGAAACTTGGGGAAACTAACTTGTGACTCTACAGGTAACCTCAAAAGGATGGTGCTTAACAGGGAGGTTTCCCTCCTTCTGTGCCCCCCCCCCCCCCAACACACACACACACACCAGCAGCCTCATCTCTATGTTTTGGTCACCGTATTCTATTACAAACGAATCGGTATGGTTGAGCTCTCATCAAGTACAAGAGATATTCCCAGAATCTCAATGTATGCTCTCACACAGTAGGGATAAGACAGGCAGCGCAAGGGGAAGTTGCTTATAAACGCGATCTCAGCTAGCCTCGGAGCTCTTTGAAACCGTTAGCTGGAAGAAGCAAGCTAACCTCAGACAACTATTCTGCTTTGAATCGCCACCACCTTGCTGATACATGAAGTCATTCTAACGAAAAAGGCAAAATTAATTCTTGTGTTAGGGACATATCACTAGTTTCTCTGTAGAGCTGATAGCAGAGTTTTAATGAAAACCTTAGAACTAAACAGAGTATTGCCTCAAATGGTTCTTGTTGAGTGAAACGTCTGAAGACCACTTCTCAACACTTACGATATATATTGTAATAAAGCACTGTTTTGCTGCATAAATTTGACAGACTGAGTTGATGATCTGACAAAAAGATGAATCCCGAACTCCCAACATAAACAGAACTTCCTTTAATATTGGAAGGGACTTTGGAGAGTGTATTTGCAAGCCCAGATGATGTGCATCGTCTTCAGCAGGTTACAGTGAGTAGACCAAAATGAATGCCTTCAGGATCAAATCTGTCATTCCAGCTTTCCTGACTAAGGGCTGAAGGTTTGGTTGTAAACTGAAGCACTTCCCACCCCTCTCGCTACGAATTCTGAATGCTGATCCTCACTTCTTGATCACCAAAAATAGTAGCTTTCAGCTGGGTTTTTTCTTCCAGTTGCACACTCTGAATACTTTTGAATGGAGATGTGAACTTATGCCTCCTGACAGTAGGCTCCCTTTTCTCAGCTACTTCTGGTAAGCTCCTTAAAAACAGCCTCCAGTCCCCCGGTACCTCATCAACCACCAGGTGAAAGCCACGGTCTTAGAGCATATCCTGTTTTTCTCAGTATCTAATATAGGCTTTGGATAGATACGAAAGTTGTACCTTTTCTGTGTCCTAATAATAATATCTCTTCATCTGACAGCAGATTGTTTCTGCAACTGTCATGATTCCTACTTTTCTAGAGCTGTTATTACCTTTATATACTGCATATTATTATCCTACATATTCTTGGGAAGTTGTTCTTCTAGTGACAGCATATGGAGGACCATCAACTGTCAACACAGAAGTTCATGCATTTAGAGTGCTCAGACGTTATTTGATACGCGTCGTAGATACCGAAATAAGTTTTGGAAACTGTCTAATTATTCCACTTGTTACTGGGGAGGGAATGACTAACAAAAAGGAACGCTTTCAGGTTTTAATGGTAGCTCGTGAACTCGTAAGGGGAGGCAGAATATCAGAATCTATGGAAGCCATAAATTTGTCAGTCATGCAACGGCATTGATCTGAACGTCTCCAAAAAGTTATGAGAAAATAAATCTGGTATTTACATTACAGAGACCCTAACATTAAGTACATTTACTGAACTGTGACAGCACATATTTCTTGTGTGAAAACCTATATTTTTGGTAAAGAAACCTGGTTTGGTAGTGCTCAATACGGATTCTGCAAACATCTTAAACAGGTGAATAACAGTGGCTGATTGGATCAATTGGGCTGCTCGCATTTATTCTACCAGAGAGAGATACTGGGGTATGTGGCATCAGTAAGCAGTTTTCAGTCAAAGATGAAATCCTGATCCTGTGGCAAATCAGTGAAGATTTTGCTCCTGAGTTTCATGAGACCAAATTCCTTGTGAAATTTCCAAGGTGATTTTAAATCAATCTATTATATAGTGTGCATTGAAAAGCAAGAATCCCACGTTCTTAAAACAAACAAACAAACAAAAGGCAGGGTTTTCAAAATATGTTTCCATTCTCATTCAAAGCAAAAATGAGATTTTTCAATGTGAGGCGGGAAAAAGCTTCCTACCCCTCATTGTAACTCATCTCGAAAAGGAGTAGAAACTGCGTATCAGGCTTCCCACAATGAGTGCGTGCTCTGACCACAGTGCAATAGAGTACGTTTCTCGCTGTCTTGCCTGTTCAAGGGTTTGGGGTTGGGGTTTTTTTTGGTTAGCTCATTAGTTACTTTCAAAGTTGGGAAGAAAAAAGCCACGTGATCTGCCTTGCGGTGGTTGCTAAGTCACCTGCAAGACTGAGGTTCGGGTCCCTGCCGTATCTGAGTCATGGCAAGAACCCGAGCTTTTCCTTCCATTGCCCAAGCGTGTGTTTTACACCCAAGGCGCTTTGCCAAGCTCCGTATTTTTGTTCTATCACGGCTTTGCATTTCCAGCTCTGAATTCGCGCTTGGATTTTTGCAAGCACAGTAATTTGGACTTCGGAAAAACAAATTTCGTTCGTAAAATGACAGGTGCAAATGAGTCGCCTAAAATAAATCGGCCCGGGTTTAATTAATATTCTATTATCGTATTCCTATTTATTAGTATTTACGTGTTTTAAAAGGGCACCTACCCGCTCACCCGAGTCGCTTTTTAGAGAACAGGAAAGCAACGCTTTGCTGTAACCAAGTTCTTCAATTCGGTCTTTATTAATGTGTAACTCTCTTTAATATTATTATCGAGCTATTTCTTCTCATCATTGCCTACCAGAGAGGACGAGGTAAACAAGCAGGCCTGGGTTTCCAGCTGGTAAATATGCAAGCGGCACGACGGCTTCAAAGCGAAAGGTTTGAGCAGGCAACGGCATCAAACAAACGCCAGTCTGGGGGCACGCCGGGCACGGCGCGACGGCTTTCGGCGGCAACAGCGGGACAAGCGGGCTAACTACCGTGGCGGGCGTGCTGCCCCGGGGGAGGCTCCTTCTCAGACACGGTGGGAAACGCGTCGTGGAACCTCGGGTACCAGGGTGCGTGTAAGCACAAGTCTGCGTGCGTTTGTGCACGTATAAACGCGCGTGTACACCCACACATGGAGGCAGAAAGCTGAAGGGGAAAAGGGAGGCTTCCCGGGGGGGGGCAGGGGTGGGGGCGGTGTGGGTCCGAATAACAGCCACAAGAGGTTGCAGGGCAAAATAAAGACGTGGCTCTTCACTGGTTTCTCCTAACGTTGCTGATAATTTACCGTATTGTTCCCTGCGTGCCAAGGTGTTGTCAGCTCTCCGTCAGGTTGCTTAGTAATGCCAGTCACTGTGGAAAACGTATGTCTACGCAGTCTTTCGCGAGCTAACCTCTTCTCATTTCATCTGTATCCGAGGCAAAGCCTTAATAAACAGCAATTTAAATTCAGGTATTTGGTTTGCTGAAGTGTTTAATTAAACAAAGAAATTCATTATATGTGTTCACAGAAAAACACCATTACGTTGATTTTCTTTTTTTCATTTGAAGTGGAAACGTTCCTTTGACTTTTTGTACAACACGCTAAGGTGATAGATTATTTATGCCATCAGAAGCAAATAAATGCGCTGAATTATTTAAATATCAGCTCCCAATCTTTTGGGTTTTTTTTTTTTTTTAAGTATAGCCAGCCATTTTCATCCACATGGGAAACATGCATGTGGACTTCTTCCGCGCTTTAGTTCCATCCAATCCCCACTTCCACTTCAGTGGAAGTATTGAGTATTTACTCAATATAAGTGAGTGGTGGATGTATTTCACCCCTACCTTTGAGAAGGGGTACATTCCGCTCGTTCCTGAGCTTGGACGAACGCCCGCAGCATTACTCACACACAGTAGTGTCTATAGATTCCTTTCTGCTGTGGATCCTAATCTCAATCCAGAGTTTCCTTAGATGATTAGAGGCTGTTCTGCAAAATGTCAGGAGGTAGCCTCTCCAAAGCAGACACGGTATGGCAGCTGACATGGGAGTAGTGGCGGCTTTCCAAATAAGGAGGTCTGGAAATGTTTGGAGGTTTTTTAATATTGATGAATATTTCAATTTTTTGTGCTGCTTTGGGGTATCAGTGTCAAATCCGTTAATGGCAAGATAGAGCCTTAATACTGTTAATGCTTTTTAAAGTTCTGGCAAACACAGAGAAACTTTATTTAACTTATTAAATCATTAATTAATGATCGCTCTTCTTGCCTGAAACTTTACTTAATTTGATAAACAGAAAGAAATGTTAACGTGCTTCTCTGGTTCTTTGTTAAATACTTCTGAGTCTTCTGTTCAAATGCCTTTTTGGTTTTTGTTTCATTTTTCATGTTTCCTACACCAAAAGTAAGCAAGGAGAAGTCTTTTCCTTCTTCGGCATCGGAGAACACCCACATCATTAAAAGTCAATCAATATTAAACCTTTAAAAAGGTATCAATCAGCAATGTATTAAAAATCAAATTAGTAAAATACGCCCCGGACACCAGTACTGACTTTGTGAAAAAATCTTTGTCATCTGTCTGCCGCTACACCCTATCTATCCACTATGGTTATTCAGTGACTCTGCTGTGACGCTTTCATATTGGACACAATGCCAAAGATCAGGTAGAGGAATATGAAGGACCTGTGGATGAGCAAGAAACTTTGACACGCTATATCAGACTTGAACTCGGCCGTGACAAACTATGCATTTGCAACCTCTAGACTTCATTATGGTTAAGGACTGTACCTCAGAATGAAGCTTGTGAATCTTTTAAAGTTTCATTTGGTTCAAAACAGTGGTCTACTTGCTCTGTCATACGGGTTGGTAAGAGCACATACCAAGCCCTACTTTCTTGAAGGCTTCTTATTTCCTTGCAGCTGACACCCAAAATGCTACTTTGGAGAAGGTCTGAGGTACCTGAGAGACGCCCCCTACTCTCTGTGCACCCAGCCCCTGTTTCTCACGTACCTTCAAAGCAGAGAACTGTCAAAGTAAGTCAGACACAAAACTGGTGAGGAGTGGAGACTTGCTCTCTCTGCAGCTGTCCCACAGCTGTAAAGCTCCCTCCGAGGTGAGCTGAGAATATTTACAGCCAAGGCACACTCATTTCTTCACCTATCATTTCTCAACAATGGCCATTTCCGCCCCTTCCCATTCTTTTACTTCTCCACACAGAAGAAGGCAGGAGACAGTCATCTTATTTTCACTTTAATAAATGGGTAAGTCTCCCAGATGCTACAATGACAGGAGGAGAGGGGGAGAGGTTGTGTGGGATTGGGATACAGCAGAAAGTTCTCCCTTCTTTTTAACTTCATTCTTTTTTTTTAATAGATCAATTGTGCTGATACATTCCTGAAAATATTATTACAGTAATCCACATCAAGTTCTTCCTAAAAGGCATCCCTCCTCTCTTTGTCTTTCTGTGAAGAATAAAAGAATTTTTTACAATAAAGATAGTGATTTATACATTTTCTCATAATCCTGTATTTCCCCTGTGAGCTTTGTTGCATGATATAGTATGTCAGTTTAAGTAACATCTGTCAAGGGATGGAAAACAATTACAGGTTCTTTTCATTCATAAAAATCATTCTGGAGTTCCTTCATCCTTAATTTTCTTGTCATGCTTTCAAAAACATTACATCGTTTTGTCCAAATTACCCCCTGCATTGCATATACAAGATACAGTGGGTTATTCATTTCTTTCCTGGACCCAAAGAAACATGTCAAGGTATCTACAGTGACATATACTAAATGATTTAGATTTGGGTAAAGTTGGGCTTTGACATGTCATTATTTGACAATTACTCTTCTGCTGCAATGCTTGCTTTCCTGCCAGCATCTCACCAGAATCCTACATGACATGTGATTCAATCTCTTGATCTTCTCAGTTATATTTACATGAATTTTACACATCCTAATATATAACGGCAATGCATTCTCATCACTGTGGCTAAAAGTCTGTCAAAAAAACCCCAAACATGTCTTGGAAATACATAACAGAAACATATTCAGGACTAGGACGCAGCACGTATTTTCAGCGTAGGAAAATGTTCTTTATTCAGCGAATCAAAGAATAGCTGAGATATTGGAAGGGACCTGTGGAGATCATGTAGTCCAACCTCCCTGCTCAGTGCAGAGCAGGTTGGCTCTGTGTCCAGCCATGTTTTGAATATCTCCAAGGATGGAGACTCCACAGTGTCTCTGGACTACCTGTTCCAGTGTTTGACCACCTTCACAGTAAAAAAAAGCTTTTTCTTATGTTTCCTTATTTGCTGCAAGGGTGCACTGCTGGCTCGTGTTCAGCTTGTTGAATGCCAGAGTCCCCACGGTCTCCTCTGCAAAGCTCCTCTCCAGCCTGTCCCCCACCTGTATTACTGCAAGCATTATTCCTCTCCAGGTGCAGGACTTTGCATTTCTTTGCTGAACATCATGAGATTCTTGTTGGCCCACTTCTCCTGCAATTTATTCAATTTGCTTTGATTTATAATCTTTTAGGCAATTAGTATAACTATTATCTGGAAAGATTTTGTTTTCCTGAACTGTGTTGCTTTTTCTAATTAAAACATGCATGTAACATTAACTATAATAATACATGTCTCTTACTGCCATAACCAAAAATAGGTTCTGCTCACCGACAGTCCTGAGAATCCTCCTCTACATGGGTAAGATAGTTTGCCTTAGGACAGGACCAATGTATGTATCCACCTCCATCCGAGATTGTTGAAGTCACGTGTGGTTATCAATTTCTTTTCACAACACTACCAGTTAAAACAGAACTGACATGTACCCACTACTCCCTTTCAGATCACCGGAGGGTGCTGATGAGAGACGGTCACATACAACTTCCATACCACCCGGCCGGCGTGGCAAAGGCTTGCCACTGGACTTCAGCTTTGGTTAACTTCCAGGAGTTGAGGTTCGGGAACTCTGTGCGTATACCGATCAGCATGGGTTGGAATCCCGCTCCTACAGATACAGATACACGTGTCGACCCCTGCCATGCTGTGGTTTATTCTTGAGTATCACTAGAGGTCCCCGGGTGCACCATTGCTCCTGCAAGCTCAGGCAGCAATTCAGTTGGATCCCAGAGCCAAGGGTCTGTAGTGCTTCCTCTCATCCCCCGGGACAACGTGAGAAATTGCCTCTTGCATATTGTAAGGGTGTGACAACTAGCACCTCTTAAGCCCAGGCATGAGAAGCTGTAGACTGAGGTTTATTGCCTTTACCTGAACTGCCGACACCAAAACCAGGTCCAAGGCCAACTTCAAAACCTAGCCACCCATATGATTAGTTGGGGTCTTCTTGTCTGTTGTTAACTAATATTACAACTACCAGTTAGTATTACAGCTATTTTGCAGATGAGAAATCATCAGGAGAGAGATAAAGTCACAAAACACATGTACTTGAAGAGCCTCGCAGCCTCAACTAGAACCCAGCTCTTATGTCTTGCAGGACAGTCCTGTCACCATTAGAACATGTAATCTAACCTTCTTGGAAAAAAATGAAATGTGAGCCTCCCTTTGAACCGGCTTGACTTTGAGCTCACTCGTGAAACGCCAATGACCTTTGAAAGAATACGGGGATGGCACCATTGACAGTTTTTGCCTGAGTTGGCTGCAAATAAAGTTATTTGAAATAACTGCCAAAGCTGTAATTTATCAGACTTTTTCACGGATTCCACAAAGGCAAGGAAATTCAAAGTCGAAAGGCTTTCTCCAGGCAGCACATGCCAGGCATTTGTGCATGAATTGCAGGAGGGGAAATGATATGTTTCTTTCAGAGCTGTTGTTGCCATCATGGAAAGCGAACAAGCATCTGTGCTTCGGAAATCAGTGGAAGGAAGGTGTTCCGTGAAAGGGAGCATGTGGGAAAGCGGCTTAAAATGGTGAGAGTGTATGAAAGTAGCAGGAGTTCTGAATGCCATTGGGGAGAAGAACTGGAAGAAGGCTGACACATAGAAAGGTGGTGAGAAAGCAAAAAGAAATGCAAAGAGGAGTACACTGAAGGGGAAAAAAAAAGAGACTTTTGGCTAGAGAATAGGTCTGAGCAAATTCCAAGAGTGAGAAAGGAACAGAGAAAGAGGAAAAATTATAGGGCAGATGGAAAGTGTATTGGATGATTGTGCAGGTGAACGCGTACGTTAAAGTTTTGGTGTGTTTTACTGTGGAAACAGATATAAAGCTGAAAATCAGATGTCCAAGCAAGACTCCTGATACAGCAATGATCTATACATTTATACCACCCAAAGTCTGTGAGATGACTGTCCTCTGTAGCATTTGCCACTGATCCTGAAAAAATGGGAAGATTCACATTTAGTAATATTTAATTCAAGAGGACTGCATACCTTAAATCACCATAAGTAAGGGTTGCACTGCCAGTCCCAAAGTTCTTAATTTCACTCCGGGGCTGACGATTTCCTGTGTCACTACACTCTGAAGCTGAATCCAGAATAACAATTTAATACTTGAGTGCCCAGAGCCAGGCAGATGCTTTGCATAAAAGTGTTCTCTTGTGCGCGTTGAGTGCCTGCAGCTCCCCCCGGGAGGTGGTGGGTGCTAAGCACCTCGAAAAACCAGGTCACCGTCACTCAGGAGCTCAGAAAGGAATCAAGGTGCCAAAGTTTAAGACTAAACTTACAAGCAAGTGACATCATTGTGGAAGAGTGTGCCTCTGAAGGGCTGCCGTGCTTTCGGTCACTTGAATTTTGGTACGTAATAGGCATGCATTTGTAAATCAGATGCCTGCGCGGCTTGTAACACCCTCCAGAGATAATATGAGGATAAAAGAAAGAGGGAATGAGAGAGGAAAAAAGGAAGATGGGGGAATTAATAAAACAGAAAGGGATGGAGATGTTGTTCAAGGCTTCTTTTAGACTAGCTTGGGCATGCCTCATTGCCTCTGAATGCAAACTGTTAGTTAGGAGGCTTAAAATAAACACAATGAAGTGGGGTTTTTTCCACATAACGCATAATAAAACTGTGGAACACATGTCCACAGGATGTTCGGGGGAAGCAAAAGTCTACACAGCTTCAAAGAAGAGCTTAGAAGAGCCAGACTTGGAAGTTCTGGAAAACAGATCCATTTTGATTTATTAAACATGATAGACTTGATTGAGCATCTGGCTCAAGAAGTCTCTAAAGTGCGGTCAGGTGGAAGCTGGGTGGACATGCCACAGGACATACCTTCCCCGCACTTGCTCGATTTCTCGTTCTCTTCCCTTAAGCATTTCATACTGGCTCTTATGAGAGACAGGCTATACTACCTTAGATGCTCCTTTCATCTGACTCAATACTCTTATATTTTATTTTGCATTAGTAGCTCATGGTTTCCCTTCTACAGCTTACTCAATGGTATTGGCCTAGATCAATTGTTCTTCCTCTTGTACAGCAGCAGTAACTATAACTGCTATAATGTTCAAATTTTAATCATTTTTAGAGCATGTGGTGAAGTGGCAGGCATGCATTTTAATTACAGGGATTAAAAGGAGAACAGATGCAAGTGAGTCAAGTGCTAGGTAAAAATAAATGCATCACCCCTTGCACACTGAGGGTCATCACTCTTTGTCTCCAATGGATTGACATCAGGAAAAATTCAAAAGCAGAGGGAATTGTACTGAAGAACACCTATATTGAACAGAAGGGCTTACCTAGACCTGGGCAAAGTGTATGGATAGTACAGTATAGTATAGATGAATACTTTTGTTTATCTCGTTTTAAGTTCCCCAAAGCCATTTAGTCAGTGCTACTTAAAATAGATTATTATGTTCAGTCACAGAATTACAAGGACAGATTCAAATGACTTTGTTTAACTTGGGTTTTCTAACTCAAATTTTAAAACCATTTTCTTTATCATCCAGGTTGACTTTCATACACTGAGACTTGGTTCCCAGACAGACATTACTCTCCACCTGGTAGCGAGGCAACGAGTGGGCACAGAGGGAGAGGAGCCCCTTAGAAAACCATTTCCTTGAGTGCTCTGGGCTTTAAAGTTGATCAGTAAACAGCAAGCCAGTGCCGAGTCTCTGGTGCAGGGTGCTCGTGCTGTGCAGTACTGCTTGGGGAGTGGGTAGTGCCTTTCTTCGGAACTGGATCTTTCAGGCACGCTTCAAAGGGGGCTGATAAATAGAAGGGTACAGAAACCCAGGTGGAGGTAACAAAGGCACTGGTGACTTCTGCAAAGTTTACTTCAAAGGAAATGTGCAGCCAGCGTCGGTGGAGAATACATAGCTTCCCGTCTAAGTAAAAAAATAGAGAAAAAAAGAAAAAGGTGTACAGATCTTCTCCCCTCAAACCCAGCATTACTAACAGAAAGAACATTTGGTATTGTATCTATGTTTTGATTATGCATGTGAATAGCAAGCAGCAAAATATAAATAACACTTCATAAATTACATGTATTTAGTCCCTGAGAAATAAGCATTCTAGCTGAGAAATGCTTCCATTTATTTCTTTAAATCCATTTAAAATGTGTATGTTGTATATGTTTGCCAGTTTCCTAATATACTATGACTTTAATCCCTAAGTTGTATCACTACCTAGTAATTGTGGAATGATTTAGGTAGAGTTTTTCAATCTATTTTTCGCCTAGCATACAAAACCCCATTTTTTTCTGCTGGACCCTCCCAAATCACATCAGCTTCTGTGATTTTAAGGGATACTGAGATGGAACTCAATGGAGAAAAAATCCATAGAAAATCTATAGATTTGTGGGGCGGGGAGTTTAATAGAGGGCATGTGAGTAAGCCTTTGTTCAGCATGGCTGTCATTTCCTCTTTGCTGCATTTCACTCTTGCCCAGACCATGAACTCCTTAGGCAAGGGACCATCTCCTTTGTTCCAGTTTTGAAATGTGTCTGGTTGGAGTTTTTCACTGCTACTAGAGTTCAATTAAATACAAATAATAAATAGTTAATGGGTTGCCAAGCTGCAGAGGTGGGGCTAATCAGCTGAGGCTTCATGGGGTGGTTAATGATGGATTAGGAATGGGGGAACTGATAAAGCTGAATATTTAAAGGCTAATATTGTACAGGATGATGGATGCTTTGTCAGCTTCGATTGCATATGACCAGAACTAACATTGTGCTTATCTTCCTCCTCCTTCTTCTGTAGATTACTTGGCTCCAAAACATTTCTGTTTTGAGAGTCTTTGTCCAAATTCCCCTGAGTGGAGCACTGCCCGTCAGAGGAGAGGGCCTAAGAGGCTGTCTTACAATTGAAATTGGGTTGGGAGGTGAAAAAACAGTGACTCCATGAAGGAGGGGCGTTATCAGCCACACACTCGTCTGCTCCTGTTCCTACTCAGCTTGCTGAAATGGAGGGATTTCAATTGATTTTGTTTTCTTTGCAGTGCTGGCTGGCGAACCAGTGAGAAGGGAGCAGTGTTCTGCGAGCGTGCGGCACGGGAGGGGCACGTCCCACTGCCTGCGCGGCGCTGCTGAGAGCTACCAGGAGCTTTGGCTTCTCATCCGTGTTGTGCACCGATGAGCTACTGTATCACTGCGTTTTGTGTGCAGAGCGAAAAGGGTAACATACACCTACTCATACAAAGGATCCCTATATATCACAGCTATATTTATTTATTTGTTAAATAAAATCAAAATAATTATGCATTTATTATCATTTATTAACCAGCAGCACATCATGTTCTGATATTGGTATCTCAGTAGGTATATTTAGGCCTAAAAATTAATCTCTTTTAGTGCCAAATTCTGTCCAAGTGACGTGGCTCCTACTGAAATCAACTGATGCTAAACGATGCTGTTTTTTCAGCATCTAACTATAGGATCAATAAGGCCTTCGTCCTTCTCGGTAGTCTGTCAGCTAGTAGGAAGACAGGCAGCCTGGTAGACAAGACACAGACAACGAGGTCAAGAGAAGTGGATTCTTTTCTCAGTTTGCCTTAGGGGTTTTGCAAAGCCTTGGACAAATCACACAACCTCTCTGTTAAACCTCCTGAATTCCAAAATGGAAGTGATCATAACTACTTCCCCAGGATGTTATGGAGTAAATCAATTCTCTGTATGCATGGGGGGCAGGGGGCAGGGAAGAACAACTACCTGGGTGCTTTGGAAGGAACAGACATATTTCCATTAGCTTTCATTTTTGTAAACAGCCTTAGAGTGCACCTAAGCTTTAACATATTAAAAAATTAAGCAACATCTAGAAGAAGATTAGGTTATATAGGCAGGGTATAGTTAGTATAATATATTAACATTGCTAGTCTCATTCGCCTGTGGACATCATTTATTTTGGATAAGGCCGAAATAACTATGAAAGATTGAAAGGTCAAATGTTCCATATCAAATGAGAGTGCTTTGCAATTGTTTTACTTTAGATGGTAGACAGGAAAATATTTCCACATTTCGTTTGTTAGAAAAGACATCCAGAGCTGGCGTTAGTGGTGGCTTTGATGTATTCTCTGGTACATTAGTCCAGAGCATGCTGATGTAAACAGAAGTATCTCTTCACCTTTCATCTTTGTTCTCCAACTTTGATACTGGACCCCTGCAGTGGCTTCTTTCTCCTCCTGGGGAGGCTTAACAAAGTCAATTGATAGAGAAAAAAAGAGCTTCATTTTTCTTCTCTACTTAAGACTCTAAAGAAATAGACACATCTATTGTACAGTCACTGAAGCTCTAGAAATAGTGTGGGTTTTTCTCTCGAATCCTGAGGGGAAATGAGCCAAGAAGCAGGGGGGGGGGGGGGGCGGGGGGGGGAAAAAAGCACGCGGTTTTGTCCACAACTTAAAATATGGTAAGTACATCATACTTTCGCTTCTGATGGGTTTTTGGAGAGAAACACTGAGAAACATTAAATTACAGGCAGCGCAAGCAGCAATGCCTATGGGTAAGTTGGTCCATCATCACCGATTATTAAGACCCTGGCTTTTGATGCCTGTAACTGTCAAATATTAACTCATTTGTAGTGATTTTTTCTGCGATTGGTGTGTCAGCCTGAAGCTGATTTTTAAAATAGTTCAGTCAGTTTGCAAAATGAGGTTGGCAAAAAATACCTTTTGCTTGCGTTAAAAAATATTGTTGGACTGCATGACTGTGAAATTCTCCTATCTCCATGCTCTAAAACTGAAATTTGGCAAAGGATTTGCCAAGGATTTGATGGGTGGGGAATGTCTCAGACTGTTTCCATTTAAAAATGTAAATACAGACCTCTGGTCAGAATGGTCTTTCCACATTCTACTGTCTGAAAAGTCCAACAGTAATGGACATCTACTGTAGGTTTACTGGGGATGGGCAAGACTTTCCGGCAATGGCTTCTCCTAGCAACAGAGGCCTTTGTAGAGGTGAGCGCAAGAACTGAGAGAGGGTTCTGCTGTTGCTCCCCACAGTCCCACCCATAAATGTGTATGAAAAGAAGAGTCCATGACTAGGATGCAGGCTGTCCGGACAAGAGGATGATTGGAACTTAATGAGAAAAAGATGAGGAGGCTGTGACAAGAATGAAAGAACAGTAGCCAGTAGGGATGGTGTGTGAGACTGAAGCAACAAAGTGGGGAGGTTGGGAGCAAGAAACCATGAACTTGGACCAGGAGCCAAAAATGGACTGCTGAAGTAAGGCTGTTACGTTAAGAGAAGGGAAACGGGTGAAGGCATTGGGCTGAGAGACAGAGGGTCTTTAGGAATTACAGTACAATCTTTTCAAGGAGTCTCTGTGGTCAAAAAAAAGCTGCAAAACTCACTGACAAAATGTATGCTTTATTCCTCCAGCGACTGCTGCATTTAAAGAACATCAACCTACTGCTGGTGAATCCTGAGGAAGCTCTAGTGGCAGTGTGCAGCGTTGCGGATATCAAGGGTCTTGCCCTAGTTCTAAACCATTTGGACTTAGGAGAATTCTACATAAAGGGGGCCAAGGTGTTCAGTTGCTTAGTCTGTGACACAAAGAACAGTGATTTTGAAAAGCTGAAGTCTCACACGTTAGGACATGGTAGGTTTACTGCCCATAGAACCCTAATTCTCCTCAGTTTATATGTATTATTTTAAGCAGACTTTAATTGCATAATGATGTTAGTTTTTCACAGAACACTTACCACATTAAGTGCAAGAATGGATATGGCTCGGGAAATGAATCAAGGAACTTGTCACCATTACAGAACGAGGTGCCTTGGTAGCTCCTCTTAAGTGCATCCCTCTGGCAATTTTCATTAACTTAGTCTTTCTGCACAGAAACATGCCATTGCATTCTGTCATTTTTAGACTGTGTTTATGAGCTGAAACTCCCTATTTAGCAACAGTTTGTTCTGTGACACTAGCTAACTGACTCAATGGCAGCTCCTTCAAAGCAAAGCTTTTTTCTCTCAGAGACAGGCAGCACAGAAAGCAATGATTTGACACCAGAACCTTAACTCTCCTGTCATCTTTCCAGTTTTTGCAGGTTCTCTCCGTTCTAGTTTTTCCCCTCTCCAGTTTGGGAGAAGCCGCTTACGAGATGCCACAGGCAAGTCCCGCCGTTGTTGACTCCACAGCCAAACCCCCTTCCTTAGGACAGTAACTTCTACAGTTTTGGTGCCCTTTTTGCGTCATCTCAGGCGTAAGAACAATAAACACTTTGTCATTGTCACTGAAAACAGGTAAGGGCATTCCTTTTTAGCAGCTTCCCCCTTGTAACTTCAAGAGTTATTTGTGCTTTCCTGGACTGCACTTCATCTTTCTTTGTGATGGAATTGTTTTCTATTCGCACCTTCTTTTACAGTATCCTTCAATGTAACTCTTTTTAATCATGTGGAATAACGCAAACAAAATAAAGTGACCTGTATCTTGTTTTTGTAAAGATAAGAAATGTAACACCCTCATTTTTCCCATGAATGTAGTCAATGGGACAGTTTTCTCATCAGAACTCTGCCTGATTTGTTGCAACAAAGCCTGGAAGTTATAGGAGGAATGGATGTAAGATGATAACAGATCATGTTCTTGCTGAAGTATTTGTGGAATTGAGGAAGTCACCTAAATCCAATTTCTGAAGATGGCCAGTGAATTTTTCTCCTCTGGGGTACAGAAAATCCATTCTCTGAATTCACAAAAGCTTTGGGTGCATGTAGCTGCAAAGAGGTGTCAGTGATGGCTGCGCTCAGGATAAATGAAAGACTACATGATACGCAGTAGACCATGCTGTCGAATTGCAGGACCCAGAGCACCACAGGACAAACCTACGAGGAAAGGCAGAGCCTGCAGTAAATAAGGCCTGCTGGTGCCACGTCCCAAACAACTATGCGAAAAAGACAAAAGAGAATGCCCATGCACTGCAATCATGAAAACAGAAAACACGACCGCATAGATTAAGACTACACGTTAAACACTTCATGTGGGAACTCGGAACTCTCTTGCTCGCTGCTCTCTGTATGCAACGCTGGGAGCAGGGAGAGCATATCCCCTCATCCCCTTCTGTGGGGCATCCCCAGCCAGCCAGGAGGCCTCTGGCCCAGGGCGGGGGGCGCCCCCCTTCCAGCTGGGCCCTCCGCCACGGCCAGGCCGCCGAGGCCGGCCCACACACGCCGCTTTGGGAGGCGACAAGCAGAGAGCGGGGAAGAGAAGCGGCAGCCCTTTACCCAGTGCAAGGGCTAAGGGTGAAGAAAAAGGGGAGGCAGTCCCTGCAGGCATGAGAGCCCCCTCCCCAGGAGCCGACCTCGCTCATCCAGGACACCCCAGCTCCGACACCGCTACCCCGCCCCCAACCGCCACAGCCGTCAGGCGAAGAAGCTGCCCTCGCTTTACGGCCCGGCGTGTTTTGCGACTCCCAAGATGGCTGCCCCCAGGGCACAATGAGCCCGCTCCGGCTGCCGCCGCGCCGCCGGAAGGGACGCGGGCAGGCAGCGTGACCGCCGCGGGGTCCCGCCGCC
>WAAD01038824.1:264382-284338 GCA_013389945.1 Fregata magnificens
TGGGCGGGCGCCTCGGCCGGGGCAGGTGCGGTGGCCGTGGGGGTGACAGAAGCGGCCTGTCCCCAGGGAAGCCCTGCCCCGAGCCCGCGGGTTTTGCGTGGGCGGCTGGCTCTCCGCTCCGGGATCTTCATTTCCGTGCCGCAACGGGTTTTCCCTTCGGTCATCCTCTGTCATCGAGAAGTCGCTTCGTTGTAATGCCACGTGCAATCAATGAGTTTCCCCACGCGATGCGCAAAAAAATCCCTTGGTAATGGAAGAACTGTGGCTGTCTCACTAACTGCTACGTATTCTTTAATATTAAGGACTATATAGCGAGGAAACCGGTGGAAAGAAACAGGGGAACTAATCAACTCGAAAGCTCAAAATGACACTGCTCTGAACTGTGTATTTTGTTACTAAGAGCTTTAGAAAACATTGTCTGTTTTGGAATATCCAGCTGGGAGCTGTGAGTTTTTGTATATTGTTGAGATTTTTAGGGTTGCTAAGCTGATTATCCACCCTTTCATTTTTAAGGCAAACTGATGGAAGACTTGCATTCCTGCCAATAAGCAGAAGTTGGAATTGTTTGGCAGCGTTTTCTTTGACTGTAAAACAAGAACTGATTGGCAGTGTTTTTTCAAACAATAAAATGCCAGAGGCTTAACAAAATTAAAAAAAAAAACCAAAAAAGTGCCATTTTCCAAGAGCATTGGGTGTTGTGGGTTTGGTTTTTTGGGGGTTTTTTTTTGGGGGTGGTTTTTGTTTGATAGAACGGTGTTTGCTATAACTGCAAATATAGCAATGTTAATAGAACCCAAGTTTAATATGCACAGTATTTTTGAACAGGTGTAAAACAAAAATTAACATTTGTTCAAAACAAATGTTCTACTTTTCTTTTAAAGAATAAGAATTGTAGCTGTGTAGTGATCCTTGGCAACTCCACAATTATGGTGTTATGATATAAAAACAAGATTTGTTTTTCACGCTCTCTGTCTCTAAATCTGGTTGTCTTGAGTGAACAAAAGGAGTACAGGGGACAAACATAGCTTTTTAAAGAAATGTTATTTTCAGGGAGAGGGATTTAGATATTGGCTTTAAGTAGACTTTCCTGGAAGAAACAAATCAACTTGTTAATAAAAATGGAAAATACTTGACTTTCAAAAACGCTGGTGGAGGGGATTTTGTTGAATTGTTTATAAATGCAGGTTGTGATATTATGATAAGCTTAGCAAAGATTTTTGTTTTTCTTTTCTAAGAGGAGAGACAAGAAGAAAATGTTTTTCTGCCTTGGATCCAACTTTAAGGTTGGTTGATGGAATGCAGGGAATAGGAGGACCAAAGTGCTTGTATTTGGGCTCTTAAGCTTCCACTGCAGTTGTAGAAGTATCATGGAGACCCACAGTGCTAAAGTGGGAGTTCAATGTTAGCTTTAGAGAGTCTGTTCAATGTGTAGTAGTTGCTGGTTTATTTGTGAATTAAGTTTAAATAGTGTATTTTGGGCCATGGTTGGAGGTTTCATGGTGGAGGTGTGATGTGTGTGGGGGGGGGTTTTTTGTTGTTTTAAGTGGGCTGTTTCGGGCTTAATTCTGTAGGCCTGTGGCTTGTGGAACACCAGTAGGAATATAATAATGCACAGGGTCAACAGGATTGAATCCATTCATTTTTTAAATTCATATATGTTTCAGAGTACACTACTAACCTGATGTGTCGTGCTGGAAAGAAAAAGTCTATTTACTCATGTAAAGCTGAAACCGTGTGCCCTTAATTTGGATGTTCTTATTTGGCTTCACTGGTGTTTCCAAAGGCTTCGTTGCAGATGCATTTCCAATGGCCTTGACCTTTGTATTATAAGAAGAGTTAATTTCCTGCTGACAAGTTTTAGTATGCCTGTAGCAATGCACAAATTGTATGTTACCTTGTTTTATGGTATGATTTTGCAATAAGGTGAATTTTGACTTTGTTCTTTCTTACTAATCTTAATAATCTCTTTCTGAAATCTGGCTGTTGTATGTTTGACTGTAAATGTGATTGATTTTTAGTTATGGGCCTGAGATCTATGCTCTGACTTACCATAGCTGTTTAGGAAACAGTCTTGATTTTTCAATACTGGGTACATGTTTTAAATCTCTGGCTCGTTACCCATGCTTATAAAGTAACATAGGTTTCCTGTTGTTCAGGCAAATGTTTTAAAGCATGGATATCTAAAATATGTTCTTTGGTGATTTCTTGAAAAACTTAAATGATTGATATGTTCTGCAACTTTAATCTTTCAGACTGTGAGTGCATAAATACTGTATACGTCTCTTAAGTACTTCAACACTCGAAGAGATTTTCTATTTGTGGGAACATCTGAAAAAATCTGTGCAGTAGAATTGATTAATTGTATGTGCTGTTTCTCAAGTTTCTACTAATTTATTTTTGAGGTTATAAGTGGTGACAATCAAATTATGATTGCTTGCTGTCAGCTCTAAGCAATATTAATTTTGTTTAACCTTCTTTCACTGGTGGCATTTTGTCATCAGTGTTTTTGTGTCTACCCTCCCTTCTTGTCTAAATGCTTTGCTGGCCTTTGAAGTCTTCCTTAGACCATTAGGGGTTTCTTAAGCATAGGTAGAAAACCCTCTGCTTTATCTGCGCAGAATAGGTTCTGAGCTGAGACAGCATAAGACATAATTGCCACTACATTGAAAGCCTTTAGTGTAACAGGAGTACCGATGAGCATTTTTAACCTTTTGCTGAGCTTTGGGTCACTAGGCCATTGCAACACATAGCCTGTGCTGAGAGCCTTAAAGAAGGCAGCTTAAAGATAACTGTCCACGTGAGACAGGACATGTGGAGGAACAGCTGTTGGGGCAGTATACGTTGCTCTGATGATCCCATCAGTTTCTTCCTCTTGTTTGGATGCGGCGGTGGCAGCTCCTGGGTGTAAGTGCCTGCCATGAATCAGGAGTGCAGCACATGTTCTTCTGGGATGATGTGCGACTGATACCTCCTACCAAGCCTGTCCCTGGCCAGCAGCTTTAAATCTGTGGGCTGTTGCTGACTCTGCTCTTGGGAGGGCAGAGACGGGTAACTGAGCCCTACGGTGAGGGATTTGGGAGTTCTGTAATCCATGTGGTAAAGTCAAGTTTATCTTTTTTCTTTTTTTTTATTTTTAATTTTTTGGTTTCTTAAAAGTCAGCCACATCAAGTAAACATCCTCAGTACTGGCTTTGCCAGACTTATTAGAAAGAGGGTGAAATGTGAGGGAAAGGTTACATTTCATTTTAGAAAGGCTAATGTTTAGTGGTTAACAGATCATTGGAAGCTGGGGTATCTGGATTATATTCACAGCTGTGCTTTTGGCTCTCTGACTAGGGCAAGTCACTTAATTTTTCATGCTTGCATTTACTTATCTGTAAAATGAATAATATAGCATCTGTTTTCTGGAGGTGTTACACTTCATTCATTACAGCCTGTATCGATCACTGTGATCTTTGAGTGGAAAATGGAGCATAAGCAATATTAATAAAGAATACTTTACACAAATGCTATCATTAAAATATTCACCTCTAATGGATAGTCTGGAAACAAAATCGCAATCTGACTACTGCTGGATCTTTCTGTTTGTAGTCCTGTGAGTCACTGTATGGTTCTTCAGAGCTTTTAGTCTTTTTTTTCCCCTATAGTGAAGTGTTTTCAGCAGCTACTCAAAACTAACATTTAAATATTTTGCTCTTCAGGCTTTGTTGGACTAGATGAAAACTTTTTTCAATGCATGAACGTATGACCCCCTTTTCAGTTGGGAAGTAAACGAATCTCCAATCTTCTCTCTTCTCTTTCCTCCTCCTTTCTAGGCTAGCATACATCCTTCCTAATATAGGAAAGAATATGTAATTGGCACAGCGATCTACTTTTCTCAAATACATAGTGTGAATAATGCTTTCTTGATTATTTAATCTCCCTTGAGAAGGGTATAGCTTGTTGCAGATTGTAAACAGTAAACGTTATGGCCAATGCATCACTTTTATAATATCACTAAATGAAATGGAACACTTCATACACGTAAAATTATTATGGGATGCCATTTAGCTCTAGCCATTCTATCATTAGCATGTGGGAGGAACGGTTATATTTTAGTTCTGTCAGAATTGTTTGTTGGTGATAAATGCTTAAGTAGACTTAGTTACAGTTTTGCTGGATTATTACAGAAATAAAAAGCCTTGATAGACCAGGTTTTGTTCTGTTGCAGCCTGCTCCATGTAGATCTCTACCCATTTTAAGCACCGAACATAAAATGTAATCCAGAGTAGCTTCAAGGTTACACGCTTCTTGGTTAAAATGTCCGATAACATTTATTTCCTGATAGTTCTGTTTCTCTGTCAGCTTGAAACAGCTTAGTTCAGTAACATGTATCTTGTAACTTCAGATGCGTTTGCCCTCCTATGTGGGTGACTGATTTCAGCACAGACCTAGGGATTTGTTTCAACCTGGTGTTGATGGAATTGTTGTGGCCAATTTAGATTTCGTTTTAACAGAATGGTGACTTTACAACTATCCTTTTTTTTGTAATTGTAGGTGCTGTAATTGACTAAGAGTAGCTTTTTAGCAACTTGTTTCAAATGTTAATATTTTTTTTTCTGGGCTAGAAATATAAAAGTGTCTATTTACTTGGCAGTGGCTAATGAGGTAACTTTCTCTGAAAACAGCCAGCAGCTGGACACTTAAAGTGACAAGCAGAGGGTCTGGTCAACTTACAGCTTCTAAAACTAAAAGTTACTACAGTCTTTTAAGTTTTACTGAATTGCTCAATCTGACCTTGGGGGCATAAAGTCCCCCTCCTTCTGTTGCTGGATCAGAAGTTAAAGCATGTTTGCATTCACTAAACTTTATTATTTTTTCAGCCTGCTGAAATGCTTTGCAAAAAATACTTTTGTGGTAGAGAGATGTGATTTTTATAATTGTGGTCAGAATGCCTGTGAAGTTAGCTATGAGGTAGCAGTTGTGTCATTTCCTATGTTTACTGCAGAGATCTGTTTGACTTCTTGGAAGCACTGGCCACCAAGGCTAGCATGCAGGGCACCTCTGGAGAAAGTCTCAGTAGTGATGTCAGAAACACAGAAATATTTTTTCCTGCTTGATATGTTTGATAGTATTTGCAAATTTACTGAAATAATGGTGGTTATAGGAAGTTTGCCTTTGTCCGGGAAGACTATTTCCCTAAGAATTTTGTATAGCTGATGGAAATAGAGATGCTCTCAGGAGATCTCCAGTGGAAGCACTGGAGTTAAGTTCTTGCTTTGACATACCCCATCAAGAAACTTCTCTCTCTCAAGAAAGGCTGGTCTCTCTTAGATAAGTTAGGTTTTGTGAATATCTTTCAGTCTGTTTTGGTAGACTTGAGTAGTAACTTCAAAAACCTTGTCATGTTACATGTCTTATAAGCATTGGTACTTCCTAGGATTTTCTGTTACCATACTCACCGTCAGGTAAACCACTCTTAGACACCAAAAGTCAGCTTCTTGTGTATTTTGGCTGAATGAACTCACAAAGAGTGGTAAGGTTAACTTTGGCAGGTAAAAAGACATGGAGGAAATTAAACCATTGTAGGTTCATATATGGACTGTAACTTCCTTTTATATCTGATTCCTTCCATGTTCTTCCTTGTACCTGTGGCCTTCACTATGGTTTTCAGTTAGCCACCACTTAATATGGTCTTGTACAGTTAAGGGGAAAAGAGAATCCGTTTTTGTAGCTCGCTGTCATCCTTTACGCTGTAGTAAGGTGGAATGGGATGACTAGATGTGTGTTGTTTGTTCTTTCTCCCAAATTTTGTTTTTTTTGTTTCTCTTCCTGCATAAGTTTTACCAGTGTATGGTTTTTATTAGTTTTCTCCACCAGCAACATTACATTCATATACATAAATGCTCATATCTGTCAGTTATTACTGCGCTTTTGAAGAGCTGTCAGTAGACTCCAGAAGGTGAGTGGCATCCAAATTTGTATGTTTGGGCTTGAGGCTCGCAGTTCACATTTAAGGGGCCTTAACTTTTTTTTTTTTGTAAAACATTACATTTTTGTTGGGTTTGGCAGTGAGAATCTCATTCTTGAAGGTAAAGCATATTAGTCAGTCGTGTGTGTGTATATATATTAAAAAAACAATTGGGAACTTAAGCTAAAAAAATCTGACATATATACAATAGTATTCTGAGCGAGATAAGTTGACAGTCTTAAGTTGTAGTCGCCTTCCTGTTTACCACCTCTGTAGTGGGCAAACCGTAGTATAGTGATGAAGGCATCCTGAAGGAGTAAAAAAGTGTTTACTCCTGTTTGGTGCTTTTGTTCTCAAAGATTGGTTCCTTTTTTTTTTTTTTTTTTTTTAACTGTATTAGTAAANAAGTAAAAGCAGTCATCATCATGATCATGGGTTTACTACAAATGTTGGGAGAGCTGATGAGTAAACAGCTAGTTTTCACCTGTAGTGGTGCTGAGTTTTTGTCTTGTCATCCATTGATACTATTTGTGTGGAAGAATTTGTGCAAAGGATGTTCAATTGTATGGTACAATACCCAGTTTTGCTGAATATTTTGCCACCATAAGCAAAGTAGGATCGAGTAGCAAATCTGCAGTATCGATGTGCAAAAGCTAGGCTGCAAATTAAATTCTCTTGCATTTGAATAATTGTTTTTTGCAATGATTCTCATTTAAATATCTGTGTTGAATCCAGGTTTTTGTGCTTATGAGGAATGTATTATTTCAGGATGTAGGGTGGTTAGTAAATGAAGTGTATTCAGTAGGTGATGGTGCTGTTTGGGATTTTCTGAGAGAATTATTTACAATGAAAACTAGTATGCGCTCCTGATACTGATAATTTCTAGTATGTTTTATAGGGAATATGAGTCTGAAGATTTCAGCAGACACTCATGTACAACTCATTCTGATTAAACGAAAGACCTTGGGATTTCTTCAGCTTGGGTTCCAAGCATGTGCAAAAGAAACTGAATGTATAATGAACAGATCCAAGTGCCAGTCAGTCTTGAAAGGACATAGCATATCACACCTAGAGCAAACTTGGTTTTACTTTAGGCACACAGCAGCCTAAGCATCTTTTTAAAATAAAGGTAATTTTTAAAGTTCACATTTGTTCTTTTCTGCTTTCAAGTACAATTGATTCGTAACGTAACAATAAAAATATTGAATACCAAGTTTAACATACCAGTGAACAACTATTATGTCAGTGTTTGCTCTACACAGGAAAAGAGTACTGAATAAGTGGAAATAGTTTCAAAATAATTCTTTCTCTAACCCACAAGAGGGTTACCAAATATGCCTTTATATAAAGCGCAAATGAGAAATGATGTCATAGAGTAATCAAAATTCATATTTGGGTCACTGGGAATGGTTTTCACTCAGTGAATCTTCTATTTGGCTATAAGATAACTTCCTTGCCTTACAAGAATAAGGGAAAAAGTACTTTTCCTAGGGCTTTTACTCTTTCTGAGGTCTATATTCTGTAGCTTGCAAAAAGTGTTCTCCCCTACTGGAGATATTTCCCCGCTCTGCTGCTGTTTTCGTTGATGCTGCCTCCCAGCTGACTTGTTGTCTTGTTTTTGAGGCCCTGGCAGTGGCCGGAGACCCCGTTAACAAGTCACCATGAGCATTTTCGGAACTCTTCCAAAAAACTATGGGTAACACTGTATCTTCTACAGCACTTTGTAAATCTATTCAGGAAAATACGAAGTTCACAAAGGACAAATGTAAGGTTGGGAGCTAGATGTTTCCATACTTACACTATTGCTTTCTCCTAGGGGTGGCAGACCATTGTCTTAAATTATTAGTATCTTTCCTTTACCCCACATCTGAGTGTCTTAGTTTCCCTCAGGGTAAGCAGACTGTCTGCAGTGCTTGCCCTAAAGGAACTACTGCTAGAGACAAACCTGACAGACTACAAAGGAACACCATGAATTTAAAAATCAGATCTATTATAAAAATTAAGTTTAAAATCTGTAGCAGCTGCTTTGCTGCCCTTGAATTGTCTCTGCCAATTCTCTGGCATTGACAATCACTTTAGCTTAATTTTTTTCCTTCTCTCTTGCTGTGTGAAAGATTCATTTAAGGAAAGAAAAACTGATCATATAGGAAAAACTGGTGAGACTCATTATACATGAGCTTTTATCAAACACATGCTGTGAACTAGCTAGATTTTACTTATAATGGTAGATAGGGCTTAGAAATTTGCCTCAATACCTGACTTAACTGAGAAACTCTAGGACCTGTTCAGCCTGCTGGAGGTTCTTCAGGTGAGCCACAGTCATCTTTTCTTCAGTCCTCAGCTATTCCTAAAGAAGCATCAGGGGCTCCAGCTTTTGCATTCATCTTTCTCATTTCTTTTCCACTTAAATTACAAGTGATGGTTGTCCCCATTTTGCTTTCTCGTTCCTCCAGATCCTTTCTTCAAAATAGCACTAGTTCATTCCTCTCCGTGGCTGCTCTTCCATCTTGGGGAAAAACAAAGAAAGGCCTACAGGTAATCCTCTGTTTCTTAAGAGAATGAAAATGCATAGTAAACATCTAGTTCTTTTTGTTCCCCTTTTCTCCTTCCCAGCCAGGGAAGGAAGTCATACCTAGGAACTACTGATTCAGATTTATTTTTCTAGTTAAAAAGCACGAACAAGGAAACCTCATAGCCTCCACCCCCAATTTGTTTCAAAAAGTACTTCCTTTAGAAGGAGCTTTCTTCAAGATCAAATAGAAATAATTTTTGATTATTTGTTACTTAAACAGTCCTATAAACATAAATTGATTGGCTTGATAGCTGCCACTAAGTATGCTCAAAATTAATTCATTTTGTAGAATTTGAACTCTTTAAAAAAAAAAAAAAATCATTCCCCCTAACAACTTTCATTATTTTTTGCTAGATTTTCACACTTATGGTGCAAACTTGCTGGTATGACAGTTATCTTTTTCATTAACTGCCTGTTCAGCACACCCCACAATATAATTGTAATCAAAGGGTTAATACATCTATATGCTGTCACTGGTCCTTGAAATAGCTTACATATTGCACCTTTTGGGGGGGGGGGGAAGAAAAAAAGAAAAATTCTGTATTTCAGTCACAAAGTAGGTCTGGGTCTGTAACAGGATGCGCTTGTGTAGACCCATCCTGCAAATGCATAGTCCCGATTAAGGCAATTTTGAGGGTAATGGTCCGTGCCAAAATGCTTTGTGTCTGGTTGTCATCTGAATGATTAGCCAGTAGCAGAAGCACCATAATTAGTTGATTTGGTAAGACTGCTTTTAATCAAACTTAATAGAAAGTTTAAGTTGTTAAGAGCTAAATGGAATACTTGTTAGGTCAAATACACAAGGCAAAGCTTTGTGATCACAAATGGAAAATCATCTCTCTTTTGCACGTTTGAAAAATGCTAGCATATATATTTGGTAGTGATTATTTTTTTTCCCCAAAGATGCATTGTGTTCATGTTAAATTAGTGTTGAACTTTGAGACTGAATATGACAGAGCCACTGCATTTTCATATTATGAAAATTCATATATTTTCATAGGCTAGAAAATGAAGGTTCCCATGATATAACAGTGCAGCCTGTGTGCGTGTTTGTTATACAGGGGAAAGTTTTTATCCCAGTAACCTTCCTGTCTCTGATTCCCAACTGCTTTTCATTTAATGTGGTTTGTGAAGATGAAGGTATACTGTGTGCATATTTTAAAAGGATTTCAGTGATGTTAGTGCTACATTATGAAGTTCATATTTGGATCATTCTTTTAGAAGTTGACTTCTGAATGTGAATCTGTCTGGTATGACATATTTCAGTAATTAAAAATTAATCTACAGGAAAAACATGTCTTCCCCAAACCTGTGTTGCCTTGTGGAGGTGAAGCTGAAGTGTAAAGGGCCGAGAGATCAATTCATCATCTGTTCTTGATCCCCAGTTGTTTTTAAAGCTAGAAGTAGCAAGGAGGGTGTATACTCCATGGTTTATTGTCCACGGGAAGAATTTGTCACCTTCTGATTATTTTTAAGTTTAGATAGTATGGGAGACCTTGACAGGCTCTGCAAGAAATCAGATATCTATCAGTAGGAGTAATAATGCAAAAAGACCGTTTTCAGAAGTAAGGCTCAGAAGACTCGAGGAAGCTGGAAGTACGGAGACCTTTAGGGTAATTGTGGGGGAAGCCCTTCCTTCCAATACACTTTTATTCAAGGAATGGAAGGCATTAAAGGAGTTTATACTATTAGAATTCACGGTATATTTTATGTGTCTTTTGACCATAATATAACTTCATAAAACTGAAGCAAATAGTCTTGCCAGTTGGAAAGTAGGAAATGAATCCATGTAATGACTGTAATGTGTCATAGCAACCAAGTTTTAAAATAGTCAAATTCCAAAATAATGTTATAAAAATGACATCAGAGGAAAAAAGAGTATTATGTGTTATGTTATAGCAACAGAAACATAGGCCTGTTTTTTGTTTGTGAATCACTTGGGATCATATTGCTGCCTGTGGATTTGGAGGGGGAAGGGAGGGAAGTTTATGTCCTAACACATAGTGCATGTTTGGGAGTGTGTGTGGGGGAATATATGTTTTTGGCCGTCTTGTTCCTGTGACACCTGGAAAGAGCTGAAGTTTTGTTAGGTTTTTCTCTTTTGAAACTTTTTTTCAAATAAAATACTAATTGAATATTCACCTTCTCATTTGCTTTTCTAATTCTAAGTCTTTAGAGGTTCCCTTGAATCTTCTGGGTCTTCTACCAGGGCTAGTCAGAGAATGATTAAGCTTTAGTAGCAGAACATTATGAATGAAACTTCAAAAGGTTGGTTTTTTTTAATTAACACCAGCATAGCATTATTGGCGGATGCCAGCCTGCAGTGTGAAGTTTCAGCGCGTCCCAGAGCAACGGTGAGATTCACAGTGGGCGTATGCACATCCCTCTGCTACCTTGCCTGCGCACCGGGCTCCGAGCCGGGAGGAGCTACCTGGGTGGTGAGGCAGGCTTGCTCTCTACGTCTTTTTACCCAAGCGTCAGCTGAGACTATGATCTATTGTAAGGAATCAGCTTGTGACCACAGGGCATGTCTAATAACTGTGAATATTAATGACTGGCAGCATAGCTCTGTGTTGAATGCAGAGTGTGGACCCAGAAATAGGTTATATCTTGCTGTACTTGTACAGATGTTATGCTTGATAAGATTAGTGCATGCAGTTAGCTCCTCTGAATATATTTTCATTTTAGGGCTTTGGTTTCTAATTTTGACAGGCCTCATCCTCAGTCCACAGCGTTCTTTCACATATACAGCGTTCTTTCAGATATACCGCCTTCCTAATAGTTAATTTATCAAAACCACTCTTTTTTCAGATAACTGCTAATAATTAAACATCCGTTGCAACCAGAAGTCGAGGTGTCTTCACAACTAGAATCATTCCCCTCTCCTTCCCTCTTCTGTTGTAATTGCCAGGTGACTTACTTGCTAGAAATATCATGTCTGGATTAATATATTGTCCCTGGGTGGTACCACTGCTTCAGATTACCTTGGTGTGCATGTAGGTATTAAATATTGAAAGCTGTTTTCATGTTCTCATGTGGTGAAACTCTGTGTAAACAAATCTTATTTACTGAGCAGTTTGGGAAGCATGTACACACCAGTATGCCTTAGGAAATCTGCCATTTAAGCCTTTGTCCTGATTTTCTCTGGCTATGATAAATGGAGTGGTAGACAAGGAACCGTAATAGTGAGTGTTATTGAGAGGAAGAAGCATTGTCCTGAAAATGTGAAGAAAATCTGTTTAAGCTCACGAATAACTTAAATGCTTACCAACTACTGTCACTAGACCTCATGAAACATTTTTCAATCTGTTTTTCAAAGGAATTTGAAAGCAAAAGTCTCCGTTGTTGTATGGAATAGTATCTTTATGCTTAAAAGATTTGTAGCCCATGTGTTAAATCTGGAGACAAACAAATATAAACCCTTCTTATGAATATAATTATTAGGAAAGCAAGAAAATACATTGAAGAAGATTGAAAACATATTAATACTTTAAATCTACATGGAATGAATGTTGCTGTGCTATACAATGTAATGCAAACGTATGAAACCTGTGAATGGTGTTGCTGATTACTGAGGGAGTGTACATTTAAAAAACCCAACCAACCAAAAAAACCCCCACTTCGGGAAGTGATGATGTGCAAGGTTTTTTTTGTTTTCTACCTCCAAACATGTATTGTTAAAGGCAGCAGATGCTCAAACCTTATATATGTTTAACCCTTGCCTTATGAGTAATTTGGAGATGTTTTTACACTTCTGTAACAAGAATGGGAAATCCTTTCCTTCTTTGCTGACAGCTAAATAAACCTTTCAGAGCTGGTCTAGTTCTAGAAAGAGTGTTAGAAGAAGAAAGAGAGCTAGGTCTCTTTTAGCTCTGAATTCCCTATTTATGATTTTTATGAGTTCACAAACCATTGAATATTTGTTTATTTATTTTTACTACTGAGACACAAAAGGCAGAAACCTGCAGGCTGGTTATGACAAAAGGAAGTGTAACTGTGGGTAGCCTATTGTGTTTCCATACCTGATGTAATTTTATTTCAAAATGGAATTGTGCATTAAATTACCTCAAAAATGTGATAATTTGTTGATGCAAATAATTTTAAATTCTTCCCTCTCCTGTGAATGATGAATTACTCTTTCATGAGAGATCTAGATTATTTTAATTAATTATGTGGGGGTTTAAATCTTTAAATTTTAAATTAAGTTACAGGTGAGTTAAGCTCTTCCCTGAGGAGCTTTTACTGTGTTAGCAGTGGAGAAGGATAATATTTGCTGCATAATTCTCTAATGGGCTGTTGTATGCTGCTCTGTTGAACAGGGCTGCTGTTTTGCTTTTGATTTCTGGTCTGTGTCCAGCGTTTCAGAGAACAACTCGGACAATTAGAAGATACCACCAGAAACGTATTTTCCTGTCAGCTGTGGAAGAGAAAGATTAAGACCCATTGAAATATATTGCTTGGGGAAGTTGTTGAGGACCACAAGAATGTAATGTAAAACTAAATGAGGCACTGATAACTACATATATGAAATCTTTGTAGACAAAGGGCAAAATACAGAGACAGGTTTATTGGTGTTAATTTGATATCCTGATTTCAGTAGGTATTCCCCTTGCTTAACTCCCTGTCATGTATATATATATAACTATATACAGTTATAAAAAGGTAACCTTATAAGTTGCTTATGGGCTGTGGGGATTGAATCAATGCTTATTTTCCTATTCTCAAGTATGATTACTCGTTGAAGGTATGATAAATTTGGGTCGTATTTGGCATGCGTTTAAACTGAGCCCGAGACTGATTTATGAAAAAGAGGGAATAACAAACCTAAATTGTATGTTTTCCCTTGTGTGGCTATTGCAGCCAAGCTGCAATTTATTTTGTAGTGTCTTAAGTTATGATAAAAGATACATTCATAAAATAAAGTAGGGTAAAGAGTTCAGGCATTAAACCTTTTTTTTTTTTTTTTTGTTTAAGTTAACTTTCATCGTTGTACCTTTAATTGTGTTAATTACCTCAAAGAATTTTCTTGGAGGCTAGTTGAAGAGCAGAATCAAAGGGGAGGGGAAATTGCCTTAAGCAAAGACTTGCTTGTGAGAACCTTCTTACAGTAACTTATGGGAGAGACATCACTAAAACAGCCACTTTTAAAATCCCCCCCCCTTCATGCTTTTTTTAATCTTAGTATTTTTGATTTTCTAATAATCTTCCAGAATACCATATTTCAGTGCCTGCAGCCAATGGTAGAGAGCAAAGTGTTTGCCCTGTAATTAAAATTTTCTCACATATTTTCATTTTCGGTATCTGTTAAGGACAGGATACTAAATTAGATGAATTTAGTTGTTCAATTTGGTGTGCTCTCTGGGCTACTTCCCCCCCGCCCCCCGCAATGGGTAGGGTGCTAGCCTCTAATGCTTAAGGTGCTAGCTTCTCACTTAAGAGGCCCAGATTGGGTTCTTCCTTCTGCATGTGTGACTGTCAGCAAGTCTTTTTTTTTCTGGGCAAATATTGGCAACTTTATGTGCACAGCATCACTTAGGAATGTGTGCTCAGAACCCTGGCAGAAGCATACTGACATGCCTATCTCCCAGTCTACAAACTTTACATTAGCTCCTTATTTTCCTGAGCTAACCTGGTTATCCCTACATGCAGGACTCCCAAAAAGGCAGAGGCAGTCTGAAGAAGACGCCCCTGGGTACCTTGAGGTCAGAACACATGCGTACGTTCTGCTTCCCACTCCGTTGTGCTGTGGAGATCACCCTAAGGAGGGAAAAAAAGGTGCCCTAGCCTGGAGCCACCACTTGCCAGGTACAAGAGTTAGAATATTAGCAAAAAAAGTTCATGAAAAATTGAAATGTGGATAATTGCATTTTGTAAAGTTGAGTATCCTAGGAGGCAAGTGGCTGGAATTCACCCGTGAAGTTTTGCAATTGATATACTTCAGTTTTGTTGGGTTTTTTGGTTGTTTTTTTTTTTTTTTTTTTTAGATTTTTGCCATCAGCTGTTGTGAAGTCCTCCATTCAAACACTATTTGCAGTTAACTTGGAAAATACTTAATTTTTTTTTTACTACAAATGATGTAAGATTGCTTTGGTTCTTACAAATTCAGTATAACTGTAAGTTATTAATATTGAAATACAGTAACAGGTTGGGATGTCAAATAGCGAAAACATTATTTACAGAAAATGTTGAAATTCATGATGCCAAGTAAATGGGAACTTTTTATTGGCATCCTGTGATACTAAAAAAAAAAAAAGTCTTTGTTTATTTCATATATAAAGTAAGTTACATCCAAACTGATTAATTTGTTTTTTGCTTCATGCACAAGTAGTCCTAACACATTTTTAGACTGAGGCAGAAAGTAATCTCCAGGTAACAATATTCTGTGCTATTTTAAGGATATATGCCCTACTGATGATTTTTAAAGCACAGAATAATGATGACATACCATGCAGAGGTCCTGCTTGCCTGAGGCAAATGGTCTGGAATGCACTAGATGCAGACTTCTGTTTGCTGATGAAAGTGTTGAAAAGGAGCTGGGTTTCATTGTTTTGTGGTTGGTTTTTTGTGTGGGTGTTTTTTTTTTTTTCAGTGACATTAATTATCTTTTAATTTGCTATTAATTATACTGCATTCAATTAACAGCTGAAATATTTTACACAGAATAAGAAAAGAAGCGTAAGGGCTTCTGGGAAAGAAGTTTGGAGCTCAATTTTGGCGAAAGTAAGGTTCAGTTGATTGCTTGATAATGGCAAGAAGAATGCCAGGCAGTTTGGACAAAGTGTGCCAAGCCAGAGGCAAGGTAGCTTTTCGAGCATAGGATAAGGGTCCTGACAGATTTTCTAGCAAGTGGGGAATAGGAGTGTTACCACTAAATTATTAGAGAAACAGCTAATGAGAGAGGAAGGAGTCAAGAAGGCTAAGAAACCCACAGATTTCAAGAAGGAAAAGTAAGAGGAGTACATTACAGAAGTCAGATTAAAGAGGAATCAGGGTGGAGTGTGTGTGTGCAAAGGGCTGTTCATGCTGAGGTTGCTAGAGATAGGTATGAAGTGATTCCAGTTTGCATCCAGAGCGTTCTGGTGGTTTCAAGAGGTTTTCAGCTGTGTAGGGCTTTTAAAAGCTAAGCACCGTGTATGCTCTTTTCATCAATTTAAATTGAAAACAACAGAAAGATGTAGTTCAGCGGACTAGCAGCTCGCCTTATGGACAGCAGTTCATGAACTTTATTTGTCTTGCAGTGCATGTCTGTATTGTGCATACGTGGTCTGACAGCCTTTTTTCAGCATCAGTGTGTACCTGTCAAGTAAAATTGGAAATACTTAGCATTTTTCATACTAATCTTCGAGAACATATGATACATAGAGGAATGCAACGTGACTTTTTTTTTATTTGAAGAGGTTTGTGAATAATACACTAGAAGAACTACAAGGGAGGAGAATCTTGACTAATTAAAACTTTGATGTAGTACAGAAGTGACGGTGGTGCCTGAGCATGCAAATGACAAAGCATATTGCAAATGTATTTGGACACAGGAATAGGAAGTGCTTTCCTATTCTGTTGGGACTTACAAATTTTTAGTGTAATAGCTTTCTATTTTGTAGTGAAGTAACTTCAATTTTAGTTTCATGATTTGCTGAGGGATTTAATAGTTCATCTGAAATCTCGTATTGACTCTTGTAACAACTCTTGCAATTTGAATCACTGGAATAGACGTATTGCAACTCTGCAAAGCTTTTCCTTTGGCAAGGGAAGTTCTCAGGTATAGCGAGCTCTGAAAAGTTTTACTCCTGTTGCCTTAGTCATTACGTTCTTGCTTCTCAATCCTCTGGTTCACAAGAGGTCTGTGGAGGAAAAAAAAAAATCTGTAGTAAAATGGAAGACAGCAAGAAAAGCCCTAAGAGATGTGAATCTCCTTTTATTGGAGGACAAATGAAAGCTGTACTGAAATTGAGGAATATTGTGGAAAATGAGGTTTGTATCAGACTACTGTGTCAGAAATTATAAACTCATATAGTCATCAGAGTTCACAAATAAATCAAACCAAATCTTTTTTTTTCTTTTCCCAATTTAGTATCAAGAACACTTGTTCTGTATAGGGTAAATACATAAGATATATTTATTATTGCCATATTATTGTTATTTGAGTTTTAATTGCTTCTTTTCGGGAAGAAAATTTTTTTAAGGTGGAAGGAAAAAAATCTTTGTGCCTACAGGAAAATGACTAATACTTCTGCAAACTTTTAACTACTTGAGTTTTTAATGATTCAGGGAAAACTTCTTGCAGTTAAACAGTTTTATTAACTGAAAATCATCTTTCCGGATCTATTGAATAGTTTAGTTCTGAAAGCATGCAAGAAATCTTTTCTTTTTCAGTTGGCTGCTAAGTGATGCAGTAGGATAGTTTTAACAAGTGGCTTAAGGCTCATTGTCTTGAGTGGAAGAAGCAGAATCGGCCAGAGAGGTCTCAGATTGTAGTTTCACAAGAAGCTGAGTTGGTCTGATGGCTATTGCTGCTGGAAGGGAGAGATCATGCTCTTCTCTTCCCTGCTCTTGCCTGTGCAGGTCTACCCGTCCCGTGCATTGGCTACGGTGTTGGTGTGGCCTTTCCGTGAACCACTGTAATTTGTTCATCCAGGAAAAGAGGAAAACCAGGTGTTTTCTTCATTTTGGATTTGTTTTCTGTTGGGCTGATCTGATTCACTGATGGAGGTGGCCTAATGTGTACTCTCTTTCAGTGCATGATATTTAGGTTCCTCAGTGAAGCTGCTTGTGAAGTTACTGCTTCCCTTTTTGTGTCAGCAGTCTGTAAGAACACTCTTGCCCCAGTGTCTGAAGTAGCAGCTGAGCTTCTAAACTCTGTGGTACCTTGTGTGATTCCTCCTAGTTCTCTGCTGTTTCTCCTTTAGCTGAAATGAGAGTTGTTAAAGTTTTTTTTCAGTTTCTCTCCTTGATTCCAAAATATGGATGAATGGCCTTGCATATTGTAGTTGTCCTTCTTTGCTGTTGCTGTTACTACAGATTGGTTTCGTTTATTAATGTAGTTCTACAAACAGGCAGCAAAGAGCAGTATCAAGCCATGAATTCAGGCAGGTGTCTGGATTTTCTCTGTTTACCCCTTCACTTCAGGATTAGTTAGTACGGGAGCACAACTGTTGGTGTTCCTTGTATGTGTCTGGCAGGAGTGACCCATCTCTATTTCATGATAATTTCACCCTAATACAGAGCTCAATGTAGGAAAGGGTGTGTTTGTATTCATAGGCTGTCTGGCCTTGTGAGGTGAATAGGTGTCAAATATGCCTTGAATATTTTAACAACTAGTTTTGTCTCACCCATAAAAAGAGAAGATTACAGATCTGTTTTCCTCTTAAGGATAGCCAAGGTCATGCCCAGTCACCTC
Organism: Fregata magnificens; assembly: GCA_013389945.1. NCBI lineage: Eukaryota > Metazoa > Chordata > Aves > Suliformes > Fregatidae > Fregata > Fregata magnificens. The sequence goes on from WAAD01038824.1 coordinate 282,302, forward strand.
TATATGTTTTCTGAAGTTCAAGTTGCCTTAGGAACTAAATGCATTTCAATGCTATTTTTTAAATACCTTGTCTGAAGAATCTCAGATAAGCTGAGATGAGAATGGCTTCCCTCCCAGACAGGGTAAGTGCAATGCTTAAAATCTTCCAGCTGTTTGTCAGATACTTAACTCTCTGCTCTGAAACTGCTGTACCATCTGTCTAGCTAAAAAAGGTGCACTGAGCAAGAAGAAAAGCATCTTTCCAATTCAGATGAGTCTACTGCATCCTGTGAGATAATCAAGTCACAGATGATTACGGGAACAGTGAATTTTAAATTTTATAGGAATAGCTTCATAAAAGACATGAAAGGTGAAGTTTGAATGAATTCATCTTCTGGGTATCTCAAAGGAGCAACATCATACCATCCTAAGTTTAAAGTTACATTTTTTTCTGCTATGTGAATTTATTTGTTATTCAACCTTGCACATAGGTAATAGGTTTTGTTTCCTCTGTTAAATGTGCCATTTTATTTAAAGTAATATTAGTCCATCCATTATTTTGTATTATCTATTACAAGTGCTTTATTTGATGAATAAAGATTATTTTTTTTCTGAAATTTCTGAAGAGAACTGAAAGGTGCGTCTGGAGAACAGGGTAAATTTTATAGATTTGAAATAAGTTGATATAGTTGACTATACTCAAAGATGAGTTCTACAGTACAATTCAATGAACATGAAATAAAGGATGTGTAAAAGGCCTCCGACAAGAAAAACATGAAAGGAATTTCTTAGCCACTGGTGCCACCTGCAGCATTACCACTGGAACTGGCAGGGAAAGTCAGGGAGCAGAAATTTGGGTGGCAGTTTACAGTGTCTGATAAGAAAACAAGAAGATGTCACCTCCAACAAAGCCTGATGAAACACAATTTCTTTGTCACACTGAGTTTCATGACAATGTATATGTCAATTTGTTTTCAGCTTGTAAGTGGCATTAGGTTTGTTGGGTAGGGAATACACTGCATCATGAGGTTTCTCCATGCATTCTGTTTTCTGCTTCTCAAATAGCAGGTGGCTTAACCAAGCTTTCTTTCTTTCGACTTCTTGAAAGAAATATCAATTATTTAAAATCATACTTCCACTGTGAGACATTTTTGGGATGACTGGCCCTTTGGCTCTGCTTCCTTTTTGAAAGCTGTCTCCTCAGGGAGGAGTAATGTATCCTAAATATTTTCTTAATATTCCTTCCATTGGCATGCATGTAAAGGTGCATCTTGGAAATAATGATGTAAATCTGCAGCTCCCCTGCTAGGTCTGTTTTTTGTGGTATTAGAAAAGAATTTTTTTCTCCACAGACCAGTAGGGAAGCTGAGTGTAGACACGCATGCTAGCAGTAGGCAAATGATACATACATGAAAGGATACAAATAATAACCAAGAGTAATCAAAGTTGGGGTTTTGGGAGAGGGGGAGCGTAAGCTGAAACCAAATGCGGGTAAGATGGAGGTGATAACAGTGATAGTATCTGGAAAATTGTTAAGCCCTACGAAGTTGCCGTTTGTTAAGAGTACCTACCCGCTGTTTGGCCTGTGGCTTCAGCAAGACGCCTGGAAGCGTTCCCATCTGCTCTGCAAGAGCTTAGCATTCACAAGGAATGTCTTTTCTTGCCTTTCGCTGACGGGGAAACTCTCCCTTGTCAGAAGCTGACCTGACCTCAATTACTTACCTATTCATCACTTTCCTCCTGACTATTGTAATGTGATACTCCTGGGCACGAAGCCTGCAGTTCCTCAGAAGCTCCAGCTGGTTTAGGGTCTTGTTGTGTGTCATCTTGGCAGCACTGGCTGACTTTCCTCTCTCTGTTGACTTTCTGCAGAACAGCAAGTTAAGGTATTGGTTCTTAATTTTTAGGGTACTTCTTGGTTGGGGTTCAGGATGCGTAGACCTTGCAGTAAGTTGCAAGGTCTGTTGTACACAGAAAGTTAACCATGTAGAATTTTTGAGTGTTTTGGACTTGGGACAGTTTACATGTTTATCAGGAGTTAATTTTGACTATGTCAAT
>WAAD01038824.1:285770-329851 GCA_013389945.1 Fregata magnificens
AGAAAAGTCTTGAACAGCAGGCTGTAGTATGTGACATCAGTTCTACTTCATTAAAAAAAAAGTCCATTCAAATCTTTTAAAAGTTTATCAGAAATCAGTATTTATTTGTTGTTGCTTATTAAGAACTAAGTAAGAATCATAAACAGTTTGAGATCAGTGGAGCAGTTTGGGCAAAGCAGAAGATGTTTCATTGTTTAAAGGTGGATGCTAAATGAAGTGTCGTGTGCTGTTCTTTAGCTGAACGTGTATGTATATAAGTGCTCTCTCAGTAATTGATTTCCAAGGGCCTGTGGAGAAGAGAAGAATTCCATTAGGCAAGTTCTTGTAAATGAAAACTTATGTACTTTTGGCCCAAGTTCTCCTCTACTTTGAGTGATTTTCTTCAAAAAGAATTTGCCTATGAATGCATGTGCCCTGAAAAGCAAAGGTTAGCATTAGCATGAAAGAGTAAAAGCAGATGCCAAAGTTGATCCTCAATTAGAAGAGCTTTCCTCTTCTTTTTTTTCACGTTTTAATTTTTTTCATGGTTTTTTTTCATGTTTTAAGTGACATGATTAGTCCTTCACAATGACACGGTGGGGAAGGTTTTCAGTGCAGCTTGCAAGAGCGCAACAATAAGTTCCTGTTCACAATGGGAATGGCATAGTTAAATCCTCACGCTTCGTGCTGAATGTCTGTCACATCATGTCAGTTATTAAGATATGAACCTACTGGGCAAACCAAAGAGCAAAACTTAAAACACTTCTCAGGATAGTATTTTTACAGCTATTGGAAACTTTTATATTAGCAGGGCACCAAATTTATCTTAAGGTATGTGTGTGAATGTTTTTCTTTCTATGTCGCTTTATATGTGAGAACTTCAGAGGGTCGCTGTAGAAGTTAATATGACCAATAATTAGTTTTATAAGTTAGCTATAGATATATAGTCATGACTTGTTCTGTGCTGAGCTTGGATTGCCATGAATAAAGTGACATTTAAAAAAAAGCCATACAGTAGGGTGCTTGTGTCCTTGCAGCTTAAGTAGTCAACATTTTGATATTTCTATTCAAAAGCAAGAGCATGGAGATAGAAGAATTTACTCTTTAACCCTCATAAGATAATTTGACAAAAAACAATTATTCTTCCTTTCATGGCACTGAAAGAGCCTGCCTGGACTGTGAAAACTTTGGGTTCAGGGTTTTGGTTTCATCTCCTAGCTTCTTTGAGGATTTTCTCCCTCCTTTATATTTCCTTGTTAAAGAACTGACTAGCTGAGGCTTTTTTTTTCCTTTTTTTTTTTTTTTTTTCTTTTTTTGTTATTTTAACTCGATTGATGGCTGCAGAAATCCTGCTGGTAGTGAAAGTCCTTAAACTGAATTTGTTTTTCTAGTATAGGGCCACTCTCCTGACACAAGGCTTTCACTCAGCTTAAGAGGGAAGCACCAGCCGATAAAAGTGGAAGATTGCTCTGTGGCCAGGAGTCAAGAAAAGCCCTGGAGCCAGAGGGAACAGGGAGCTATCCCTGTATGGATTCCCTGTTAAAATGTAAATTAAGGCACTCCCATTTCCTCTTACTTTCTCTAGAGCCCTCCAGGAAACCCTGTACCTTGGAATTGTGGCCTGATGGGGTGGTGCTTTGCTGCCTTTTTGAGAAGAGAGGTAACTTCCATCTGAAGTCAAGTGCAGTATGGAGAGGAGGAATCGATTCTGTTAGGACACCTTTTAATCTGTGTCATTGCCTTCCCCCCTGCCAGTTCATCTTCCCTTCTTTCTGCAACACCTTCCACTGTTCAACAGTTGCATATTGGTCAAAAGGTTTGTGCAACAGCTCTTCCAAAAGGAAAAAGTGAAGAGCTCTGACTAGGAGCAGAGGAGAGATTCCTGGTTGTGGACTGCTGTGCTTGGAAACTCCAAAGATATCTATGGATCCATATAGATTAAAACATTGATAAACTAGACATTTGGATCTAGTAGAGTTGAAGGATGCTTTTATGGGAAAATTTCTGTTCTCTGTAAGTAACTGGATCTTTCCAAGCTTTCATGAAATTAATTTGGCTGTTCATTTTGGTGCAGGTTGTAGGAATATCTCACTTTAAATGGTAATCTACACTTACAAAAATGGTGTCATTTTTGTATTCCATTTAACAACAAAAAAATGAAAATCCTACATGAGAAGAGGTGGGTAAATGTTAAACCCAGACTCACAGTGGCCCTTATAGTGAAAATTCTGTAAATTCCTTCCATGATTTTATCATGTATCTAGCTGCACAATAGTGTCTTTTTTTGTGGGACCACAAAAGCAAAACCACATGCTAAATTTTCAGGATCTGTCTTTTGTGTTGCTAGTGGTAGCATACTGTAACTACAACATTATCTCAACACGTGTGATTGAGTCTTAAGAACAGAATTGTTTAAGGGGTGTGCAGTCAAGTTACTGCTCATAAGATGAGCTGTGAACACTGAAATGTGCATTCACCTAGCCCAAAGCAAATGCAAAATAATGCAATGTAGCTTGACCTTTTCTTATTGCAGGTTAACCTGAGTCTAATTGTCCTGGATTTGCCTCAGGCCAAGAGTGGACAGGAATCACAGCTTGGCTGAGTAGTAACTTCTTAACTCTTAGTAACTTGCTTTTGTGTTTACATCCTGTGCTGCTAAGGAGGAGGCGAGGAATTGGGGGTAGAACAAAGGAGGACAAAACAAAAGTGCTCATAGCAGCAGTGGTAATAGCCAGCTAGAAATCTTAGCTGAAGTTCAGGCCCTGTCTGCTAGGTGTTATGCTGTAGAGTCTTCAGTAACTTACAGACCAAACACCTTTAGGACCAATCCTGACAATAAAAAGGGATCAGTAGCTTTGTATCAGCAGCATTGTTGTNGTCAAAACTTATACAAGCGTCTAAAGTGAAGTTCTTAAGTGTTAATTTTGTTTGGCTTTGATATTGGGGGAACTACATCTTAAGTATCACAAGTTTAAACTTACGTAATTTTTATTAACAGTTATGGAAGTAGTTTCATAAGTGTTTTCTTCACTGACTCCAAATGAGGCCACTGAAGTGTGGAAAGTCAATCGTCTTTGATGCTCCAGGTTTAAAGTTAAAACTGGATATTTCTTTGTTCTAAAGAGATGATTGTTTTTTCTGTATTTTGTCTTAATTGCCCTGTAAATTCATAATTTTGATACTTTGCTCTGAAGGTACCCTAGATAGTGTTAACAAAGTAAGCTCTCAGTCATGTGCTGAAGTAGCTGTTATGGCAGTGCACTATCAGAACTTTCCCTTTCAAAATGCCAGTAGGAGCTTTTTTCTTTTTTTGAATGGTAAGTGCTTTCCTTGCTGTGTGTTCTGCAGTGAGATCTTGGTCATCGCAGCTTGAGATAGCTTATGCTATCAAGTCACTTCCAGAAGTTCATGAAAATTTTTGAAGGTCACATTTGTGCCAGTATAGCTGAAAAACAGGAATTTCACTACCTCATTGCAATTAATGTGTAAGGTCATTAAACTGAGAAATATATGACTCCATTCTAAATTTGCAAAGTGCCATTATAGCTCAGCATGAAATTCTGTTTCACAAGTTATCAGAAAAATTCACTGTGTAAAGCTTAAAAACCCACACTTACAAATATCTTACTTAAGTTGTGATGGTATGTGCCAGGTATTCTCAATGTGTTTATGCCTTTATTTTGAGTGTGGTTCAAAATCTCCAACACTTCAGTCTAGTTTTTGTAGCTAGGAATAAATATACCAAATAAGCAGCTTCAAATGGGAATGAATTTATGCCATAGCTTTTCATGTAGCCATAGCAAAATGACAAGTGAGGTAGGGAAGTCTTGACTGATGATTTGGACTTCAAAACTATGTTAGCAGGTTTGCCATGAATTATTTGAAAATGCTGTGAATCTCTGGACATATGAGACTTTTCATAACATGATATGGACAATTTAATGCTACACTTGCCATGTGTGCAGCAGCTATGGCATCCCTGGGGAATTGTTGAAAAGATTCAGAAAAACATTCTAGATTTATTTTGAAGAAACAGTAGTCTTTTTTTCTTGTTAAGATTATGGCCAGCATCCATGTTATCCTGTTTCTTGACTTTGCATTGAAAAAATAGTTTTGGCCTGGAAAATGACCAGTTTTACCCTGAAGAAAGACGTTTCTGTAAAACCGTAGGAAAAAGGGTGAAGTCTGAATTATGGTACACTTGCAGTTTTGTTGCATTTTTTTTCCTTCTAACTCAAAAAACAGCCTTCTGTTTTCATCTGAAACAGCTTTACTTGAAAGTATTTTCAACATCTCTTCAGACTTATGTAGGGTCTATAGCTGAAGAAAAAACAGTATAAGCCCATTCATTGATACTTTCAGTAATAATTTTGAGCCAAATTCTGCTCATCCTTTTTGACATCAGGAAAAAATTGTGTTGTACTTTGCAATTGACATAGCAATATACAGTACCTCTAGTAATACACAATATTTCGCCGTTGACTTAGGAGACAGAAGGATCAGCCTATTGGTCGCTTAAATGAAAAACTAACCTATTCACAACCCCCACTCCCTACATAAAACTAACACACTAGACCATGTGCATGTTTTGTTGGTGGTGGATTCTTGGTGGGGTTTTTTAATAGGAACCTACCTAGCAATGGTGCTTTTTCTACACACAGAACTGACTGGCACACCTATAGCACAAGAAGCTATTCTGGAATAGGATGTAGAATCTCTTACAGAATAGAAGTGGCTTTATTCTGGAACAATTGTGGCCCTTTCTGAACAGTGCAATTGTTTAAAATTGCTTTCTTAAGTGGTGTTCACCTATAGTTGCTGACATGAGTAGTTAAAGACCTGTAGTGGTGGTCCCCAAGCAGCATCTTGTGAAAAATATCTTGCTTATGTGATTCTTTGTAGCCCTGGAAAAGAAAAAGTCAAAACTGATGCTGCCACTGCTATATTGAGATGGAGAGCAAGTTACTGTGATAACATTTTGTAGGCCAGCTTGCTGAACATTTTCCCTGGGTCAGCAAATGTTTTGTATCACTGCTCTCTAGCTATTGCTGGTAAACTTCATCCTTCAATTTGCTCTGTGCTCTTGTAAGAGAGAAAACAGTTGTCATCTTTTCAGTTGATGTCTGGTAATGCTCAGGATGTGGTATGTAGTTCCCTACACCTAACTGAGTTTATCCTTTCTGCATATGTTCGAGTATAAGAAGCCTTGATGAATAATGGAGCCTGTGAATAGGGTTCAGGCCTCTTGAGGAGGAAAGCAAGGAAAGCCAGCGAACATCAGCTGTGCCCTCTGGTAATGGGTGTTTGGGTCTCCCCCTGAAAGAAATCTATTTGCCTGACTCCTTGAACAGTGGGGTAGATCACCTCATCCCACATAGACTCATAGAATCATTAAGGTTGGAAAAGACCTCTAAGATCGTCAAGTCCAACCATCAACTAACACCACCATGACTCCTAAACTAGGCCCTGGAGTGCCACGTCTACACCTTTTTTGAATGCCTCCAGGGTTGATGACTCCACCACCTCTCTGGGCAGCCTGTTCCAATGCCTAACCACTCTTTTCGGTAAAGAAAGTCTTCCTGATGTCCAGTCTAAACCTCCCCTGATGCAACTTGAGGCCATTTCCTCTCGTCCTATCGCTAGTTTCTTGGGAGAAGAGTCCAAGGCCTGCTTCACTACAACCTCCTTTCAGGTAGTTGTAGAGAGCGATAAGGTCTCCCTTCAGCCTCCTCTTCTCCAAGCTAAACAGCCCCAGTTCTCTCAGCCGCTCCTCATAAGACTTGTTTTCTAGACCCTTCACCAGCCTCGTTGCCCTTCTCTGGACACGCTCCAGCACCTCAGTGTCCTTCTTGTACTGAGGGGCCCAAAACTGAACACAGTACTCGAGGTGCGGCCTCACCAGTGCCGAGTACAGGGGCACGATCACTTCCTTACTCCTGCTGGTCACACTATTCCTGATACAACCCAGGATGCCGTTGGCCTTCTTGGCCACCTGGGCACACTGCCGGCTCATGTTCAGCCGGCTGTCGACCAGCACCCCCAGGTCCTTTTCTGCCGGGCAGCTCTCCAGCCACTCTTCCCCAAGCCTGTAGCGTTGCATGGGGTTGTTGTGACCAAAGTGCAGGACCCGGCACTTGGCCTTGTTGAACCTCATACAGTTGGCCTCGGCCCATCGATCCAGCCTATCCAGATCCCTCTGCAGGGCCTTCCTTCCCTCGAGCAGATCGACACTCCCACCCAGCTTGGTGTCATCTGCAAACTTGCTGAGGGTGCACTCAATCCCCTCATCCAGATCATTGATGAAAACATTGAACAAAACCGGCCCCAGAACCGAGCCCTGGGGAACACCGCTCGTGACCGGCCGCCAACTGGATTTCGCTCCGTTCACCACCACTCTCTGGGCTTGGCCTGCCAGCCAGTTTCTTACCCAGCAAAGTGTATGCCCATCCAAGCCGTGAGCTGCCAGCTTGTCCAGGAGAATGCCGTGGGAGACCGTGTCAAAGGCCTTACTAAAGTCCAGGTAGACAACATCCACAGCCTTGCCCTCACCTACTAGGCGGGTCACCCGGTCATAGAAGGAGATCAGGTTGGTCAGGCAGGACCTGCCTTTCATGAAGCCGTGCTGGTTGGGCCTGATCCCCTGGTTGTCCCGCACCTGCCCGGTGAGCTCACTCAAGATGAGCCGCTCCATGATCTTCCCGGGCACCGAGGTCAGGCTGACTGGCCTGTAGTTCCCCGGCTCCTCCTTCCGGCCCTTCTTGTAGATGGGCGTCACATTGGCTAGCTTCCAGTCAGTGCTTAAGGACAGGCTTAACTGCTGCCTAGTCTCTAAAATTTTAATTATTTTGCACAGAAATGGGATTGCTGATCACTGACCTGCAGTAGCGTTTAACGTTAGCCAACATCATTGGACATTCATAACCCTCAGGTTTAGATGAGGACGCGTTTCTAGAGGCATTCAAAATTATTAAATGGCTATGAAATCATGTGAGAGCTCAGTGCCTATAATGCTTATATCTGTCCATAACTTTGTGAAGGATTATTCAGCTTGCCTGTGGTGGTATACCAGGAGTGAGTGGCCCAGCACTGTGGTGGCTCTGATCCTCTTTCTTCAGCAGAACCCAGCACAATGAGATAACAACAGTTATTCCCCTGCACTGGGTGCTCCAAGGATAGCTTCCAAGCTCTCCCAGAATTTTGTGCTTCTTGGAGGGATATGTGAAAATAGAAACCAAGAATTGTTAGCTGAAGTGTTCTTGATCTGGACCTTCTGGGACTTCAATTCCAGAGGAGATTCAGGGAAATTTTGCAGTTTTGTTGTTCCTAGATAATAGCAAAAACCTTTGTTGAAAGATGCTTCCACTGAAAGAGTATTAATAATGATCATCTTTCACTAACCTTAATACCCAAGGGGGAAAACCTGCCTCTAAATCAGTTGAATGGAAGGTATATTAATTGGAAAAGGAAAATAAAGCTTTTCTCAAGCTAAGTTTTACCCGAAAATGTAGCAGATGCCAGAGACCAAATGTAGTCAAATATGGAATTTTCTGTTGATTTCATGTGAAAGGTACAAGAAGTAGTGATGGACCGCGGTCAGTTATATCCCAGGGTTACTAAAAGAAAAGAATACAATTTTAAGAGTTAATTAACATTTTTGCCTCTCACTCTTTTCCAGTGTGCAGTGTTTTTTCCCTTCCCCCTGGAATCATTTTGATTGTAAAACTTGATTGGCTTAATGCAGTTTGGCATGACTGCCACCTTTTCCACGATGAGATAGGAGATTGCCTCTTCAGTGCTGATTCTGCAGCCAAACGCCGCCTCCTCCATTCCTAGCTTGAGCAGGGCTGGGCTGTTTCTGGAGAAGGAGTTGGTGATTAACACACTTACATGGAACCTCTGCCACAAGAAGAGCAGCTTCCATGTGTGCTGTGACATGTGGCGCAGCTGCCAGCCTAGCTCTGTCCTTTCTTTTTGCTCTCCTTTCAGTCCTCTCCCCGCTCCTTGGGCTATAAGAGCAAGGACAGGAGCTTTAGCATGTGTGGCAGTAACTGCTGCGGTGAGGAGGAGCAAGGTTAATAGCAGCACGGTGTAGGTGAAAAAAGGGAAGGCTGGGAGCCAGCACAGCTGCAGGATGCACTAGAGGAAGGTCAGTGAGGGACTAGCCCAGAGGTCTAGTCCAACCACAGAAGCTGCCAAGACTATGTTTTACAAGGGCCTCCAAAAAGCCTCTGTAGCCTAGATTAAGAAGTTGTTAACCTTAAACTGTATTGTATTCTTTCTTAGGGATTGAGGATAGTGGTGATGGAAAACAATTCTAACTTTGAAAATAAAACAGTAATAACAATTTTAAAAAATCAGTTAGACACTGAGTCACATTCCCCAGAACATCAGCTTCTTGGTATTGATGGCAATACTACCTTGTGTTACACAGCAAACATATATGTTCCATTGTGTGTATGATGCTGCATTAGCTGTGATTCTTTTATTAGGTGTAGATTGTGTTGGGAGAGATCTAATTTGAGTTGCTGTGTGCTTTACTACGTACCATTTACAAAGACAGTATCCTGGTGATGTCTAGTTAAATAAGTCATACCTCTCCCTTCCCCTCTATCTCACCCTTCAAGAAAACTCTGTGTGAAAATTGTTTGTTTAAAAGAAAGAGTAAATAGTAAGATGCACAGCTGGACCTTCAGCATTCAGGAAATGTTGATGTTGTGTTTGTAGTCTTGTATATATTCTTGGAACAGTCATGGTACCCTCTTAGATGAAAGAATAAAATGCAACAGATGTTTTTGGTTTTCTTTTTAGCTGCAGACTAGTAGTAGGATTGTAGCAGATCCCCAAGAATAAGAGAGTGTACCAGAAGCACCAAGCCCATGCTATTTGAGATAAGAGCTCATTTTCTTTTATTAATGGTGCTGTATCCTTTAGTTAAATCAGTGCTGCAAAGAAGTACAATCATATAAGCTTCGTTATTCTGTTAGAGTTACAGGATGCAGCTACTCTCCCTGCAAAATTGGAAGGAAATGCAAGGGTAGCAAGGGAGTATTTGTTGCCATCTCTGTTCACTTCGTAAGTTACATTGAAAACTTCCCTAAAAAGAGAGATAATTCAAAGAGACTGTCAGAAGAACTTTAATTGCACAGTCTAGGAAGTTAGTATTCACTACAAACCATTTTTTCACAGGAAATTGTTGGAAGATCATGACTCAAAGGAAGAATTAAAGCCCTAAGACAAGTTCTTTTTGTGTTAGACATTGTGTATTTACTACAGTGGTTTTAATAAGAGAATATAATGCAAGGGTAAAACTATTCTGAGTGTTTATGTTTGTAGCTATTATTATATTTGAATATAACAAGCATAATCTATGTAGATATAAAAGTGCTGCATAATTTCTATATGATGAAAAAGGGAAATTATTTGAAAAGAAAGGCTTTGTGCTGTTTTATAAATTGTTGGCTTGAGGTAATTTAAGTCATCGGAGTCTGACATTTCGATAATGTTGGATATACCTGGAATTATAGATTATGTACGTTACCTGTCGTTTATGCCAGCTAACTTGGATTTTCTGCTTGACGCACTGTCTCAAATGCTCTTCTTCTTCAGAGCTAAATTAGTGTTACAAATTCCTAAGTCTTTGTTTTTGTGGATTTTTGAAGATATGTTTGGTAAATTTGATGCAGCATCATTGACTGACAAAAAAGAATTCAGATGTTCCATGTTTAGGTGTTATCTTATATAAATGCTGTTATACGCTTCTTGTATTATTTTACATAAAGAATGTTTTAAAATGTTATGTTTTGATTCTCCTGCAAGCGTAATAACCTGATGAGACTGGAATACCAGTACTACAAAATCATTGTCACACATGGTAGTAAGAACTTGCAAATATAAGTTAAAGACAGTGGGATATTGGGCTTATCTTAATATGGAGTCTTTGAAAGAGGGATTGTCCGAATACCTGAATGTGCACTGGAGCCCTGGTCAAGTACAGTATATCCTAGTAAATTTAATATTAAAAGTTAGCAGATGAAACACCAAGAATTAGCATGTCTGTCCTCCCTTTATTGCCTGGAAGAAGCATTTACGTTAAATCATGACATTGTCATTCAAGTCTCTAGATGGCATTAGCAATGTCCTCTGACACAGTCACCAAATATCTGTCTAATATGAAGACTGAATAAACTGTTTTTAGTCTTTTATCAAAATAGGCTCCATGGAGTCAATTCTAAAAAGGTCAATAAGGGGAGCTAATTAAACTTTACTTGTGGAGAGTTTGCACCAGGATTGACATTTTCTATATACAGTCTATTAACATTTACAAGTTCTTATTTTTAGATTTCTGACTTATCTATAACTTTCAGATGCACCCTTGACAGTTGAATTATCATTTTCAGTCATTAAATCTAGAGAACAAGAATCTGATTATTTAAAGACTACAAACTTTGATTTGATCTCAAGTTCTGCTCAGTGAATATGACTGGTAACTACTGTTGTTGCTTAGTTAGCATGCGTCATTCTAGATCCTGCTATAGTGTTAAAGTGCCCTAAGAAGTTGGTGTGTTTTCGAAGCAGTGATTTCAGTATGTGAAGAGAAAGGACTTCTCATGAATGAATGTTTCTATATGTATTTGCAGTGGTTGAGAATGTGAAATACTTTTGCTTATAGACATCATTCTCTGTATTTTTACTCTGTGTAAGTTAATGAAACCATATAGTATTCTCTGTGAGATAACAGGCTGTCAGTAATTTGAAATTTATTCTCTGTTAGAGATGGGCAAAACTGAGGCTCTCTCCAAAGATGTTATTGTTGGGAATTATCCTTCTTATTGAGAAGTGTCACTGTGGTACTATCATTCTGTTTTAGAGCACTAGTCAGTAGAAGTGTATTTCTGTAGAGGAGAGTGGTCTTCCAAAAGCGTGCAAACCCCAAAGTGGACCTGAAGGATCGCATTTGGTTTTTATCTGCTTCATTCTCTTCCTAGTCCTGAAAGAATAGAAACCCAAGCTCATAACTGATTTCAAAGTTTTGGGGTTTGAGGTTTGGTTTGGTTTTTTTTTCTTGTGGCTTGCTAGTAAGAGCCTGCCTCCTCTAGTTTATAATGTGGTGAAAGAGGAAGTAAGTTGGGGGAGCTTGTTGAGGCTGAGGAGGGCACTGCCTGCTTTCTGGTCTGCTGACACAGCAAAGCTTGCAAGTTTGCTTTTGGAGTGGAGCCCATTTGGAGTGAGCGTGTGTGCAAAGAACCTGTTTTGATCTTTGAATTTTTAAAATTTGGGAAAGTTAAGGAGGATGGTAAGCATAAAATCTAGAAGGAAGTTTGCTGTCGTGTTATCAGCCTATAATTAAAGTTGTACTTCAGTACTTTTTAGTGTTTTGGGGGTTGAACTGAAAGCTTGCCTAGCAGGTTGGGCAAAAAGTCAGGCTAAGCCTCACTATATGTTGATGGCCTTTTTTCATCACTGACTTTTACAGTTTTATTTGAAGAATTATCCAGGTTATAAAGAACCGTATGTGTTCTTGGGTGTGTTTTTTCTTCTGAGAGACTGAATAATGTTTGTGGCAGGAGGTGGTAGATCCGCAATTGTCTTTCCACATAGACACCTCTCCTGAGGTTCAGCTATTAAGGAACAATGTAGATGGGCAGGAGTGCATATACAGATGTTTTTTTTGATTTATGTCTTGCCTCTGGGTCAGACTGTTCATTGTGTCTGGAGATTTTTGTACGGTTTCTACATTCTTTCTTCCAATAGAGTAAAGTGTTTTCAGTTTCCTCACAGCAGGGTTGCATGTCTCTGCAGAAGTTTGTCATGAGAGGGAAGACCTTTATGATTTTTATTTTTTCTTGAGGAATGAGTCGTCAAAATAGAATAAAACATAGAAACAGCTACTGGTTTTTAGGGGAGAATCCAATTTCTTCATTTTCAGCCTTTTCTTTATTTCTGATCACTGACACTTCACCACAAAATACTAATTGCATTTCATTTTAGAAACCTCAGGATCAGCTGTGGCTGGCCTCATCTGCAGAAAGGAGACATCTGAGCACAAACACAGAGGCACCAAAAGGTTCTAGCATTCTAGCTGGCTACCTTGTAGTCTGGTGAAGAGAGAAAATTAAATCTTTGAAATTTTTTTGGAATGGCATCTAGCAATGCTAAAAGCAGTATTTGCCAACTGGCAAAAGCAAAGTTGATAGGTAAAGAAAATTGTTGAGAATGCTGTGTATTATAATTGTAGTTGTACTGGTTTTTTTTTTTTTAAAGCTCTAATATATAATTCCAGTGACATGCTTCTTAGATATCTGTACATTTTTCATTTACATTTTGACATTTAAATATACATCGTTTTATGATCCTGTAATTTTACAGCTCATCTTACATACGCTTTTTTCAATGGCAAATTGAAATCACAGATGAAGTGCACTTAACTTGAGTAAAGAAGAAAAAAAATGTTTAGTGGGATGGGGGAAAAAAAAGTCGTGGCACACAAACATATTCCTTGGCTGCAAGCTTGTATGTGCAAATTAGGCTCACTTATGAGAACGACCTTTTTCTTTTTTCTTGTGTTAACAAATCTCAAGGAAAGTGCATATGGTTCCTCAAAGTATTAAAATGTATCCCACTGTTGGCATGGTGGGGAACACAGTTTGTAATACTCAAGAATTTGCCAGCAAACTGCAGTAAAAATATCACTGGGCTATTGGGTTTTTGGTGAACGTTTAGCAAGTTTGCTAGAAGTACTTTGAATGTGATCCAAAGTTACGTTCTATCCTTCAGATGTAAGATAATATAGGAGAAAAAAAAGTTCTTTGTTTGTCTCTTGTCATGCTCTATCTCTTAATTTTTTAAAAACATGTTATTTTTGTAAGTCTTGTATCTTGGAAGCATTTTCTGCTGAAGTATTTGCCCTAATGTTTGTCTTCTAAAAGAAACTTAATACTAACACATATGTGCATTACAGATAATAAACAGCATCATTATATGCAGTGTAGTGGTAAGAAAATTTTATTTGAATACATAGTATTGTTTTGACCAAAGTTAGCCAAATAGAAGAGTGGAACAGGCTGGCACTCATTGTAAATTTAACATCTTGAGCAATGCTTAATGTTTTTTCCCCAGACTGAAATTGTGTAGAGAGTATTTAATTCATCATACCAAGCTTAAGCTCCTCAATTAATTGAATGATTTTATGTGTAAGTAGTACAAAATGGCTATTTCTAAAATGTTATAGAATAATGTAGAAATGGAAGTGAGAGTTTCAAGGCTGTTCGTTTGTGCTGAGATGTTAGCTCTCTTCTCAAATTCATTCAGATTTACTTACGGGAACGTTTGTAGTTGCACGTCATAAGCAGAATGTAGTTAGCATTGTTGTAATGATTAATCAAGACACAGCACATGAGGCAGGTGTATATTGGATTTTGTCTTTTTTTCCACTGTCTCGTGAACTAAGTGAGGTCAGGCATAGTTGGTGTTTAGCTAAAGTAACAGCTGGAGAACTGGTGAACGGAAAACCAGTGTTAACAGGTAACTTGTTAACTTGTTTCTGCAAGTCAGCACTCTACTAATATTGACAAAGTATCATTTGGGAAAAACTGTTTCATAGAAGCTGCTAAATTTGGGGTGAAAGTTTAAAAAGATCGTGAAATCTGAGATTTTATTTTTGTATAATTTTTTCTGCAGACGAGATGTAGCGCTGCCAGTTCTGTGCAATAGTTTTTACAGGTTTTCTGGAGCATTTTTGGTTTTCAGAAGGTGGTGGTGATTTGTGTGAACCACTTTTTTTTTTTTCCTTTTTTTTTCCTTAAGGTCTTACTTTAATTTTTTGAGTGAATTGCTAGAGGTAATCCTGAAATGGTATTTGTATTTCATTCCAGAGGTGGCTTATATAACTGAAAAATAAAAGACAAAATAATGGAATACTGGAAATCATTGTCTTTTTTTTCATAATTGTATTTGCTGATTTTTATTTTTTTTATGAAATGTCAGTACACTTTAGAGAATAAAAAGCCTGGGAGTTGTCATAGTTTTCAGTGAGTTATATCTTTATGTGGGTTCCTTTTGCCATTGACAATAGTAACAGTTTCCTTTTGGTACAACTAAAGAATATTTGGAATAAATGCAGAATTACTTTCAGAAGCATTTGACATCTTTTGTCAGTAGAGTGTTGTTCGTTTGAATAATGTTACATTGTATGGCTGCAAGCAGCGTTTTTTTGATCTTCATTCCAAACAAATTAGAAACCTTTTTTTTTTTTTAAGGATAAAAGTTTAGATATTTGTATCACAATGTTGAATTGCAGTTCATGTGAATGGAAGTATTAAGCAGAAGCATTCTTTCAGATCTTTAAAGAAGAAATAGGTATTCTTCACGATAAGCTGGACTTCCTGTAGCAATTTGAGTTCACATTTTGCATGTAACACAAATTCTCTCATAATTTGTCTAAGATTAAGCTGCTGCTGAAAATGCCAATCCTATTCTGAGTTACTGTCAATGGAAACTTTTAGTGTTGTGAGCTACGTGGCAAGTTGTGTGCGAGGTTAGAATAGGACATCAGGTACACCTGGATAATCTAGTTTTATAAATCATGTAAAAAACATCAGTTATCTTCCTGCATGTCACAGCCAAAGGTTTCTCTCTTCCCACTCCCACTCCACTTTGTCTCAGCAAAGGTGTAATATCAGTGCTGTATTCCTTTGTCAGAGCCTGCCATTTCATTTTTGTTTGCCTCTGTATCTCTTGGAGGCAGGATCAGATCAGTGACTTAAATTTCCTTCCTTATGACTCTTAATTCTGGGGTAGTTTTGCTTCTGGCTGCTTCACCTGGAGCTCTCTTCAGTTTTCCCTAGGTGGTGACCCTTGGAAAACCTTTATTTTCAGATTGCCTGAAGAAGATTCCTCTATTTTCACCTTTCCTGTTACAATGTTTCTCTTGGAAATTTTTCCAAGGTTGTCTGACTTGTATAGTGAATAACAGTTTTCCTTGTATGTAGGCACCTGAAGTGGTAGTTCTGCTTCTTTAAAGCAAATTAACAAGTCTGGCATGTCATTAATTTTTCATTGTTCTTTTCATTCTTCTACTTCAAGAATGACATTTTTAGTAAGGTGCCCTCCTTTTTGGCAGTTTTGGAGTGGCTCTTTTTTCCCCTCTATTAGCACTGCTGCTTTCCACTTGTTTGCCGTGCAGTCGAGGTCACTCTGGTGGGGAGAAATGAGGTTCCTGCTTCACATTCCAGCATTGCTTCCTCTTGCCAGGTTTTTCTCGTGGACTCTAGTAATTCCTACAGACTATGTTCCTTAACTTTGCCTTCCAGACTCTGGCACCAGTCAGTCCAGGAAAAGTTGAGGTGGTCAGTACCACCAACGCCTTTCCTGAATAACCACATAACTTTAGTACAGAAGCTCCATCTCTTCTTTATTTGTGTTTAGTGTACTGTTTTGAAAGGTGGTCCATCTTTTTGTATTGTGTCTTACGTAAATAAAGCATTTGGTGTGAGGGCTGCATTGTCTTGTGTTACGTGTGAAGCCTAGAATCGTTTTGAATGATACAAAACATGGTTTTGCCTTTCACCACCCACGCCATTCCAAATTTGGTGGTGTTCTGTCTACTCACCAAACTGAAGTTCAGGCCCTTCACACAATGGTTGCTCTGGTTTGCCACCCCTTTTGAAAGGGCTCTGTTAAATTTAAGTCTTATTTATTCAGACTGCTAGTTAAAGGTTTTACCCCTACCTGTGTGCCTCCAGCTATCTTTGTAGCTTTAGTTGCATTTTCTGGTTGTTCTTAAATGTATTTTTTCTTGTGCAAAAAGAGAGGCCACACTTAATGCAGTTCTGTTAATATTAAAGTACAAGTAATTTCTTCTTTTAGTCTGTCAGCTGTAGAAACTTTAGATTTTTCAAAAATAATCGTTAAAACATTGAGACAAGAATAAATAGGTTTTTATTTACTTTGTGTAAAACTTTGTGTTTGTTTCCACTTTGTGTGTGCACCACATGAGCCATAGGTGGTAAAATAGAGGATGAAAGAAAAAGCTTATACTCGAACTCAATAGTCCTCCTGTTTAGGGTCATTTTACCTATGAAACTGCTATTCCCATGCAGTTTATTGCAGATACCTATGTTGTGCTCATTCAAGGAAGAATGAGATTAAATATTCTGTCATCTTTATTCCTTCCCGTCAGTTGTTTATGCACATTGATTTCCCTGAGCTTTCTCTTCTTGAGGCTAAACAGCCCCTGGTCTCTCAGCCTTTCCCGTATGAGAAACATTCCAATCTCAATCATCTTTGTGGCCACTCACACCAGTGTATCTATGTCTGCTGTACTGGGGACCCCAGACCTGGTCTCACCAGTGCTGAGTAGAGGGGAAGGATCACCTCCCTTGACCTGCTGGCAATGCTCTGCCTAATCCTGCCCAGGAGGCTGCTGGCCTTCTTTGCTGCAGGGGCACATTTGCTGGCTCATGTTCATCTTGGTGTTCGCTGGGACCCCAGAGGTCCTTCTCTGCAAAGTTGTTTGGTCCTCTACCTATATTGGTGCCTGGGGTTATTCCTCCTCAGGTGCAGGACTTTGCATTTCCCTTTGTGGGACTTCCTGAGATTTGTTTATAATTTCTCCATCCTGTCCACATCCCTCTGAATGGCAGAACAACCCTCTGGCATATTAGTCACTCGTCCCAGGTTTTTATCATCTGCAAACTCGCTGAGGGTGCGCCCTGTCCCATCATCCAGGGCATTAATGAAGATATTCAACAATATTAGCCCCAATATCAACCTCTGGGGTACACCACTAATGACTGACCTACAACTGGACTTCCTGCAGCTGATCACAACCCTTTAAACCCAGCTGTTCAGCTGGTTTCCGATCCACCTCATTGTCCACTTACTCGTACTTCATCAATTTATCTGAGGATGTTACGGGAGATGGTGTTGAAAGTCTTGTTAAAGTTGAGACAAAGAACATCTGCTGCTCTCCCCTCATTCACTGGGCTAGTCATCTCACTGTAGAAGGCTATCAGGTTGGTGAGGCATGATTTCTCCTTCATAATCCACGCTGACTACTGACGATCATCATCTTGTCCCTCGTGTTTTCAAAATTGTTTCCAGGGTTACTTGCTCCATTACCTTCACAGGGATTGAGTCTGACCAGGCTGTGGTTTCCTAGCTTCTTCCTTGCCCTTCTTGAGGGTAGGAGTGGCACTTGCTTTCTTCCAGTCCTTGGGAACCTCCCCTGGTCACCATGACTTTTTAAAGATTACGGAGTGACCTGGCAATAATATCAGATAGTTTCTTCAGCACTTGTGGATGCGTCCCATTGACTTGTTGTATTGGGTTTGCATGGCAAGGTTTTGGTAGCAGGGTGGCTACAGGGTCGGCTTCTGTGAGAAGGTACTAGAAGCTTCCCCTATGTCCAATAGAGCCAGTGCCAGCCAGCTCCAAGACGGACCTGCTGCTGGCCAAGGCCAAGCCCATTAGTGATGGTGGTAGCGCCTCTGTGTATTTAAGAAGGGGAAAAAAACCTGTGCAACTGCAGCCGGAGAGAGGAGTGAGAATATGTGAGAGGAACAACTCTGCAGACACCAAGGTCAGTGAAGAAGGAGAGGGAGGAGGTGCTCCAGGTGCCGGAGCAGAGATTCCCCTGCAGCCTGTGGTGAAGACCATAGTGAGGCAGGCTGCAGCCCATGGAGGTCCATAGTGGAGCAGATATCCACCTGCAGCCCATGGAGGACCTCATGCCGGAGCAGGTGGATGTGCGCAAAGGGGGCTGTGACCCCATGGGAAGTCTGCACTGGAGCAGGCTCCTGGCAGGACCTGTGGAGAGAGGAGCCCACGCTGGAGCAGGTTTGCTGGCAGGACTTGTGACCCCGCGGGGGACCCATGCTGGAGCAGTCTGTTCCTGAAGGACTGCACCCCGTGGAAAGGACCCATGCTGGAGCAGTTCGTGAAGAACTGTAGCCTGTGGGAAGGACTCAGGTTGGAGAAGTCATGGAGGACTGTCTCCGGTGGGAGGGACCCCACGCTGGAGCAGGGGAAGAGTGTGAGGAGTCCTTGCCCTGAGGAGGAAGGAGCGACAGAGACAACGTGTGATGAACTGACCGCAATCCCCATTCCCCATCCCCCTGCGCTGCTCGGGGGGATAAGGTAGAGAAAATCAGGAGTAAAGCCTGGAAAGAACGGGAGGGGTGGGGGGAAGATGTTTTTAAGGTTTAGTTTTATTTCTCATTATCCTACTCTGATTTGACTGATGAATTAAGCTCATTTCCCCAAGTCAAGTCTGTTTTGCCTGTGACGGTAATTAGTGAATGATCTCTCCCTGTCCTTATCTCGACCCACGAGCCTTTCATTATATCTTCTCTCCCCTGTCCAGCTGAGGAGGGGAGTGATAGAGGGGCTTTGATGGGCACCTGGCATCCAGCCAAGGTCAACCCACCACACTTATGCACATCTGATTTGTCCTCCACCTGATATTGATCAAGTTTATGTATCAAACATAAAGATTAACACTGGATTTATCTTATGGTGGAGCTAAATCACGTGGAGCATGGAAATGATGAGTTTTGGTGTAGCCAGCAGGTGAAGAACAGTATCCTAAAATGACAAAAGCGTATTGGGATTGCTAGAATGTTGATCACAGCAGTGGCTTGATGCTTGAAGGCAAAGATGACAACAGGGACTTCTTGCCATCGGAATGTGTACTTGTGAATGGGCTTGTGCAGCCAAACCGAGCTAGGACTCTACTAAGTAGTGTTAGGCATATACAGTTTAAGCACTGTTGGAAACTTGGGATTTTGGCAGAACAGACCCTGCTGTTAAATTGTACTTGTGTATCATTTGCCTGGTATTGAACAGGTAAATATAAAACTAGCAACACAAAAATTGTGTGTGATTATCGATCTGCTGAACTTGTTGCTTAATGCAGTCCCATTTGATGTGCAGGAAGACTTCTCACCCACACCCTGGCACATTTTTGGCTCCTCTGTGCATATTGAATGCTTGTTATCCTCTTGATCTTTGCCAAACATATTCACATCTTTAGTAGTTCACACTTTTCCTAAATGTATTATTGGTTGTTTTATGAAGTTGAGTGGGTTTTGAGAGCTTTGGGTTGTGTGGGGATTTTTGTGAATCTCAAGCTTATTAGTGATAACTGCTGTGATATTGGTAGCAGATTGGAGAGGAGCAAGCCTGGAAATTTGTATTTGGGGTAAAGAAAAGGTAACTTTTTAGGTATTACATTTGTCCTTGAGATGCTACTGCTTAGTGGAAAAACCATCAGACTTTACAAACTCTCCATTGTTTATTTTTGTTAACTATTTTGTGGGGACTTTATGTGCAAGCACTGATTGAAAATGGCATGAATTTCGGTGGAAGTTGGATCAGAATTACTGATATTTTTAATAGTTTGATAATAAAGTAATTTGGAATCTTGTTAAAATACAGGTGACACTTTGATCTAAGGTGTGTAATTTTGACTCCTGACATGCAATCAGTAAACCTGATGGGAGTTTTGCTTCTGCCTTTTTTCTACTTTTTTTTTTTTTCCAATTTATGGCCTGAAACCTATTAGCTAAAACACTGGAGGAATAAGTTGAATGCGATGGCAAGAATCTATGTTAGCTTGCACTGCTAGTAGTTAATGCTTCAGACTTTTCCAGGGAGGTACCAGATCAAATGCTGTACCGAGTCAAATTGCCTTGATACTTCCAGCCATCTATAAAACAAGAACACTTGCACGTGGTGTAACATAGCTACAACCAAAAGATTAAAATGCAACAAATGGCTTGCAAGAATAACCTCTGCTTATTATGGCGTGATGAAGGTGAGTTTACAGTTTGGTGCATCTTCTCTGAATAATTCCAAATGTAATACAACAAAAACTTAATTCTAAAGCACACTTTAATACCAGTGGGTGTAAATATAGTCACATTTCTATTTCCTGTCCGAATTCATTATTTTAATCCCTGTCAGATTCATATTTGTGGTAGTAATGTACCCTGCATGGCAAGTGCTGAGAAAACATTTATAAAAAGCTTTGCCAAAGAAATCTGACTATGTAGACTACAGTGACTTTACTGTTGAGAATCTTCATGTGTTTATGGAAAAAAAAAGGTACTAGTTAAGCATGTCTGATTTGTAGATTTTGTTGCTCCAATACCCAAGTTACTTAATAACTCTAATACATGAGATAGAGTAATACAGCAGTCCTATTGATATGCTGGCAAAGAAGCAAACATGACCGGTCTTTACCATCTGTTTATAATGCTATATAAAGAAGACCTTACTGGTTGCCACGGAAACCAGCATTTCCAAAACCACAAGTGTTTGCTTAAAATCTCAAGCCTTCTAAAGTCTTGTCTTTTCTGAGGGAAAAAGAATAGAAAATCTCTAAAGTTTTCCGGTGATTTTTTTCCCAACAGTTGCTTCGCTGTAAAATGCTTTCAGCATTTTTGCGCTCTATCTTGTTTCATGACTTTATAAATCTAAAGCATGCCACTGGTAACTTAATGAGCTTATTTGATGCTTAGCAATGGTCTAGGAAAAGGGAACAGATATTTGTTGTGGCTTGTGTTTATCTTTGTAAGAGGAGGTTTTCCTGTTCAGACAAAGTTGCCTGATGGTGACATTGACACAGCGGAGTGAAAACTATGGAATTTGGGTGGAGGTCACATTGAAAATACTTCTTACCTGAGTAAAAACCCAGATTCATCTTAATTATCAGTGTCAGCCACCTGGGTCTCACTGAGAAGAGTCTCTCTAGAATCAGTAATCTAGAGAAAAACATCAAAATTAAGATTACACTGGTAAGAGTTATGGTCTAGGTTTGTCTGTATTCTCCACTAGTGGCTTAAAATTGATTTTTTTACTTGAAATAAACCCTTGAAAGGCCCTCAGTATATAGTATTTGGAAGTATATACATTTATCATAGTGTCTGGAAGTATTTATATTTCTTCCCATTTGTGACTGTATGTGCATATTGCTGCCTTGCATTCTGTCCTAATTCTCCACTGTGTTTTAAGGTGGAGTTTTTCCCCACCAGTTTATGAAAGGCTTCTGCTGTGTATAACCACTTAACTTCAGTAGATAGTGACAAATCTGTAGAGTCTCTACAAGAGGTGCTGCATTTGGACTGCACTTAAACAATTTCTATTTCTTTCTATTTAAAAGGAAGATTTGTATTTACAGGACTCTTAGCGTGTATTTTGCTTAAGCTATTTACTTTAAGTGAAAACAATCCACTGAAGCATGGAACTTGGAACCTCTTTTTCACTACTAGTAAAGAGCCTTCAGTGTTTTTAAGGAATAAACATTTGTAATAAATTAATCTGAATAATGCTGAAGATCAGTTAAGTTGTTATTTAGAAATATTGTTGAGTGCAGAAGGTTAAAAGAACTTTTTAGATCATTCTGTAATGACAATACGTATCCTAACATTTTTGCCTTTTTATGTTTTATCCATTTGTAAAACATGCTGTGAGCATTTTCAGTGTGAGATAATGGCCAGGAGTTGACCTATTTCATTGTTACATTTCCCTAGTAGAGTTTATTTAATGCAAAATACATTTTTATGACAGGCTTTACAATTACAATATTGCTGAAGTGACACTGGACCTCCAGAGGTGTCTGAATTCATTAGCCTTGTGAAGCTAATCATATTTCTGTCATTCACAGAACTCTTCAAAAACATTTGTCTTGCTTTCACTTAGCAGAGTATTCCTGCATCCGAGAGAGCCTGTTTTCAAAAAGGTGGTCTTGTGCTTGAGTGGACCTGTTGATATTGGTCTACAGTGGGGTGCTAGACCTCCCACAAAGTTTAAATAAAGTAAATATTGATGGAGAAATCAGACACACAAAAATTAGGCTTCTGTCTAAGTATTTGTGGTTAGAAAAATAAGGGTGCCAGACCTGCAAGCTACTGCTGGTCAGAGTAACTGCACTGAGACACTAACTGCATTTTTTGGTATTAGCTTGCCTGCTATCCACATCACATTCCAAAATCAAGTCAAATGCTGACCAGGAAAAACAACAGAGACTGGCAGTTGGTTTAAAAATACATTTTGGTCGTTTGTTTTCTGTGTGGTGTCTTTAGTGTCATCCTTGAGGTACTCCTTTTTGCCCTGCTCCTACTACTCATGAGATCTGATGGGTGGAGGGTAGAATTATTTAAAAAAAAAAAATAAATCTTTTTTTCTGAATAATCAATATCTTTGAGATAAATGTCTGATTATAGCTGCCCTTTATTTTTATAGTGGTTGTTTTCCGTGTCCATAGTAGGCTGTTTTCAGATCTTAAATGACCATGCAACCTAAACCCAGCTGTTTTGAAACTTTAACTTAAAACTGTTGCTGTGCATCTTCATTCAAGTGAAAAAGTTGGTGGTTCCCTTCTTCTTACAGAGCAAAACTTTTTCCTCTTCATCCTCAGCTGGTCATAAATTTTGCAGGAATTTAGAACGTTTTTGTTTGTTATTTTTTTAACAGCAACTCCTCCCGTTGATCCTAGGGGATAACCTATCCTGAAGGAAGTAAGTACATCAAATAACCTGTAAAATAATATGCAAGTATGTAGCTGATCTTCATGGTAATAATTCGAATAACCTCTGCCTTTGGGAAACCCAGTAAACCTAGTAGCACTGGATGGTAGACTGATACGAGTGTCTAAATGGGGTTCTGCAGGCTCCAGGGAAAACTTTGGGTTTTTTCTTTCAAGAATTCAAAGGCTGTATTGCTTTCTAGGAGCTGTAAATGCTCAAGTACAATGTAACTGCAAGTAACTAAGGTGCAAAGCAAATACTGATACTTGGCCTGCCCCAAAACCTGTAGTTTCTTAAACATCGTCTGTATGATAAAACTTGATTTTTGTTAGATCTTGCCCATTTGAATCTCCACAACTTTATTTAACTTTATGACTTTTATAGTTTCCTAGAAGGGTCCATCTTTTGTGATCATTGCTGTGTTTAAAAGGTTGTTGGAATTTTCTTCTTGAAAGTACTACAATATGTGGGATATATACTGAAGCCTGAAGATATAGGTACATGTAGCAACTCCAGAAAGAGTTCAGTCTCTCTTCTGATCTTGAAGGGTGCTCTGACTTTTCCTAGAAATCCTTCAAAAAGTTATGTCTTAAGACTTTCTCTTGTGATAAATTAGTTCTGGGAATGATGCAATTGACCCCATGTTTTGTGTGCCTCCTGCCATTCTAAGCATAGTTTTCTACGCTCCCAGTCCCTGCGAAGATCACATTTAATAAGCAATGGAGTGATGAAACTTCGCATGGGATTTTTCACCTTTAGTTAAGAAATGTTTCTCCTTGTAAGTAAAATCCTGTGAAAACTGAGCAGCAATTTTCTACTCTCATGGAGTCACTCAGGTTGGAAAGGACCTTAGGAGCTCTCCTCCAGAAGCTTCCTGTTTTAGAAGGTATGCTCCTGCAACCTTCTTCCAAGATAAAGCAACTAAGATATTATTTGTTATGTTTCTGTTCAGTTTGTGAAGAATATATTTAATGTTTTTAAGACACACCTTGTGTGGATTTCTGGGACACTTGAATACCTAAATTTCATACAAGCTGTATTTTAAATGTACCTTGAGTGATCTTTAGTCACTCTCCCCAGATGAGTAGGTGTCTGAGACTTCATAAATGCAAAAAAAGTTACCCAAATCTATAAAGTTCTTTGCATCCCAAAAAATGCTGCAGCTTTTGTGGAACTGAGCATTTGAGGCCTGTTTTTTACTGAGGGCCTTGGTTGCGATTCATGAAGTATTCTTAAGACTAAGACTAGCCAAATGGAAGCACAGATACAGCATTGTCTGTGTAAGTTATTCAGTGACTATGCTGATGGAGGTGCAGCTGTGAACCCGTAACTTTCAGGCAGGTACCTTCTCATTGGGCCACAACCATTCTTCTTTTGCACGTGAGCAAGTTACCATCTTGGCTTAGTCTTAACTCTCCAAGCGTCACACCGTGTGGTGGTCGGAGTTATTGAAAAGTTGCTTTGTATCATAAGTGAAGGCCACACTACTTCTAAATTGCCTTTTTTTTTTTTTATTTGCTTTGGATGAAGAGCCAGTGCAGAGACCGGCCTCTTTCTTCTTCATACCAGAGTCCTTTTTGGGTTTTGTCTGTGAACTCTTGTGTTTCTTTGTCATTGGCTTCACAAAGCTAATGGGTTGAGACCCCTTATTTGCTCAGAGGCAGGGAGAGCAGGAGTGCTTTTAGAAAACCCTCCCTTATAGCCTGCCATAAGAGCACCTTCCTGCAAAGTGGGATGGGAACATGAATTCCCCCAGTGCTGGCCTGACCTGTTACAAAGGGCTGCTCTTACTGGATAAACCCTTTAATTACTAGACAGTTACATAATGGTAATGAGCTCCATCCCCATCACAACCTTGTTTTTCAGGTAAAGAAATTCCCCCAACCCCAAAACTTATTTTCCATACGCAAAGAGATGTTTAGTTGCCCAAGCCCAGGATTAAGTTTCTGAAATGCACGTGTTCTCATCTGCAGCCTCCAGTGGGCTTTTAAGTTGAGATGGCTCGTGGGTTTCAGAGCATCCCTCCTGCTATCATTTCCTGTCAGCTGGATATTTAATTTGTCTCCCATTTTTAAATTTTGTTTTCCCCATGTGAAGTAAGTTTGTCTTTTGCCCCTCACTGAACTGTGCTTAAAACACGTGTCGTGACAAGGCTGATCCCCCTCTACAGATCTGGCTGTGGATGTTGGAATGGACCAGGGTTTTTCATGTGTTTTTGAAGATATGTTGTGCAGAAGGGTATTTAATATATACATGAAACTTGGGTAGCAGGTGAAAATAAGTCACTATGGACTGCTGTTAGCATACACCAAATATATAAAATTGAATGCCCTGAGTATTTAAACGTATGCATGTATGAGTGTGATCATATGGTCATATAGTAAATCCTATGATTCAGATAAGTGCATCTATAATACAGCGGTTCAAGATCCATTTAAAAAATGAGTATGTCAGAGAGTTTTCTCTTATTTACTTCTGACAAGTCATTAATAAAGCAAATTGGATAAAAGCCCTGAGGCTGATAGAACTCTTGCATTTCTAATAAAGAAGCTGACAGTCTTGCTGAATAGCTCCGTGCCTTACCTCTAGCACTAGATACAGAATTGTCAGTTACAATTAATTTTGAAAAAGTGTGGGGGTTTTTTTCCAAATGTACCTGCATCTATAACTGTGAGTGCATCCTGATAACCCTTCTATATTGAGTAAAATAGCTGTTACTTTCCTGAGATGTTACAGATTTAAAACTGTGTTTATATTGTCGCATCTGGGATTGTCAGTTTGAATAGAGGGGTTTCTTTTTCGGAACAGTTTGTATTTCAGCCTAAAACTAGCCTGTGTTTTCAGTGACATTATCTAAGGCTTATAAATCTTCATCAGCATAATTGATTTTGGTTGTGTTACAGACTTTCCCAGCTGCTTTTTATTAGAGCTGTGTGAACAGGTGATTTTTTTTTTTTCTCCTTTTGTTTGACATCTGAAGTGGGAAGGTAGAGGAATGGCCGATCGCCACCCCATATGTCTCCCTGTTTTCCTTCCCCTTGTAGCTAAACAGAGCTCGTGTATGACCTGAAATGAAATGATTGATCTTGTCAGTGGGACACCTTCAATAAAATGCATGGAAAAGAAGGGTAAAATTGCCAGCGGAGGTGAGGAGGACAGCGATCTGTTCACTTCAGCCCCTACCAGCAGGCTGGTGGCTAGAGCACACACCTGGGCGGTGGTGGAGGGGCTCTCGCTGGCCTGCTGGGATAACTGATGAAAGGGCTGCAAATCCCACAGCTCTTGTTTGCTTCAGTCATGAGCAGAACATTTGGGAAATACTAAAAACATTTGACTAAACAATTAACAACCCCTTTTTGACCCTTCCAAAATACTTTATCACGTCTGTTTTGATTGGAAATTTGTTCTGTATTCTTAGTGGTTAAATTTGAACTAGCGCTACTACCCATAGGCATGCTCTTTTCTGCTACACCCACTTGCAGAGTCAGTTGACTTCACAGTTCCCTGTGCTCCCCCCCCCCCATTTGATACCATGAAATTTCCCCCATATCCATCTCTTCCTTACAGTAACTGTTGTATTTGCCATATTTCCTCTCTTGTTTAATTTCAGAGTTTAGTTTAATGAAAAAAATGCTAAGAACATTAGCTGGTTTTGTCTCATGCAACTAATTTTAAATCTTTGCAGTATTTAAAAAAGATTGCTCAAAAATATGAATGGTGCTTGCAATAAATAGTCGAATTTTTTTTAATGACAGTGTAAATTACTGATGGAGTTAAACCTGACAATTATTGGAGGTTAATATTTTAACTGCAGAGTCTACTGAAATGGCTGCACATGTGGAGAAATACACAAAGCACTAAGCGAAATGCTCATGTTTGCTTGATTTATTCTCTGCAGCAGACGGACGCTGGTAGTAGGAGGTGCAATTTGCAGCACATTAGCTATTAGCCAGTGTCATTGCTTGAGTGGGCGGTGTGAGTCTCTTGTGCCTGTACTCTCTTGTACTGCGCGTGTGTCAGAGCTAGGCGCTTCTCCCCTGTGCTGTGAGATGAATTTTTTGTGAACAGTGTTCTGTATTTAGAACTGTGAATCTGCCAGTTTTCAAATGGGTTATTCTGTCACATGGATAATATCTAGAGTAAACGCCTGCCTCCCCCCCAGCCTCCCCTACCCAAGTTCTTAATGTTTTGCAAAACTGACTTATAGAAGTGTTTGACTTACCTACCTTTTTTGGTATGTGGTCCCCTGAGGATGAAGTATGTAATTTGCGAGACACCCAGACTGTAACAGCAAGCAAAATTGTGCTAATGTTTCTTTTTTGGGTACCCTATGCATGTACTTGTGGTGTTCAGCAGAGGTTTTCCAAAAGAGTCTCAGCTTGATGCATCTTTTTGTGTGTGCACAAATTCACTTGGGTTGCTTTTAGTTCACTTTTTTCCCTACAGGCACCTGTCTCCTGCCACATACCCATCAAGACTAATTGCACCATCTGGAAGACTTTCGTGTAGCTGTTACTTGTGCAGAATATCTCTTGGGAGCTTAATTCAGAATGTGAATGCGACCCCTGAAGCCATGTCAAGTAGCTGCAGTGGTTTCTAGTGTCTAAAGGATGATCACTGTAGGCTTTATTTGTTTCAAGTCTAATGCGGTTTGCTTTAGTGTGGATATGCTACATGTCAGTAGCACAACTTCAGTCATGTTTTGAATGGAATTAGACTTTGACTACTGGTTTGGTAATTCATGGGGAATCCTGTCTAAAATTACATCCAAACCATATGTAACGTATAAGCTATATAATTAGATGTAGAAATGACAGACATATTGCTCCTTATTATTACACTATTTAATTTTTATACCCTGTTCTTCCCCTCCACCCACATCTGCACTTCTCATTAATAGTTTTCTGCTAAGAATGCAAGGCATTCATTGCTAGCGGTGTTGCAGCCCCCCTGAACAGCTCTGAACACTTGTTTTTGTTATTGCTATGAAACTGTTTGAGTATTTTCAGCACAGGTAATTTTCTGCTTCTGTTCCTCACTTTGTCTAAATCAGGTAAAAGCACTGTAGTGCTTCACTTCTAGTGGTGTCTGTCTAGGCAGAGGCTTATGTAAAGGCCAGTGTTTTATAACCCTGTGGTGAATACCTTTCTTCTCTGCTTCTGTAATATCCTGTCCCTTGGCAAGCTGTAGAGCACTGGGCATGAAAAATCAAAGTGTTCTGATTGTTAAAAGTATCATCATAATTTGCTATATTTTGGGTTAAAAAAAAAGTGTTATTCATTTCTCATGGGATCCTGCATTTAGTAAGGCACTCTGATTTTACCAGCATACATATGTGGAAAAAAGCTAATTTTTCCTAAAACCACATTTCTTTAAAAATGATGGAATTGTAAATAGTGTTGAGGAAATATATTTGAATTTAATTGCATCACCTGTGTAACGTGTGCTTGTGCGTAATGTGGTAAACTGAAGTTCAAGCCAGAGAAGTACTTACACTACCACAAGCAATTATGAATACTGTATAGAGGATACTTACACACTATATATTATTCATTATATGTATTTTCAGTTTTTTCCTGGGTGGTTTAATGTTCATTGTGGCTCTGACTCTGGAAATTTGTAGAGTTTTAAGTGTTTAACTGTCTTGGCTGCATTCTGTTAACTGTATGTTGGAACCTGGTAAGAAAAGTTATTTATTTGTGTGCTTGGTGACAATAAAGGTATGCAAGTTATAAATTCACAGAATACTGAAGGCAAGCAGCTGTCCCCTCCTCTTTAAAATCCCTCGCTACATGTACCTGGTAAGCAAAATAAAGGTGGACGTTGCAGGACTACAGCGTGTGGTCTTGGAGAGAGATCTGAGCTGCGCAAGCTTTCCTGGGTTTGAGTGGTTGGGAAGTACTGTGGACTGGTCTACAAAAGAAATCATTGTCTGCTCCGGGAAGTTACATATTATCTTCCTTTCAGTGGTTCTTATGCTGTTTTCTTCAGGGTTTGTTTTGGTTGTTTTTTTAAAGGATCTTTGAGAATGGAAGAAGTGAGAGCTGGTGGCTCTGTGGCATGGTTTGTCCTCATGATCTCATGATCATATTTGGATCTCATGTGCTAAAATCTGTCCTGAATGTCTTCCACTAAAATATTGATTACTCATGTTCTCCTAATTTTCGGAAACATTTTAATCGGTTTATTTTAAGATAGCTAGCAATGTAATGTGTTAATTGCTATTTGCATTTTACTGCTCCATTAAGAGGGACTAACATTTAATTGCATTATTGCGGATTAAGATTGGTGGCTAGTGCTTGCTTTTGGCTAAATTTCAGCTTTGACTGTAAACATCTGGTATCTACTTGGTTCTCAAAACCTCAACTTAGTTGAACCAAACTCTGTTACTGTCTGAGGCCATACACACTTGCTCGCTCTCTCTCTTGGAAATTTAGCACAAGTTGATGCCTTCTCTAACGCCACAGCTGCCCACGTTGCTGAGAGTGCGGGGGGTAGTGCTGCCAGGCTTGGTACACCGCACCCCTAACTTGTCCTGGGTGCGCCAGCCCGTTAGTCTACAGGTGAAGCAAATGGGATGTGGGCATATTAGAAAGGCGCAGAACAAAAAGCCATGGCCTTGTTTGGCTCATTAGACCCCACCAGAGCTAAAAATGTTGTGGGTTGTGGTAGAAAGCCATATGAGCCATACTGGCCTCCTCTTAGGTTAATTGTTAGTGGCGTTTGTAGGCCGTAGCTGCACTGAGTGTGAGCTCAGGGCTTCTCTGGAGTGGGAAGTATTAGCCTGGAATCAGTGTAGGTGCAAAGGTCAAGCCCAGTAGCTGTCTAGTACCAGCTACCTGGGCGGACTCTCTCATTCTTCTCCTAGAGCTTTTTGAGACATGTATTTTGGGCCATTTCCCCATTGCTGTAGGAAAGGCTGTAAAGACTCAAGAAAAGAAATCAAGATTTTTTTTTGCAGTAGCACAAGAGCTTGCACACAGAAGGGTGCTACTTATATATACTTTTTAATGTTTATGTGTCTGTGTAAATGAAATAGTATACTGAAGATATTCTTGTATTGCGAAGTGGTGTAAATGTAATGAAAAAAATCCAAATGAAACTTCAGGTTGCATCCACTGTTTTCTTTATTCAAACGTACTTCCAAGATCAACATCTTAGATTTTCATTCAGATGTTTTAAAGACAGTTCTGTTTTGATTTCCTTCAGTTATTAGGGCTAAAATTGTACTCTGGAATAAAATGAGTTGAAGTGCTTAGTAATCTGTGATGTAGTTCTTCATATGATTTGTTTAACAAATATGATGATATCGGAGATATGGGCTCTTATTTATTGGAAATTAGTTTACAAATTTAATAGCATATGGAATGTATTATCCTTTCTTCTAGCTATTTAGCCTTATTGATGAACATAGGAAGTAGAAAGCAGCTTGACAAGGACGGGAAGAATACAGTTGGAGACACTGCAGTCGAAAAGGAAAGCTAAGCTTGCTTTAAAACAAGTCAGTTCCTGAGATGGTGTATCTAAGTGGTCATTTAGACTTGCTTTCAACAGATATGTTTTTGGGGGCATTTTCCTTCTGACCCCAAATTTAAAGGTGCAGCATTTGAAACAGTTCTTTTGTTTAAAACAGCCCATCTCTACTTCATTTATCTCTAACTTTTATTTTATGTCTTTCATCAGGTTCTGCAAAGTCTATTCCTAATATACTTAGACATGTTGTATGTATTGTGCGATCTGTTCATAACCACTCTGATCTAAACAGTTTTCTTTCAGCAGGTTATAGATTTTGGTTGTACCTTTCCTCTTTACCCTTTCTTCTTTTGAAGTACGAGGCTTCTTTTGGCTTTTTTGTGCTTCAGACAACAAACTGAAAGCTCTTAGGTTCCTGTTACAGTAGATCACATTGAATTATTCTGAAATACTCCTTTCATGACATGACATGAAATGCAGGACGTATGCTGCTCCTTGAAAATAAACAAGATTTAATCCTGAATACTTGCTTTTCTCTGCAATAATAGTATTTCAGTGTAAGTGTCAGGTAAAGGATGACAAAAGATCATGATTAATAATTGCAGCTTATTTCTGTGCAAATGTGAATATAAAAGACTTGATGAAATGATGGCAGCCTGAAGTCTGAGTCTTTCTTTCCACTTTGGTATGACCAGTGAAAATGGATTGTGAAAACATGCTTTTTTTTTCTTTCCTTTTTGCAGGGGTTTCGTGTACGATAGCCGAAATAATTTACAGATGCGAGGTTTGGTCGTATTGCTTATTTCCAAAGCTGCTGGACCCAGCACAGCAGAACTCTCTTTCCAGCACAACATGGTCAGTGGAATTTATTCCAGGTACGTAGTAACTTTCTTTAGCAAGATACAGCAAGGTACATCTGATGGGCAACTTCATAGTGGTATCAAAGCATCTTAAGTGGCCTGCTCAGCTGTTAAGGAAAATCAGTACTTACCTAATGACAAAACTTTGTTCCTCAGGGTTATTGTAAGCTTTCCATGGTGAAAACCATATCCTACTCTTTGTATAGGTCTTGTAATATCCACGCCTATATCTTATTTGTGGCTTTTGGGCACAACCAAATTAAAAACATTTGGATCAAGATAGTTATTTGAAAGCTTATGTTGAGAGGTACTTGGAATCAAAAAAGTAAAGATGCTAGAAAATATTTTTAATAGACTATTTTCATTTTGAGTTACTCAGGTGTTTCGCAGGTACACCTACTTACTAGAAATTTCGGAGTCAGATTGCCAGTCTTGTGGAATACCGGTTGGTTTCTCTGAGCACGTAAGTTTTGCTATAGCCCCTTTGAAGGGTATTTTCCCATGAAACGGCAGTGTAGAGTAAAGTTTTTACCTCCCACGTGTCACAGCAGTTACTGAGCCTACCATTAAGGTTCTTCAGGCTCTCACTGAGATAATTCAGCTTCGTCGAGTTCCTAAATATTTTTTAAGTATTTAAACTAAATTACTTAATACTAGTAACAACAGTAATCAAAAATAGTGGTTGCTCTCCTTTGTATATTTGACAGTTAACTGTTCTACTGAAGTAATAAGTGAGATCTGGTTGAAAAATTGTAAAATTTGAATTTTTGAAATCCTTTTGAAAAATCTTGAGTGTTGCTTGGTTGAGGGAACAGACTGTTGTATTTTCGGTTGTGTTTCTGACCACTGTGATATATTAAATGAAGATACACAAACTTAGTGACATGCTTGTATCCTGATTTGTTTTAGCAGAGCAGGGATAGCATTGTAAAATTGAAAAGACCAAACAAATAAAGATGTTAAAATATATGTAGTTTCTTAAAATAACAGAGAAGGAAAATATGTATGATGAATGAGTACAGGCAGAAATAACAATAAGTAAGAAAAAAGACAGGGCTATGAAAGAGGCTTGTTATGGAGGGCTTTGTTGTCCCTTTAGCTGTTTAATTTCATTCTTGTTTTGTTTCATCCTTAATGTCCCCTTAGGGTTGTAAAATTTTTATATTTATATGCAAATGATGCTGTACAAAAGCATAATTCTAGTTAGTTAATTACGGCACAGGAGGTATTTTAGTTTGTTTTGTAAATGATTAAAAAAGTTTACCTTAAGTATGCCTCATAAATGGAGAGAAAAAGTATCATTTTTTGATAACTAAGTTCTTGAGTATGATGATTCTGACCGTGGAGGTAACGTTTGAGTGTTCAGAGCTGCCATTGGGAAGGTGCCTAGTGGAAGTATTCATTAAGGAGCAAATAAGACCTTGAATTAATAATGAGCCAGTTGGTGTAAATGGACGTCATTGGAACTATGCCAGTTCAACCAGCTGAAAATCTAGCCTAATCATCTAAGTTTGAGCGAGTCAATAGCCATTATAATATCTAGTGCAGAGTTACAAAGGTACTCCAAAAATGAAGCAGTTTTGAATACACCCACACAGGTTCACTTAAGGTTCATTACTGTCTGCAAAAGTGATGACTATGGAGTTGTTAATTTAAATGGATTTTCAATGACACTTTAAATCTGTAGCATGGTGTAAATAGGAGCAAACTGATGCATGCTGGAAGAATGCCAATGCGTTGTTTCATTTCATGCCATAGTGGCCAGTTCTTGCCCTCCGCTGAAGTCACTGTGGGCTATGCCTTTGACTTTGGACTCCTTTCTTTATTTAAGGTACTTTTCCAAATACACTCTTAAATGTGAGTCTAATTTCTGATTTTGATTTCTCCATTGTACAAAACTAAGAGAACAGGCAGCTTGTAAAATTGTGATCTTAAAGGGCTTTTGTGATGTTTTATGTATTACAAATAGTGTTTTACAAACTGCTTTCTCCTGAATAAGAACAAAAGGACGTAGTTTTCCATTAGTACATTTTTGTCTGCTAGTCTGCTGTCTTGGTTACAGTATAATTATATATAGTGTGTATATTAGACATACATATCAAAGGCAAAGTATATCCCTCAGTGATATGAAGTGAAGAAATATGCTTAATCCTTTATTATTCATATATGTCTCCAGCTTTGGAAAGTATTTTTTGGAAATAGATTCTTACAGATTTTCAGCTCAGCTGTAAACTATACAGTTCTTTTTGTTGCCATGCCATATAATTACTTCATCTTTATATATAATATTTTGCTGGAAATATTATTTCTGGCACTGTAATGAGCATCTTCATTGCCTGATACTTACGTGCTGTGAATGTTATATTGTGGACTATTAGCTGGATATGGCTCACTTGATTTTAGGGTACTTAGTAGTGATTAATTAATTGCATTCCTGAAATCCGAGCATGAGCTAAGTTGTTCCAGTACTTGTCAGCGATAGCACCAGCCCAGTCTTTCTTTTCCCACTGTTTGTATTGGAACCAGCTCTTGTGCTCTCTTTAAATATTCAGTCCCACAGTGGATAGCCAGGTTACATCAGTCCGCTAGATCTGGTACTACACTGAACATACAATCTGTGACCAGGAAGATGCAACAGTACGATAATTATTTAACTTAGAAAACCACAAAAAAACATGGTGGACTTTTTCATCCTGGGATCTGGCATGTTCTGCATAACCTCTTCTCCCTATTTCATATTCTTGAATCACAATATAAGCAAGCAATACAATAACTATAATTAAAACAGAAAGACACTGAGAGCTGAATTTGGAATAGCAAAAAAAAAAATTTTTTTTTATCCTATTCTCCTGTTCTCTAGATATGTCAATTCATGGGGCAATTAACCTAAATGTATAAAAATAGTTTAGTTAGCTGCTTAGCTGGCATCTGTTTTTTACTGGTACACAATGGAACAAAACCGATGCCTGCTACCAGAGAGCAATCTTTTCTAGAATAATGAGGATTGCAATTTAGGTAGTTACAGGAACAGGGCTAGCGTAGTTATATGGCGCTGCCTCTGGCCAGCATTGCTTCCAGATTTAGCACTTCATAATTTGCAGGAGATGTGTTCTGCCCGCATTAAGCTGGGGGTATGGGGGTCATTGTATGCAAGGATATCGTAGTAACTGCTGGTTGCCTTATGAGCCATGCTGAAGATAAGGGGAAAAGTGTTATAAAAGTCTGCTTGGCATGCTTTACTCTGTACAGCCACCTCCGTATCATGTTGCTAGCATCCTGACTTTATTCCTATTGGCGGGGAAAAGAACCTGGCTTTACTTCTAGCTCAGCACTAGTGATCCCCAAAGAGGGTGAAGAGGAGAAGTAGCAGCATGATAAACAGCTCTATTTAGCTGCTGGACAGAATTCCTAAAGTTGAGAGTTTTTGCTGGTCTTTTAGCCTTTAGGAAAATATTTCCTTGGCTACAGAAGCATTGCAAATGTAATGATGAAGTGCAGTGCTCACTACAGAGTATGCAAGCAGTGTCATGTAAGGGTTGATGTCATTGCCTGTACTCAAGCAAAGCGTGCATCCCGTATTCCCTTGAAACTCCTTCCTGCTTATGTGCCGAAGAGAAAGCAGAACTCGCATTTGGATTTAGGCAGAATCTAAGTAACGATAATTTAGGTACTAATAGTATCAGAGAATGCTTTAGACATGACACAGGAGCCTAGAGCTTCGTAAGAGCTTTGAGACACATTTCCTGCGGTCTCTTGTGAGCGGGACTTGGTGATTATACTAGAGTCTGACACTCTGTTGCCTTCTTTCAGAGCAAAACTCGCTTGCATAGTCAAGTATACAGCTTGCTGTTCTTTGCTGCTGGAAGTGAGGTTTTTAACTGAAGCTCCAGGATCATATGGTTTCTGAACACATACAGCTTTATGCTTCGTAGTTAGAGCTAGATTCTTACAGTTGAAGATACGAAGACTGGCTTAGACCCTGCCACTAAATACCCAAAGGGGTATCTTTTTCTGTTCATGTCTGGCACTGCCAGACACTACTGGCTTGGGACTGAGGAATCTCCTTGGCTTTATATTAAGTAATAAATTCCTCACATAGCCTCTATATTGCAGCTTAAAATGCAGGTGACACCAAAGAACAAACTTACGCTGTCTCTTCAGGCCTCAGTATCCTTGGCTCTAATACAGCAAGTTATCTTCTTCTCTCTCTCATGTTTTGCATATTTTTTTTTCCATTAGTGCCAGTTTCAGGAACACCCTCTAGCACTGACATCCATTGAGTCAGCTCTGCAGATTTCCTTGGATGCTTGTCAGAGGTTTCAGAAAAAAATAATCCTTTTTTCAGTCAGATCTGCCTATGCATTCGCACTGGTGGATCCTACGGTCATTGACAAGCAAAGACCTTTTTATTCTACCAAACTCAGCAAGTGTGTGTCTTTGTGTGTGTACAGTGGAATATAGAACATACTACTTCAGATCTGTACCAAAACCTGGTAAATCCAGCAAACAGATTGCTGGATTGGTACTATTAATACTGGGCTCTGTCCCTGCCTCTTCTCCCTCAGTGATGCAGCTGGCCTTTAAAGCTCCAGGAATTCATCTCTTGCAAGATGAACATGCTTACCTACAAGAAGGTACTGACTGGATAAACTTCTCTCTGAATCAGAATTCTTCTTGCTGCTTGGAAGAGTGGTGGTAATACTGTAGTGACAGTGATCATGAACATATACTCCTTTTACTTAGTGTTTTAGTAACGATTTTGGAACCAGTGTTGATGCTGCTTCCAACAAAAGCCCAATTTAAGTGGAAGCTAGCAGCACCTTGTTATGGTGATGGGTCCTTTGCTCATTGGTTTCCAGTAGTAATTCTTACAAAGTGCCCTGGGTGCCCTTTTTTGGAGATGCACACAGAGACATGGGTCACACAGTCTGATTTCACATGGTCTTTGTCATTGTGGCTATGCCAAAGTCATCTTGTTCTCACGTTCCCTAAAGGAACATTCATTTGCAACTTAGAGGTCTCCAAGAAAGACCAGATCTTAACCAGAGGGTTCATTCATCCATTGGTTGCTTTTCCTCTGGAATTTTCTTCGGTTGCAAAGAAGTCAGGAGGGGGTAGGCATCATTCTAAGGACCCGAAGGACAAAGGACATACTGCTCTGTCTCTTTGCGGTTCCATCTAGCTTACTCCAAGCTTTTCTTTGCTAGATAGGAAAACAAAGCTTTGCCTTAACTTAATTTCCTTTGCCTGGATTCCAAAGAGCTTTACATCATCTTCAGAGAAAGTTCAAGCTTCCATTACCCTTGTTTCAGGGTAAACCAGATGCTGCTGATAGTACACCTAGGTTCATAGAATAATTCAAGGTGGAAGGGATCTCAGGAGGTCTGTAGACCAATCTCCTGCTCAAAGCAGAGCCAGCAATGAGGTCAGACTCATCTAGCTTTCTTCATGAAGGTCAAGTTTTTCAAGAACATAGTTGTCTTCACAAAGTGATAACTAAAATGTGTTTTAAACAGATGAGTGAACTTTCTACCCTCTGCCTTTAGCCTCATACTCTGTGTTTAATGCTGTAGTTGGTGTGCATTCATGAATATGTAGCTCACAAGAGGCCACACTGATGTTGGCAAAATCTAGCCTGTTAGGTGTCCTTAAGGTCATTTGAGAGCTTAAATATCCAAGGAACTTTCCATCCCAAGATTTTCAGAATTAGTAATGTGGGCTGTGTCATGACCTATCATGAGAACACAAGCGTAAAGGTCTTATCTGTCTTAGGGATATGCCACCAGAAGTTCCTGTGTATTAGTGGGGACACTAGGAATCTCTTCCATTTCTCATAGGTGACAGCTTGCCATCTGCAGCTCTATCTGTTCTTTCTCCAAAACCCATGCCATGGCAGGTGTAACAGAGGTGATGCTGTGCTTGTTAGAGCAGTCTTTAATTATGCTACGCATGAAAGGCAATCAGGCTGCCTCCAGGGAAGTGAAGCTACATGAATGATGATCCTTAGACAACTTCAGTCTGTAAAGGTAGATATGGACCAGCTTAGTCAAAAGTGTAGAGGTTATATACTTGTTATAGTATGCTTTTGAGACTTGCAGTCTGCACAAATTTACACAAATGGACATTGGTTTGTTGACTTGACTTCTGCATATGTCCTGGACTGCTGTTGAAGTGGGATTTTATGGTTGAGAGGGATGTGAAATGGCAATACTTCGCTTTGTGTCTTTAGTGTAATAGTGTGTGAGGTGTGAGCCCACCTTCTCTGGAAATAGAGAAAATGTAAAAGGTGTTCCACTTTGAGAGCTAAACAGAATAAATACTCGGTGAGGATGTGCATGTTGAGCTCTGCATTCCCTGAGAGCTCCAGTTATTGGCAAGTAGCCTCTGTCCTGTCCTTGTGAATGTGACCAAACACCTGAGAGATGATAATGCTGTTCTTGACTCGGAAGGCTGTCAGTCTCCGGTTGGGGTAGATGACTACAATAGCAAAGGGCTACCTTCTGGTTTAGGAACAGGTAAATGTTACTCTGGCAAAGGAGGTCTTTTACTGTGTGAGCTGTATTTTCACTTGCTCAGCTCACCAGTAAAGTTTTGCCAGCAAATTCTTTCTGCTGTAGACAAGCTTGAAGATGTTTGTAATTTTTAATAATTGTTTAAATGCTTTCCAACTGAAATGTGTCTCCACATAAATCTATATTTGATTAATTGTTCTACACAAAGAAATCAGATAGTCTCCCTTTAAAAGGAAGAAAGGAAAATGCAAATCCATTACAAAGCCTCTTGGCTAATAAGCCATGACAAACATGAGTAAATTTTGGTGAAGGTGAGATTAATTGTATTGTTACACTGCAAGTGATGCTTAGAGGTTGCCTTGACCTGTCTGCTACTAAATTTTATAAAAGCCTTCTTTCTACCTTGCATGGTGTAGATTTATCTGTGGGCAAATTCTGTGTGAGAGTTATTGTAAAAGACAAAATTCACATGAAATACAGTCAAAGAATGACCATACAAATGATGATTTTGGTACCTACAAAAATACAAAGAGCATGAGTGTGTGACTTCACCTCATCTTCAGACTTTGCCCTTCTTTCAGTTTCCATACTCTGAACTGTGTAGTGTGTTAACTTGGGAGATTGGATTTGACTATTTCTTACCTTCATATTCTGAAGTAAATAAATGATGCCTAACTATCACAGACTGCTGTCATGTGAAGAGTAATTCCGTATTTGTAAGAAGATTGGGGGGTTTTTTTCCCCATTACCACTTCTCTGAGTTTACTAGTAATGGAAAACTAAATTAGATTTACCCTGAACTGGTGCAGTGCAGAGGGATTTGCTGTGAACCAGAGTTTGGGAGACTTCACGCTGCATTGCACCTACCTCCATCAATGATGTTGTGGTGGGTTGACCGTGGCTGGATGCCAGGTGCCACCAAGCAGCTCTATCACTCCCCTCCTTGCTAGGACAGGGGGAGAAAATGACCCACCACAGATGTAAATCATGATAGAGCATGTTTAAACAAAATAAAAAGCAAGAAATGAGAAAGATGTAGTAAGATCAATAGTGTATGTAGGAACTCAAAACTCGAAAAAGGCAGAGCTTTTTTCTTTTGTCTGGTGTAAGTATTCAAAGTGGGAGTTTTAGTGCAGAATAGCTGTTGCACTTTAAATTCACAGTGGCTTATTGCACACAAGCCCTGGGTCTCAGCTGCAGATATTGCAGAGATTAATCTTATTAATGGAACTGCTAATTGGTGTTTGACTTCTAATTATAGTAACAATAGGCCGTAACAATCAATCCTCACCTTTACTGGGGCACATTAGGACTCTTTATCATAAAAATTATTTCCTTTGGGACTTACTGTTCTTTTTCCTATCTTCTGGAAGGCTGGCTTTCAGCGAAGGTGCAGTATCCCAACTAGCATGTACTTTGAAAGCTTAGCTAATTAACTGGTAGAGAAAATGCATGGTCCTAAAATATTCAATATCTGAGTACATTAAGAAGTACGATGCTCTTGACAAAATTATTTGTTTGAAAGATAATGGGAAAAGTATCTCAAAATATGAGCAGTGGTGTCATTTATAATCTTTTAGAAATGTATAATTTTGTTTCCCAGTCCTTGGTAGCTTTCTCTTAGCTTTTAGTGAGAGCAAATCTAAGCGATTATTCTAAATTATTCTATTTAGTTTTTGCTCTCCAGGATAAATCCTGTGAGATTCTTCATCTCATTTACAAGACGAGTCTCAGGAGATGAAAAGCACATACAACTTGATTACGTATTCCTATTGATCATCTTCAACCCACAACAATAAAAATCAACTCCAAATACAAATCTAACAATATTACTAATTCATTACAACCAGTACTTTTCTTCATTAACTTTTTATTGTTTTCAGCATACACAGCATGTGCAAATACAGCAATTATGTGTTGAATAAGAAAAGGTCCTCTCCGTACGCTGTAGAATAAATCAGAAGGCACTGCATTAAAGCTGATCAAAGACTGTGCAGAGATATGGACTCAAACCTTGTTCAAAGTAAGTCTTAGCACTAGATAGCTGAGCAAGGTAAACTCAGTAGGTACATTACAAAGGGTTTCTGTTTTGTTTTTTAAAAACGAAGTAATTGTCAGTATCATAGAAAGCAGTGTAGGGATGGCTTACCTTGGAGAAATAACGCTGCCTGCTGTCTGTCTGTCCAGCCCACCCTTTTCCTGGGGCTTCCTCCTCCCACTGCTTGTGAAGCGAGTACTGGACTGCCACGATGTGCAGCATAGCATACAAAACCAGAGCAGCACTGCTGAAATTCTGTAGTGGGTCAGGAGCAGCTGTGGGAGCAACAAAGTCCTGCCTTCACCCTACTGGGAACTTTACAAAGAAAGGCTGGATGACCTGTGGGTAACAAGACCTAGTACAGCCTTCCTGGGGCATGACATCTCCATGCACCAGAGCACTTAGCCAGAGCTGTTCTTTGGTGGTTTGCTGTAAAATCTTTCCCTTGCAACAAATTTCTGCTTGAGAACTTTCACGTTTTCTTTAAAAAAAAAAAAAAAAAAAAAAATAATTCTGAAGAGAATTTTCCAACCGTCACCTAAGCGCAATCCAGTGCTGTGATGAAAGCACACAACAGCTCTGGGGACTGCTTATCCCTCAGAACTATGATGTCAATATGACCAACTGCTTCACAGCAAGTTCTTAAGTAACTATATTTATGTAATTTATTTGTCCTACAGTCCCAAAATATCTCCCATGCTTTCCCATCTGCTGAAGTACCAGCTGTCCTCTTCCCAGGCACAACCTATTAACTTCTCCCTTGACAAATTTTACAATACAGTTATGCAGTTTCAATACAAATTTCTGCAATACTCGGAAAATTGTAACAATATGAAGTTAAGTATTACAAGGCTTACTGTAACAATTTATTTTCTTAATATGATTCAGTCAGTACTCATAACGTAACTGAAGATATTACAAAATTTTTCATCTGCTGGGGAGGAGTTGAGGAGAAGGTCTTCATGTATTCCACAAGTATATGTATATAAAAATATGTACTGATCTTTGGCATATTTTGATATTTATGGGGAATATGTTGGTTTTGTGGTGGTAACACATTGTTTTGGAGTGGGCCTGACTGCTAGTGACTGATGCCCTCCTAGCTCAGAAGGTATCTTTTTAGATACTACTCCTTAGAGTTCATGAGACTGTATAAAGACTATACAACATCCATTCCCTTCCACTTGAAATAACAGCATGTTCTGGACCCTGATCTGATCACATTATACATGAAGTGAATGAATATTTCTTATCATTTCACTGGTATCTGGCCTTTAACTTTTAGTAGATTTTTGTGGAATTTGACAGCTTTGAGATGCTTCTAAAGCAAACAATTGAAAATAGTAATATTTTATTGTGAGTGGTGTAGACAGGGCATTGTGTTGCTGGACAGAGAAGCTTGGTTATTTGTAATATATTCCAATATAAAGGTGGGCGTGTGAGTACATACAGATAGCAAGTAGATAAGGAAAATACAAGGAAAGAGAGAGAAGTTACCACTTACTGTAGTGCTATAGCCAGCATTGTTCAAGGAAATAATAAATTTTCTTTGGCATGAAAAACAGGAAGAGGGGCAAGAGAAGATTGCCTAAGAACCTTTCGGAGTGGGGGTTGTTGTTGTTGTGTTGGTTTGTTTTCCTTTTGAAGGTGGGAAGAAAGGGGTTTAAGTTGAATTCTGGTAAAGAATGTCAAATCAAAAATCCCTTATTTCAGAAGCTGAGTTTTCTTCAGGGGGTGACAGCTGGATTGGGAGAAACAAATTTTTGGACTGACTCCCTTTTAAGTAGACATTGACTGTGAAATAAAAGTGCATGCTGGCAACTACATATGGTAGATCGTTATCTTCACAAGCAAAGTGGTTTTTTTATTTGATGCAGTAGTGGAAGAGAAATTACTAAGGAACAATAGCAAGAATTAACCTGATGGAAGTGACTCATTAACAAAAATTAATCATCTTTGCAGAAACATTTTCAATGGGCATGAGGTGATATTTCAGTCAGTTTGGATTTCAGGTTGGAATGGAGAATATTAGTCCTTGTTATGTTGCACCTTGGCTATTAGATTAAGAGGAAAGTTAAATTGTTACTTAAGTGAATAAAAGGTTTTAGGTATGGATGGATTGCAAGACTAGCAAGTCCAGATTTGGAGATAATGGTTGCATTCTAAGTTACTAGAAATATGTATGATGACAGCAATCAGTGATTTCAGAAGAGGAATAAGGAGTTAGAGAATTAGGGATAAAGATTTCAAGAATATGAATACAACATGGTATTCTAACCATGTTGTATTTGAGAAGGTGCTTAGGCTGTCAAAAGAGAAATCAGAAAGATGATAGTTTTTTCTATGGTTTTCAGGAATTGAGAACTTCTAATTGGCACTGACAGCATGATTATGGAGCATGTTTGGTGCACATGAGATTTTGGGAGCTTGACTGCCCAACTCTTGAAGTCCATTAAAGTATCTGCAGTTGTAGTTTTTAATTTTTCCAAAGGCTTGGCCAAATTTGTGTAAATTTTTGTGGAAAGAGAAGACGCAGCCAAATAAATCATGCATCTAATATTTCCAGAAAGGGAAGAAACATAAGAAAGTTTCGGATACTGCACAGTATTTCTGATTTCTTTCTCATAATTGTTATGTTTCACCAAAACAGTGTTCTATGGAAAGCTTACTTCAGTCTCTTACAGCTGAAATTTCATTCTGGCTTCTGATATCCATGCAACAACACCAGTGCAAAAAGTTCAGCCAAATTCAGGTACAACAGTACAGTCATCAGATTGAATTTTAGCAAAACTACAGTAGTGGCTGCAAGCAATAAATGATCCTATTTTGTGAACTCAGGTAGGAATTCTGCAGAAATTAAGTTTGTTCTTGAAGGTGGTTTATTAGCATATAGCTGTCTCTCCACCATCACTCACTTGGGGTTAATGTTGCTTGAATTGGTTGATGTCATTTTACCCCTTATTAAAAGGTGTAGATTGAATCATTCGGGGATGAAAAGACCAAAAAATG
Organism: Fregata magnificens; assembly: GCA_013389945.1. Taxonomy (NCBI): domain Eukaryota; kingdom Metazoa; phylum Chordata; class Aves; order Suliformes; family Fregatidae; genus Fregata; species Fregata magnificens. The sequence goes on from WAAD01038824.1 coordinate 328,168, forward strand.
AAAGCATGAGATTTTCAGATACCTTGTAGAACTGCTGTAAATAAGGTAAAAATAGATGGAAATTATGCCAATGGTATAATAGTAGGTAGTGTTTTTTCATCAAAAGACACATTTTCTCAATATCACGATACTCCATTTGCATAAAATATATACTAATAATAATGATAAAACTTTGCAGACATCAACAGCCCCAAATGCTTGTTACTACACTGATATGGTCCCAGAAGCAGCAGTTGGTGCCTTGCTCCAAAAGGTTTATTATCCTTTCCCTGCTGGTGATTCTGTCAACACACCTGGTGTAAGGGGCAAGGTCTCCAAGAAGTCTGCCGTCTCCCTTTAGCTATTAGTCTTGTTCCTTGTACATGGCAGGCAATATCCATCTGCTGCATACTTCTGCTTTGTGAAAAGCAAAAACACTCCTATAATAAACCATTTTAATATATAGTATTAGTGTCCCTATCCAATTCTGAACATTGAAAATTCAGGAGGGGAGAGGAGAGCAGGTGTGATAACCATACTTCTAATTGCTGACTAACAGAAATGCAGTTACTGCTGTTCAGAATAGGACAGGTTTCCTTGATAGTATGAGGTATCTGTGGTTGTGCAAGCAGTGTATGTTTTGATTTTTTTTTTCCCCTCTCTGAGTTGCATATTTATTGGTATTTCAGAACATACAATATGTTTTATATAAGCATGATTAAAAAAAGTATATGTTTATATATATAAAATAAACCCCAATCCTGTCTGGTACACTGTATTCTGGTGATTCATGTTTTATTTTTTAATGCCTTTTTCCTGTGCAGTTAGACATAAGAACAATCCATTCTCTTAACAGGACTGCTCATTTATCAGGTGTTCGTTCTTCACTGCATAAAAAAGGTTACCTTCTTTTCTCCCGCATAAAAAGGTTCCGTGTATTTCAAGTGTCATTAGTAGCAGAGCTTTAATGTCAAGGTTACTGCACCTTAGCTTTCAGCTACATTGAATACAATTATAGACAAACTCTTCAGAGAGATTTCAGAGAAACACTTGGAGTGATAAGTCATGCTGGTGGTCTCTGCATAGTTGACAGTATGCAGTAACGGGAATTTCTGTTATGTTGGTTCAAACCATCTCCCATAGTCATTGCAAATAAGATGATAGCCATGCTTCAAAGTCTTGGAGGGCTGAGAAACAACTAATATAAGGTAAGAGACAGAACGGTCATAAAATTAATTGTTAGTAGCCTGTTTCTTCTATTTAGAATCATAGAATCATAGAATCATTAAGGTTGGAAAAGACCTCTAAGATCATCAAGTCCAACCATCAACTAACACCACCATGACTCCTAAACTAGGCCCTGGAGTGCCACGTCTACACCTTTTTTGAACGCCTCCAGGGTTGACGACTCCACCACCTCTCTGGGCAGCCTGTTCCAATGCCTAACCACTCTTTCGGTAAAGAAATTCTTCCTGATGTCCAATCTAAACCTCCCCTGACGCAACTTGAGGCCATTTCCTCTCGTCCTATCACTAGTTTCGTGGGAGAAGAGTCCAGCATCCGCTTCACTACAACCTCCCTTCAGGTAGTTGCAGAGAGCTATAAGGTCTCCCCTCAGCCTCCTCTTCTCCAAGCTAAACAGCCCCAGTTCTCTCAGCCGCTCCTCATAAGACTTGTTTTCTAGACCCTTCACCAGCCTCGTTGC
>WAAD01038824.1:330577-347448 GCA_013389945.1 Fregata magnificens
GGCTTGGCAAGCTCCTGTGCCAGCTCCCTCAGCACTCTCGGGTGGATCCCATCCGGCCCCATAGACTTGTGAGCATCCAGGTGGCGCAGCAGGTCGCTGACCGCTTCCTCCTGGACTGTGGGGGGTTTCTTCTGCTCACGGTCCCTGTCTTCCAGCTCAGGGGGCTGAATACCCTGGGGATAACTGGTCTTACTATTAAAGACTGAGGCAAAGAAGGCATTAAGTACCTCAGCCTTTTCCTCGTCCTTGGTGACAATGTTCCCCCCGCATCCGCCAGAGGAGGGAGACTCTCCCTGGCTCTCTTTTTGCTGCTAACGTACTCGTAAAAACATTTTTTATTATCTCTTACAGCAGTGGCCAGATTGAGCTCTAGCTGGGTGTGAGGCCTTTTATTTCCCTTCATATCATTGCAAGTTGGTTTTAGTGCAAGTATTTAAATATTTTGGTTAAATAAAACACAGAATACTCAAAACAGTTTTTAAACCATGATGTGAAATTTGTTATAGAATAGATGCATGAGGTATAATTGGAGGATACTTGTTGTCGAGGGCCTGTAGAGCACATCTGGGTAGTCCTGGATGGATGGGCATCGTGGGTGGTTCCTAGTTGTTCCATAAGCAGTCTGGCTGACACATGCTGCCATCATAAGGGAAGGAATCTTGGTCATTTCTGTAACAAAATATGCGATTTTCTCCATCATCATGTTTCTTTTGATTTCTGCTTTGGTGACAGCACTGTCATCCAATCCACAAATAAATCCTTTAGTTCATACCTCACCTTTTGAGTTTTTTCATCAACATACCTTATTCAGTTCTGAGTCTTACTGTCTTTCCTTGCATTGTGTATCCTACCATCCCACTTCTTCCAAGGCCATGCTACAGCAGCTGTTGCCAAAGCTTTTGATCACCTCCTATCTTGCCTTTTTTAGACTCCTGTTCACAATACCTGCAACTTGCTTACTTCAGTAAGCCAAAAAGAAGACCTTTATGCTAGCTCCATTTTAAACTCTTCTTTTGGCTTGCTCTTCTTCCACCCCATCAGGTTCAAAGGTCTTATTTTTACCTTCCGTTTTTAAAAATGTAGTACTGCTGTTTTAAGGAAACGGTGGTTCTGTTGTTTCTAGACCACTGGTAGTTGTGCAGAGGTGGGCTTGCTTGTGATCAGCTTTCTTAGAATTGGCCACTGGTCTTCCATTTTTGAATCAACATTAGAGAGTTTAAACCTACTGTGAGTTGTCTGGAAACTTAGCATGAAAATAACTATATAAAACTTCTGTGTAATGTTTGCTATGTTCTGCTTAGATCTTTAAATTAGCCTGATGCCCTTTGGTTTTTGTAATGGATCAGGGGCTTGTATTTCTTTCACATTGCACAGGATTCATATTTGTTTCATATTTGCTGGTGTCTGCCTACAAAAATGCCACCTTGTTGGGGTAAGTAGTTTTGTCAGTAATAAAATGACCTGTACAAATGGCAGGTAGTAGAACGAACTTGATGCAAAATATTGTTGATAGAGAACTGTTTACTATAGTTATCAGAGTATCTGTTCAGTTATCGTAGACTTGCATTGCCTGGAATTAATGGAATTCTTTTTAATTTCGTAATCTTTTTTTTTTTTAAGACCCTATTAAATAAAACATGCTTTTTATCTTTCAAGCAATTGCAAGTGTGGATAAGATTTGTTGGCTAGTTTAACTAGGAAATTATCTAAAATGGGATTCCCAAGCTGGAGATGCGCTGTTAACACTGCTCGACATTCTTTAGCCACTGACTAAGCATTCACTGAGGTTGCAGGAAGTCCAGGCTTGGCTCCCTCGAGTATTTGGAAGGATGCAAATCCCCAGTACTCCTCTGTCTGAATTTTCAGAAAAGATCATCTTCATACAGGGATATAGGACACCTAGGTCAGGAATGCCTGAGTATGTAATGTTGTTTCCCTCCCAGTAACTTTGTGGAGCAGGAACTGGAGTCCAGGTGTCCCACCTTTCTCTCTCGTATTCTCCTGGAGACTGACTGACTCTTTTCACTCTTTTGCCATCTGGCTGAATGAATAATTCAGCATTTTGTGTAACAGCAGAATAGCTCAGCAGGAGTGGCCAAGGAAGGAGGTGTAAGGATACCCTGGCCTTGTGAGCTGGGTGGCTGCCTGATGCAAGACCCAGATTTCTGGGTAATGCTCTACATGCTTCAAAAGAGGAGCTTGGACTGAAAAGCCAGTTCTCTGCAGTCGTGTTGTCAGGTGGCACGTCCAGTGCTCAAGTCCTCTCTCTTTCTCTCTCTCAGTTTTTTTGACTTCCAAATGCTGGCTGTCACTTGGAGTTTGGAGGACATCTGCATGTTTTTTAAGCAATAAACATATCCTTGCTTGTGCTGACAAGTATTCACATTTGCCTTGTTACATCTTTTCACCCACATACCTTCTATCAACACAGAAGGCAGGAAAATAAATGTCTCCAACAGTTATTTTCTAGCTGGAAGTCAACATATGCGGCTGGGTAGAAAGGTACTTTAAATCATATCTTATAGGTGTTTTCTCAGAGATGGCACTCTAGTTAGAGACAACTGTTTTTCCAACCTGCTGTGAAAGATGAGTTGCCTTTTGAACACTTAAATATTTCCGTGCTGTTAAAGCAGCAAATTAAAGCACAGATGAGAAAGTTCAAAGCCAGGGCTGAAAGTTCAGTTTCAACTTTTAGTTTTATGACTTTTGTCACTTTGTGTCACAACCTAACTGTTGTTTTCACTTAGTGTTATTAATTAATATAGAGTTTGCTCATTTAAAATAGGCTATCTTTCTTCACGGCAAATGACAGTGAATTTCATTCTTTTTAGTATCCTATGTTAGATAATAGTTGAGAGAATAATAGATTCCAGGGACCTTTGATCCACCATTACTGTAAAATAAAAATACAACTTAATTTTTTTCCCTCTGACCGTAATGATTTTAACCTTGTGTACTAATTTGAATGGACTTGTGGGGGCAGAGTCTTAAATGAGACACAAATGAAGGAAAAATTGCTAATGCTGCCACTGTATATCTAATGAGCACTGTGTAATAAACCATAACCTCTTCAACATTTCTGTGGAAAATGGTGTGATTATTTTGGATGGCTGGCCCTTTGTGTATGGCTCATTACCATCTGGCATAATGTGTATTGATATAGCCTGTAATTGTCAACTCTTATTTGACATGCTGCCTTTAATAAATGTGACTTGCATGGATAGAACCCCCTAATGGTTATATGGAAAACTGTAATTAAAGAAAATATGTATACTTAGGTAAAATACACACCCTTATATACATAAAATAATTTTGTAGATGGTCTCTGTTTTTCTTTATCTCCTGTTCTTTGTGGGAATACTTGCATGTATTCCCAGGTTAGTAGAGCGCCAAATACATTGCATTACCAATGTGGATACCTAAATGTGTGAAGACAGACATGAATCCTGAATGTAGGTTGTTTCCTCTTGCAGAACTTGCTTAAAATGAATTTTGAAATGTTTACTTTCTGCGTGCAGCAAGATAGAATTAAACTCAATATACCTGTGGTTCCCAGCCTGCTGGTGGCTTCGGATGCTCCTGTGCTGGGAATAGGAGGTAACTGTAATGGGCAAAGTGGCTCTGGTTTTGATGTGTCTCCCGAATAAGGTGGCTGAAATAAATGTATTTGGAAATCCCAATGCTAAAAGCGTCTATACTTCCTTAAAAGAAAATGGGCTGCTGGCCAATAGTAAGTTTTCAGATACAGGGACAACATTAACTGCTGCCAAATGTAAGTTGTCTTTTGTTCATTTTCTGAAAAGTTTCCTTCCCTTGGCTTTATGGTTCATGAATACATGAATAACTAAGAGACATCATTTTGCTAGTCAGAGTGGCTTGCAGTGCAAAACAGGCTGTAGGATTTCCCCCAACTTTAATCAGCTGTAATACTTGTGCTTAAGTGGGATTTCATCAGGTGTTGCCTTCCATTTTGGCAGTGTTGGAGAGTCCATCATTACTCTTTGTAATAGATTTTGGAAAGTGTCTTCACCTGGATCTTATTTTATCTTTGCTTGATAATCTTGAGTATTTTCTTCTCTTGAATTTGTTTTCTATAGTGTAGATACGTAAACCTTCTTGAAATGGCTGTGACCAAGTCAATCTACAGATTCAATATCAGCCTTCTCCTTACATTAAATAGATTTAGTTTCTCACTTTGTACGTTTTCTGTTACTCTGATAGTGTAACTCTTCTCTAAACTCTTTCCTGCTTTCCCAAATTCTTCCTGAATGAAGTTTCCCAGTAAGGATTTTTACTGGCATTGGAAACCCAGGGTTGACAGAAACACTACTTTTGCTAGTATTCTTCCCTTAAATCATCAATGGATCCTATTAGCCTCTTTGACAACAGTGGTATCCTATATCTCAGCTGATTATCTGGGATGATCTGCTCCTTCACTCTCCTTCACCCTTTTCCAAACCTTGACTGTTTTCTTCCCAAAAGGGTCCCTTGTCCTGTATGTATATGGTCTGCTTTCTGTAATTCTAGCTCACATCTTTTGATTGATCTTTTTCTGCAATGCATATTTTTACTTGACTAAAGCATATTGAACCAGCTCGGTTGACTCTCTATTGAAGATGATTCCTTCTCTTTGCTGTTCATCAGCTATGTCATTCCTTTTCTGTTGCCTTCCCTCCTGAATGCAAGTTCTCTGGACCTACTGACTGTAAAATCTTAACCACCACTGCTGGTCATGAGGATTGTTATTCACTAGTGGGCTAGAAGGTATTTATATCTGGTTGTGTAAAAATATTGCTTAAAAATAAGCAATTTTCTAAATTTTCTAAAATCCCTTGCCTTTGTGGTGTTATGTTTCTGCCCACCCTTACCTGATGGACCAATGCAGTTCTTAAAATTCTTTGTGGCTTTGTGGATTTTTTTAGTATATCCTTTTAAATTGCCTTTGCTTGGCTTCCTGTCCATCTCTGCATTTTCTCATTCGTTCCTTTATCAATTTTCTTCCTTGCCTAGTTTCTCTGATTTGCATTTGTTGCTATGAGTTTTCCAGTTTGTTTAAGCTAGAGAGGAAGGGAATTATAGCTGGTTTGGCTTTGTCTAAGCCATGATTTTTTTGGCCTTTTTTGTTTTGTTTTGTTTTTAATCAGCTTAGTCTTTTTAACTGGGGAATTGTGGCTTTTGGTCATATAGCAAAATATTCTTGAATAGTTTCCAAAAACTAGTCACGTTTTTCTGTTTAATTTATCTAACTGATTCAGCTTGGTTTATCATTGAAAATATTGCTTATGTATAATATTATATACTTCTGAATATTTTATGTTGTTTTTATAAAGCATGTTTGTATACTGCTATGGTTTTGGTTATATTGTTTTCATATAACAAATGTATTGAGATCATATTCACTTGTGCCTAAATTTTTAGTTCTTATATGAACTCTTTGTAGCAAATTAAAGTTTTAATAGAGAATTCAAGTTTAGTGCAACATTTCTTGAGCTAGGAAATTTCCTTTTAGAAAGTCAAAATGGTGACAATACATTATATTGCCGATATACATTATTCAAAGTAAATTCTCATGTAGTATCTGCATCTTTATTTACATAATGAGAGAAGTAGTTCTTTAAAGAAGTAAACATCTTAACTTTTGATATGACTTGATATAGTACTTTATATGGTCTACATAGCTGTTAATCTATAGCAGACACCAACTATAATTTCAACTTGTCTTTTATTTATTAGAAATTTAAGTCTTGATAATTGCCTTATAAAAAGACAATATTTCATTTGACAGCTTTACTTCATTTTGGAAATGTGAATCTTCCCATTGGGATGGCCAGTGATTTTAAAATGGGAATTATGGTATGTGATTTTAATAATGCCAAATTTTAATAAATTTGATAATATGCTTATAAATTAGTAGCTGTAATTTTTATTACTGATTTCTTAGCATCAGTGTTCAAGTAATCAAATAAATCTCTTTTTCAAGATATCTTATTAATTTTTTTTTCTTTACATCTTCAGGTGAACACTCTTGTTTTTAGTTTGGTTTGAATTGTTAAATTAAGCTAGCCAGCCCTCCTTTTAAAAAAAAAAAAAAAAAAAAAAAAGCCATACAACCTAAACTGTAAAGCCACCTTCTTTAACAATATTTATGTAAATACTGGCTCATATCTAGAGTCTACTTTTTCTTCCCTAGCAGTGTAGAAAAGGTCTCTAAGAAAAGGAAAGGTAATTGATGTCTCCCTTTTTAACACTTTCTAGTGCGTATGAAATCTGCAGTAACTGAAACAGGATGTGAAGCTATATAGGTTTCTCATATCCTTGTCTGTGGGGCTTAACATAGCTAGGCTTGCCACTGCATCTCGCGTCTGGTTTGAGCAATGCAAATGTTCTTTTAATACCTGTCCTTTGCAAAGCGTCCTTTGCATCCTTCTTGCTAACATGACAAGGACTGTCTTTAATGGTGAGTGTATCTGGATTCTTACCTTGTCAGCCCAGCCCGCCTGCTCCTGATCTGTTCACTCAGCTGGATTGTTACTGGTTTTCTGGGTCTTGCAATGGTTAGAAACTTCTTACTGTGCAGGCTTCCTCTCGATGTTCTCTTCTTTATTGGTCCCAGCCTGCATGTCTGCCTCCAAGGCCTGGAAAAATCAGTTTGACTTATTGATGCTGGGTGTATTCTTCTGCTGACTTCTCCAGTTAACACTTTCTTTTTTATACTGAACTTGGGGTAGTGATTCTTACCAGATCTTTGTCTAGATTCTGTCACCTGCTTCCCAAAATTGATGCTTTTGCTTCCAGGCTGGGAACATTTTTCTTTTAGCCTATGTGCTTTGAAAGGGGAATTGCCGTGATGGTGCCACCCAGCACAAGAAAAATGAGCTGTGCTGTAGGTTGTGATCACTGTTACTTTGCTGGTCACTGATGTCAAATACAGGAGTAAGCCAGACAGAGCTTTCAGACTGAGGTTCACCAGGTAGGGCTTCATTTTGCTGGGAGATGATGATGCGAATGTGGATTGCCTGCAGTCCGGTGCAGGCAGCTGGCTCCAAGGCTTGAGGGCTCCTAGCTACACTGTAATGACGCAGTGGTGGCCGTCTTTGCACATCAGTGGCAGTAGTTTGGAAACTGGTACAAATTGGTTAAGTTTCATGTTGCTGTCTGGAGTACAAAGGGGGAATTGGTTGTTCTGTGGTAGACCTAAAGTAATTATCAGTGAAATCAAGACAGCCAAAACTCTTCTTCATAATTCCTGCATTAAGAGGAGGAACAGGGGCCTGACTTCAAGTGCCCCTCTCCCGGCTGCTGACCACCCACAAGGCTGAGGGAAACTGGCTTGCTGAATTTCAGTGAATGTCTGCCTGCTAAAAATCAGAAAACATTTTCAAATCCTATAATGGGCTGAGGGAAGAACTTACTAAGACAAATTAGGGGGAAAGGGAATTAAGCAATATTCAGTGGTGGGGGAGATAGAGAACGAAAATGTAAGATCTTTTCAAGAATAAAGAAGAAGTACATGAAGCAGTATAGGTAGAAGTTTTACTTCAAAAATTTTGTGATGCTAGGAAGGGAAGGAGATGAAAGCAGTAAGATATGTAGCCAGTTTAAAAATAAATTGATTGACAGGAATGCAATTAAACAGCATACTCAATAAACTTCATAGAATTGATGTCTTTCAACTTCATTTATCCCTCAGGTGGAAGATGCCCCTCCAGTAGCTTAGTGACCAAGACAGGAGGAACCACAGAAGCCTTAGTCTCTGACCTTGTTAAAGGATAGCAGTGGGTAGATATTTTCTGCTGAATAACACATACATGAGTCATGGTCATGCAATGAATATTTGGTGCTGTGCTTAAGTCTGCTGCTTTATCCTGAACATTTTTCCTGTTAGTGAAACCACAGCACCTGCCATACATGTTGACTGGTTTAAACACCTCCCCCCTGCCTGTAACTTCTTGTAAAAGAGACTATGCACAGAAGATGAGAATGACACTTTCCATCACCATCATGCTATTTGTTACTCGCTATACATTGTTCCTTTAATCATGGTTTTATTAACCGTGGCATTGCCTTTGACAAGTGAATAGAAGAAAGAACGGTAAAAATCGCTGCCCTTTCTTGCTGTGTAACTAAGTGGGTTATCTTGGTGCAGCACAATGACCAGAGCATACAGGTTGAATTTGAGTTTAGTGTGTACCTTCTTGTCTTTACAAGTTTTTCTTTCTGTTTATTGATCACAAAAAAAAGTAAAATCATATACCAAGTTCTGCCCAAATACCTTGTCCGTGCTTAAGATTATTACTTTAATTCTTTAGTTAATGCTTTTTCATATGTAATTTTCCACTAAGGAACTATTTCATTTTTTAGATCATAGGTGTATATAGATTATTATAGTTGTCACTAAATGGGAGTAGATGCTAGTGTTTTTTAAAGTATTTATTTTTTTAAAAAAATCCTGAATATAAGGCTATTCATCCAAATTAATCCTTTATGTTTTGAAGGGAAGCTATTGGGTTGGCAATCACAGAGAAAATGTTCAAATCTTGGGTGTATTCTGTTAGTCACTTTAATTCAAAGGTTCAATGATAAGAGTTCTTAAAGAATTTTTGATTTATCGGTTTCATTGTCTTTGTTCATTGAAGTTGCTTTCATTGCTGAAAATCTTAGAATATGGATTTTAGTGGCTAATGTAAGTCTTTGGTCCATTTCTGTGAAATATTGTGCCTACTATTAACATTTTAAATTATTAAATGGTTCTTTGCATAACCTATCGTCCTTTGAGAGGGCCAGTGTATTTCTGACGGTTAGCTGATAATGAAAGGTGAACTGACTCAAGTTTTCTTGCTGTTACTGAGAGCTTGAGTTTCCATTGCAAATACCGCAGAGGAGTATTTAAGCTGAAGTACTCTTTTGTTCACAGCGATACAATTGAGCTATTTAATGTTTCTATTTTATCATATGTTTTGCAAAACACTGTTATTTCTTTTTAGAGTAGGGCTTGAAATTAGGGACTGAAGTCACTTCTAAGAACTTTTAAAGAGATTGTACTGGCTAATGTGTCATAGCTGCAAGCCTTTAAAGATAACACAAGCAACAAAGAGGGTATTCAGGATGACAGGAAGGAACACTGCAAAATTCATTTTAAAAGGTTACATAGGAAATTTGCTATCAAAACCTATTTTGTTTCCACAGAATTTTGTGTCACTACTTTGCCAATCCCCTTGCCATTTCATATAGTTTTGTGTAGGCTTTAAAGTTTGTGTTGAAATCTGCATGAGATGTTCATCTCTGTAATAAGACCGCTAGTAATGGCGATACTGTGATGAGGCAGACTCCCAGGCATATGAATAGGAAATTTTAATCCAAAACAAGGTTGTGAAATGCGTTTTTTGAGATAGATGCATATTTACAAAGTTCCTCCATTAGTTCTTCGTTTTTTGCTGGAGCTGTGGTGCCTGTATGAGGGTGGGGTTTCTACAAAACCTGTAGTCCTTGCTTTGTCATCACAGCAGCAGGATGTTGCAGCTACTGCATTAGCTTATAAGGGCAGATACAAAAGATTTCTTGAAGTCTGCTCAGCAGTTTATCAAAGTTCACCAAAACATACTTGAATGTCACTGATCTGTGTGACTTCAGTGTGTGTGTGTGTGTGTGGGGGGGGGGGCGCTGAGCTGTGCACTCTGTTGCATGAAGGAGACATACCCTTTGAGAACAAACGAAGGGTATCAGCATCTGTTCCAATCACAAAACATGACCTCCATTCAATTTCTGANGGATAGCTCCAATTGACCTTGCTGAAGAGTTTTTTTTAATTACTTGTGAAGTTAGTGTTTCCTTTGTACTTTCCAGGATGACATTTGCAGCCTGAGGCACTTTAACATAAGGGATACTTTATAGCAAGCATTTTACAGATATTTAGGTTAGTTACACTGATACTGAAAGGGCGGAACAAGGAGTCAGGAGCAGAAAAATAAGAGGCAACTTATATGCTGCTCCCTTTTACACACCACAGGCAAGAAAAGTCTGTGAATTAAGATTTTCATGATGTAAAGAGAAAAAAGAAGAGAGCCAGGAATGAGTCTGAGGATCTTAACAAAGACTGGGGGGGGGGGAGTATTCACTGCAGGGGTAGTTAATAATAATTGACTTGAAAGGGTAATGAGCCAGTATGTCCTGTTGTCCTGTTTACAGAAACAGAGTGTGTGGAGTCTCCATCCTTGGAGATATTAAAAAGCCGCCTGGACATGGTCCTGGGCGACTGGCTCTAGGTGGCCCTGCTTGAGCAGCAGGGTTGGACCAAATGACTTCCAGAGGTCCCTTCCAACCTCAACCATTCTGGTATTCTCTTAGTTGAGGAGGGGAGGGGGAACGGTGTTTCACAATTAACTCTGCTTAAATAATGCACCTAACAACGGAACTGGTGCCTGTTTGACTATGTCCCATCAAAACTTCTTAGTAAGGTCCCCAGGTACTGTCCAAGCTTCTGTATCACCCTCTTTGGAACGACATTACTGCATGGGGATTTTTTGGAAGGGGAGAAAGAAAAGGAGATTAAGGGACGCGTGGAGCTCAAAACGGTATCATCTCTTGAAACATGATGCCTGTAAGTGGAGTCTCTGGGGCAGTTCGTGGTGGTTTGCAGAGAGCTGTTCTTCAGTGGCAAAGGCCATGAAAGACAGCTGGAAGTATTTTGGCATTTTGTGAAAAAGTGTTCCTTATTCTTAGTCTGCTTCCATTTAGAGACACTGAATATTTAAAAAATATTGGCTATTTTCTCAGTACTACCTTGCTATGTAAGTAATTCCTGTGGCAACCACTTCTTTGTTGTGTGAACATGGGCTCTGGAGTGGGACCAGGATGGAGGCAGTAGGTGTTCGTAATCCTGTTGCCCTGTTGTTCCTGCTTTTGTACTCAGTCGTATGTTGTTGTAAGTTCAGCATTGCATAAACATTAATTTTTTGTATTTTGGGATTAGCTGCTTTCAAATACAAAATTATTTAATTACTGAATTGTGGTTCAGATCGAGAAAGCTGTATATAATATTGCTTTAGCCATTCAATAGCAACTTAATAACAGTGGGGAGTTTTTTGTTGGATGTTTTGCAGAGTCGTGTCAAGAACCCTCCTGTATCCGTAGCAGCACTGTGGACTTCTTAGTTGTGCCTGGGTATTATGAGGGTTATCACAAAAAAAATTTAGCAAATCTATTGCCTGGGATTTCTGCAATAGCTTTGGTTCTTATATTTTTAGTTTGCTAGAGAGAGAGGGTGGAAGAGTGGTGTATAAGATTAGAATTGGATGCAGATTATCTGCCTAATATGGTTCTCGTTAGCACAAATAATATGAATACTGTTTGGAGAACAAACGGATTACAGAAAAAGAAATGAAAACATCCAGATCCTGAGCATTTGGAAAGCATGACACTGATGTATTTGTGTAACCTTTTCATGAAGAGCGATGCTGAAGTCAAAGAGGGGATTTTGATTTCCTTCATTAAAAGCTTATTAAATGAAGAAATAGGACAGTCATTGTTTTGCTTCAATAGTTGGGGGTCACAGAGGCGGGCCTGATCTCCTCAGGATATTAATGCCTGCTTTCAGCTGGGGGAAATGAGCCGTCGCTTGAGTTAGCTGCAGCTTTATGTGCTCGTCACTAGGGATCCCCATATGTCCTGGGATCTGCGGCAGTCGGAAATGGCAGAGCTCAGCAGCAGGGAGCAGAGGGCTCTCATTGCTATTCATAACAGGTAGCTCAGCTCAATCTGCCCAGAGCAAGTCTGTTTAATGTTGATCAGCTGTCCATCTGATAAACCGAATTGATATGGACATTTCCTCCAAGGGCTGCCCTGACAATGACAGCAGGAGCATCGGGATGTCTTGTTAGTCTTTTTCTCCGAGCTTGAAATTTTATTAACCCTTTGTTAGAGCCGAGCCAAGCGTGATTACAATGCTGCAGCTGTAGGTTGTGCGAGTTTCTCCCTTGCCTCTTTGAAAAACAGCATCAACCTTCAATTTTGTTGTCTACATGGAGAATGGCTAGCTGTTTTGTTTTCAGACTGTTTTTTCTCTGCATGGCACAGAAATTGTGAATTATAAAGGCAGCTTTTAAAACAGCTTAGGTTTTTTGTGTGTGACAAAATACATTGGGAACCTCTATTTATCCTCTCCCCCCAGCTCATCTACCTTTTGTATGCCTGCCCAGGCTGTGTGGCTCTACTAGCTTGCTAATTGGCACGGATCACTGGCCTGAAACAGTTGCTGCTGGGGCTCTTTGCAGGTCAGATATATTTGGGGCAGAAGGTTACTTTAGATTAATGTGGTTTGGGGCGGGTGCAACAAATCTGCACACTCCAGAGGAAACAGTATTCATTTACTGGGTACTGTGCTGGTAGTGAGGCAGAATCTAACCTGAGCGTGTATCAGCAGGTATATGCGTATGTGAGGTATGGAGCAGTTTGGCTACTCAATGAATCAGTGCTTGGACACTTTTGAATAAGCACAGGGAGCGTAACATGCCTTTGTACTAGGTTGCAATTTCATTTGAACTTTAAGGCCTTTTAGTCATCTGTCTAGTTGAGGGCATGCATTGCGTTTTTGCTCATATGTGAAGTCTCCATGACATAAAGGGAACTGCTTGAGTCAGGAAACATGTGAATGTGCTGAAGATTTCATACGAGATGGGCATGTGTGTATCTAGGTTTGCAGCGTTAGGAAGATGCTCCAGTGCGTTGCTCTGTTCCGCCCTCCCCTTGTCCCTGCTCAGTTGTTATGTCTGTTCATCACCCTGATGTAGTTCTAAGCTAAGGTGACATCTCTGGGCTCCTTGGAGTGACAGTCACTAACTGTCGGGTGTTACAGGGTTGAATTACAGGAGGAGAGGGCTGTGCTAATGACTCTTTTCACACCTTCTCCAAAAAATGAAAATAAATAGTGGGCAAGCCTCTATGGGATAACCTCTATGGCAAGCCTCTCACAGGCATTTGAAACCCCTAAATTCAGAATGTAGCACACTGTGTGTTGGAATAAGAAGTGATTTGTAAACCTATCCAAATAAAATTGCGTCTGCCCCTTTGCTGGACAATCACCTTTGCTGCTTCTGACTAAAACAACCAGTGAAATATCATTAGTACACGGTTTTAAAACGTTCACCTGTTTCTCCTCTCCCCGCTATGCCCTTCCCCCTCGCTATTATTGAACTGCAAGGTATCCTGTTATTAATTTAACTCTAATTTGAGCAGTCATTGACTGCAGCATTCTTAAGGTGTTTGGATCGGCTTGCTCGCGACTCCCCTGCTGGTATGTCCTTTGTTCCTTCCCATCAGTACTTTCTGCTTGGCATTTTCCTCATGTCAGTGTCCCCCAAGCTTCTAGAAGACAAAACAAAAAAAGAAAGCACCATGAGGACTGTATTGATTACTTAGCTGCTTTTTTTTTCTTTTTGCGAATGAATTAAAACGAAGGACAGCATTCCTCCAAATGGAGCTTACCTGGAAATAATTAGGGGCCTGATGAGATACTTCCCTCTCCTTAACACTTCCCAGTTGTGGCTTCTAGAATTAAATAGAAGAGCTACATGATAATTAATAAAATATCTGTTTAGGACATAGCATGACCTGTGGGGTTTTTTTCCCTAGAAATCTATATTTTTATTCATGGCGTCAAAAAATAATTGTACTTTTTCTTTTGCTTTCAGTCAACGAAGTCTGGCTGAGATTACAGAACTGATCCACACTGCCTTTCTGGTGCATCGTGGCATAGTAAATATTGGTGAGCTCAAGTCGTGCGATGGCCCACTGAAGGATATGCAGTTTGGAAATAAAATGGCTGTTTTGAGTGGAGATTTTCTTCTGGCAAATGCTTGCACAAGCCTTGCACAGTTGCAGAATACCAAGGTAAAAAGAAAAAAAAAAAAATCTTCTACTGCCAGAGCAAGTAACTATTAGTGAATTTTCCGAAAGAGAGGTCCTTTAGAAAATCAGCAGTTATGATATGTATGTATATTTGGAGCATCCTTTAAAAATAAGCATACTTACATTGTAGCTGTAGATGGATTGACAGGCTGCTGCTGCTGTGAACATGTTTACCACTGTCCTATAGAATTACTGTGGTGAGGCCTTTAGTATACATTCTGAAGCAGTGTGGCCATAGGTAGTAATGGATGAGTGCTTAATTTGGTGAATTTAACATATATGCAGTGGCATCCTCGTGACATGTCGGAGCACAACACTTCTGGCAGACTGCCAGCTGAAGACATGTTTGGTTTCTTATTTTGTTTCACCTTGTGCTTGGTGAAAGGTTTGTCTGTCTTAGGGAACTCTTGGGGGAGAAGGCTTCATTTCTTTGTTTACACAGCACTCAGGTGACTTTTTACTCTTAATGAAATTATTTTGTTAGGCATTTGGATGCCCCTGAGTATTGGATTGCCCTATTAATGTGGATGTGCTGGCTTCTAAAGGGCAGCTGCAATCCAGCTGCTCAGCCAAACTGTTTGAAACTTTACAGCAAAATGTTTTTAATGAGAAACAAATTGTATAAATGTATGATCTTAGAAAATGAGACTGATGGAGACCTTAAGAGATCATCTCTGTAGTTGGTTCTTCTTTTCCCTAGACAGGATCAGCTACACCAAATCATTCTTGACACATGTTTGTCTAGCTTGTTCTTAAAACTTCTCGTGGTGGAGAGAGATTCCTGGGCATCCCTGTGCCAGTCTAGTGTAACACCTAACTATGTGTATGGCTGAAGAGCTTAGTGTGCCATTGCAGTGGAAACAGAGAACAGTTCTTCTTTGCAGGGGTACTTCTTATATATCTGAAGATTGCTGAAGATCATAATGTAAAATAAATGTTTGTCATGCGTGCAATTGTCACTAATCAACATAGTTTTACTCCTGAGCTTAAGGAGTCTCTTGGTTTTGGATTCTCATGCTAAAGCTCCTCGTGATGGTAGCTGGGTATTTCTGTACTGCTTTGATCATAAGTGTGACAGTTTCTCTCAAAAGCGGTGTCATTTTGTAACATAGAGCTGAGATTGAGGAGAAGAGACAGAAAATTCGATGTCAGTCTGCTGGAATAGTGGGTTAAGCCATTATGGTGATAACTGGTAGTAAGTATTAAAAAAAAGTTTTAAATAGTGCAAAATTTTAGTCATACCATAACCAAAATGGGGTGCAATCGATTTTACTAATTGTTGATTTGTATCTGTTTATTTTTTTTTTAGTACTTAGTAAGATTCTCAAGACAGACCAAAGGATTTAACCCTACATCAATTTTTTGTTTCAGCATAAGAGGAAACTTTTATAAAATGTAGCACCTATTACTTTGCATTGAGTAGATTACTAAATATTGCAGCAGCAATGTATAATCCCTGAAGAATTGCCAGGAAACAAGCCTATAGTGAAATGAAGCACAAGTGCAAAGAAATACTTTTTTTCTTTTTTTTTTTTTTTTTTTAAAGCAATCATTATACTGCATGTCGGAAAATTCTGCCAAAACATTTTAGCACTTTTTTTCATTTTTCTGACATCTAAATACTTTCATAGCTTCTACATACGATAAGTGGGATGCCATTATGGAAACTGATTGACTTAGTAAATTATTCTTTTTCATACGTCTAACCCTACTAGTGAAGTTAGAAAAATTGAAGTACAAGCTATAGAAATCTCTTGACAGGTGCAATGATTTAAACATACTGTATTTATTCTTTTGTAAATGATGAATTTTCAGATCTGGCATCTGTTTTTCAGCAGTGTGAAATAACTGTGACTTTTTTCCTTCATAATGTTTTGTTTTCTTTGACGTACAAAGTAAAAATCACAGTACTGCTTTTTTTGCTGGCATTTATTTGGTAGCTCAACAAATTGGCTAATCAAATGAGCAGCATTTTATTGTACATGGTGCTGACCATCGTAGTCTATAACCTCTGTAGACATGCATGGCTGTTGCATGGACTAGAGTTTAAACTGAAGGGGTTTTTAACATTAACTGAAACCACTGCTACCAAGATAATTTTATTGTGCTGTTAAACTCTTGTCTAAGCTTGTGTATGATGCATTTATCTCTGTGCTTCTCTCGGGGCTGACAATTAGATGTGAAATTCTGTAGTCGTAATGAAATGCAGAGCTATTTTATAATTGCCAAGGGTAAAATTAGCAAAGTCAATTATTTTTCCTTAGGCTTTTCCCTGTAGATATTAAAAGGCTGCAAGGTAATTGCCTTAGGTAACACTTTGATTTTTAAATAACATTAAATATAGGAATTGTTGTTGTTAATTCATAGTAATTTTCCTCTTCTTGCTACTGTTGTAGAATATAACTGTAATGATGTTAACGAGATTCGAGGCTCAGGGTTTGTGGTTTTGGGGGTTTCTTTTAAACTAGTGCTCGTGCTTCTCATATGTTTGCTAAAGTTATGCAAAAGAAGGGTTTGGGGGCTGTTTGTGGGGTTTTTTTCAATATCTGAGGTACAAGGACTCAAGATTTCTTGAAATGTCAGTTAAGAAGCCTTCTGTAAGATAAATTCTGCTGTTGTGCTATTACAAAGTCATCTAAAATTTTGGTTTTTGAACACACATGATAATTCAGAAGAAAGCATTCTCATTTTCTACTTTGAAATTGTGAGACATTAATTATGATGACAAAGTTGGTATTGACTGAGGCTTAAAGTACTGAAGGGCAGATGCAACTGCATGCTATGTTTTTGTAGTCATGGCGAAGTTCTGCTTTTATTCAGATAATAAAAACTGTTTAAAAGGAACATTACTTTCTTCAAAAAAGCTTTTACAGCTACAAAGCATTAGATTGATCAGACCACATGTATTTACAATTCTTTTGTACATTCATGTTAACTTTTTGATCACCTTATATAAACTATCCTTTTTT
>WAAD01038825.1:0-15982 GCA_013389945.1 Fregata magnificens
CCAACCTTAATGATTCTATGATTCTATGATCACACACAGACAGTTGATACCATGACTGTCTTCATTGAGGAAAATTTCAAGGAGCTCTAGATGGGCATCTTGCACTATATCCCCTTACGAATTTGTTATTAGGCTTAATCATATTTCTAGTAAAGAATGAAATGTATGATCATATTAACATCTTCTAGATCATAGCAGTGAACGCAGCTGCTAATATGGAAAAATAATATCCAAACAATACTTTCATATGAAACTAATGCGTTATTTCTGCCAGTTGGCATACATTTAGTTCTGGTTTAGTGTCAAAATTAGCCTTCAAAATTCATCCTGGGTGTAATGAAATGGGTGCAATAAAATCTTTTTTGGAGTTTTCTAATGCGTCTCAAGAAAAAATCAATTGTCTGTAGTAGAATATTTGGCTTTTTAATCATTAGCGTAAAAGAGCGGGAAGTGTAAGGGAGTAAGGGAGATCACTTTTTCAGAGGCAGAAAAAGGAAAAAGTTTTCAAATATTTTTCTCAAATGGTGAACTATACACTATGATATTTTCAGCTAAAATGTAAGACACAGGAGTCTTCAAATTGTATCCTGATTTAATAGTGCCATTCAAGAAGGTATCCCCCATTTAACCTCAACTGCTAAGGCTCATAAAAATAGCATGAGTTTTTAGCTACTCTCTCAAAGAAATTGCAACTCCAGAATTGCTAAACCATTTGGTATGCCAATACTATTTGGTATGCTAATATCTGAAAATGTATCTGAACTAGAAAATATTTTAATCCCTGATCCTGTAATTCCAGTCATCCTTTGCAGACAGATGTTTGTGAGTGTTTGGATCAGGTATTGCAAATTGCAGGATCACAATTCACTAACTAAAGTAACTCAGCTGAAATATTTGTCAGATGGAAAGCATTTTGAAGTACATACGAAGTGCAAAGCAAAAAATATCTTAAGGATGACATAGAATTATTTTATTATTTTTTAAAAAAAATGCTATGAATGAAAGGTATTTTAATTTTTTTTTCCAGGTTCTGAGTTCAGGGGAATAAAACAGGGAGAAAAACCCATCTCCCTTCCATCTCAATTTCTTCCCTTCTGATGTTTTTACATCTCTAGACTAAAACCATGATGTCACACTTTCAACAAAGACTTTCTGAAATGTACCTCATGAACTGAATTAATGTCAGCAAATAGGAGAGTAAAAATAGGTAAATTAACTGAACTATACACAGGTAATTTAATATCAGTAAATTAAAATAGATAAATTAATTGAAGGAAGTATGCATGTTTGGTAAATAGATAAAATATTACATTGTTACCAGAACACAATATTAAAATAAAAAATAAATGCTGCGTAATTACATTTATTCACTGAAATTATACATATTAAAATAACACGGTTTTCTGTTTTGGAAATTCTTCTTTTGATAGGCCTAGTAGTATGGGAACCTTCAGTTAGCTATGTGAAAATTTGATTAATTCAAATTTACAGAGACTTGTTTATCAGCAGCTATCATCTCAGTAATGCTATCAACAATTGAGAAAGAAAAACAAGCAAACATTTCAGGTAATAGCTGACTGAACTGTTGCACACTTGTTTCATTAAGAAGAAATCTAGACAGTTAGTACTTGATTATTAGTGGTCATGAAAAGACTGATTGCCATTGAAGGCCATGGTTATGAGTCTCAACGTTAAAAACTATTAATTTTTAACACATTAATTTTTCTTGCAGCTTTTGTCCATTTTTCCAATCTTCCCATTTACCTCCTGATGTTCCTTTTTTTTCCCCAAAACTTTATACAATATAATTTACTTTGGTCTATGATGACTAGAATATTTTTCAAGCTGTTGCAATTTTTTTTACTCCATTTCCTCACAATTTATGGCTAAAGCTTAATTCTTAGAAACTCTTTCTTTGGTTTTGAAATATAAAAAAATAATTGATTTTTTTAATTAAAAAGTGGTATTCAAGCAGACTGTGGGGTTTTTACAGCATTAAAAAAAAAAGGTTTTGTCCTTAAGAGCTATAGCAATTACTTCAGTAACACTGAAAATTTAAGCCAGATGCTCAGTAGTCGTAAATCAGTGACACTCCACTGGAGTCAGACAAGAACCTGAGCTAAAAGGTACCGCTACACATTACATTTGTCCATAGTTTCAACTTCATTTCCTTTGGATGACAGCATAGCACCTTTTATAAGAAGATATAGTACCTTTTACTGTTAAGTAATCCTCTTTGAAGTAGGGGCTGAGTAAGGGTACAGCAGTCTTCCCCTTAAGAAATTACAGTAGCACAGCTACTTCAGAATAAAAATAGGGGGGAAAAAAGTAATGTAGTGAGAACATTTGCTGCCTGTCTCAATTTGGTGGAATGTATTTTCTGACTATTAATTTTTAAAACAACTCATTTTCAGTAGATTTTCCATTTTGGCTTGACAGCTGTTCGTTGCCTGACAAGGACTCCCTGCTACACATTGGCCCTGTGCTAAAGAAAGAAGCTTCCTGAGTTGTCTCACTTTCTCCTCAGTCTGGTCTGATTGTTTGAAATCTCTATACGGCATTTACCAGGAAGAAGTAGAGCTCAAAAAACATAACACACTCCGTACCTGAAATCTGTTAGACCTCAACTCTCCTGCATATGAGGAGTTGAAGGTGAGAGCAACCAAGTGCATGGGGATAATGCCATAAATGTGCTATCAACACAGTCATGGGTTGTTGATATGTAGGTGTGACAGTAGGGTTAAGCAGGACCACTAAACACTGCAGAGCGGTGAAAACCAGAGTCTCTCTCCATTACTAACAATTCCAGAGCTATCTGAATATTAAATAAACAAAACAAACAAACAAACAAAAGATAAATTACTTTAAAGAATTTTGGAGTTACCATTTGTTCAGGAAAAAATAATTTTTGTAGCATTCATCTCAAAATCAGACACATCTCTCATTTACCAACTTGAAGTTCAGAAGGGCTTTGTATCTTCTCACTTAGTTAATGTGGTCCCACGACCACTGTTCTGTTCAATAAATCTGTGTCTATGTAGGTGGATAAGGACCTGGTACCTTAATGAATTCCAGGAAAAATCATCTAAAAGTAAGGAAGAGAATTTAAGATTCTATACCAAAAGGGAGCAATGAACACAACTAACTATAGGCCTCAGTAAGATCAATTATATATAGCTTTCATGTCAGCCTTTTTATCCAACAAACCTATATTTTTAACAAGTTTATTATAGCTCTGGTCTCAAGTGTGTAACCATATCCACACAGGTGAGCCACTGAATCCATAGAGAGCCACTGCATCCCCTGGGCTAGCTCAGCCTGACTATCGGATTAACGTATTGGTGGGTTTGGTAGCAGGGGGGCTACAGGGGTGGCTTCTGTAAGAAGCTCCTAGAAGCCTCTCCCATGTCTGAGAGAGCCAATGCCAGCCAGCTCCAAGATGGACCTGCCGCTGGCCAAGGCCGAGCCCATCAGCGACAGTGGTAGCACCTCTGTGATAACATATTTAAGAGGTGGGGAAAAAAACCTGGGCAACTTCAGCCAGAGAGAGGAGTGAGAATATGTGAGAAACAACTCTTGCAGACACCAAGGTCAGTGAAGAAGGAGGGGGAGGAAGTGCTCCAGGTGCTGGAGCAGAGATTCCCCTGCAGCCCATGGTGAAGACCGTGGTGAGGCAGGCTGTCCCCCTGCAGCCCATGGAGGTCCACGGTGGAGCAGATATCCACCTGCAGCCCATGGAGGACCCCATGCCGGAGCAGGTGGATGCCCAAAGGAGGCTGTGACCTCATGGGAAGTCTGCGCTGGAGCCGGCTCCTGGCAGGACCTGTGGACCCATGGAGAGAGGAGCCCATGCTGGAGCAGGTTTGCTGGCAGGACGTGTGACCCTGCAGGGGACCCATGCTGGAGCAGTCTGTTCCTGAAGGACTGCGCCCTGTGGAAAGGACCCACATTGGAGAAGTTTGTGGAGGACTGTCTCCCATGGGAGGGACCCCACGCTGGAGCAGGGGAAGAGTGTGAGGAGTCCTCCCCCTGAGGAGGAAGGAGTGGAAGAAACAACATGTGATGAACTGACTGCAACCCCCTTCCCCATCCCCCTGTGCCGCTGGCGGGCAGGAGGTAGAGAATTTGGGACTAAAGTTAAGCCAGGGAAGAAGGGAGGGATGGGGGGAAGGTGTTTTAAGATTTAGTTTTTATTTCTCTTTATCCTACTCTGATTTGATGGGCAATATATTAAATTAATTTTCCCCAAATTGAGTCTGTTTTGCCCTTGACAGCAACTGCTGAGTGATCTCTCTCTGTCCTCACCTCGACCCATGAGCCTTTCGTTATATTTTCTCTCCCCTGTCCAGATGAGGAGGGGAGTGACAGAGCGGCTTTGGTGGGCACCTGGCATCCAGCCAGGATCAACCCACCACAATTACACAGGTAATTTCAAACACCTCTGGAGTGCTGCCTCTTCTAAGACAAAAGGAGCATTCAACACTATACCCCTATTTTTGAAAGTGGCAATGGGATTGTGTTTGCCCATCTTCACTGCAACTTTTTACATATCACCTAAAAGTAAAATCAGATACAGTGGACATAGAGCATAAATAGACTTCTCCTGACTATAGCTACATAAAGGTAAGGCTAAGTCCCGGTTTAGGACTCACTTGAGCCTTTATCACTTAAAAAGCCCTATAGCTTTTTCTCTGCTATACTGGAAAGGTCTGAATTGTGATGCTTTGTCACATGGCTTTTGAGACCGAACTTTTGCAAACAAATTTGGATAAATAATGGCTAGTGGATAATTTTCTCTCTTCCTCATTTTCTCTACAACATCAATAAGCAGCAAGAAGTCTTTGCTGATGCTGTTCCACATGATTTTAACATCAAAGTCCCTCAGCAAAGCAGGGAATATACAGTTCTTTGGAAAGCACGTCTACCGAATTGCTTACATTCATCTCTTGTGACTGGGAGAGTTCCCAGCTCTGTTGGTACTGCTGGATTTATGCCATGGAAGAAAAATAACTCATACACATGCCCTTTACTCTTGTCTACAGCGTATGTACAGGACTGCAAACAAAGAACTTTGTCACAATGTATGTCCCACATTCTCCTGTTTCTCTTCAGAGGATCCCCTTGTTTATTTTCTCTCGAGCCCAAATACATGTATCATATTCTCATGAGCCTCACTCTCGAAGGAGGTGCTGCTTTTATTAGCAAGATGAGGATGCCTTGAGAAATAACTATTTTATTTTGTTATTGTGGTGGCCTCCTGACTCTATGTAACTTAATATAAAATAAAACTCAGCATTTTAACATTAGATGAATGAGCAACTTCTGTTCCATCTGCGAAGAAGCAAATGCACAAATCTCTTGAACTCCTTCAGTAGTGACTAACCCAAGCTATGATGGAGTGGCAGCCCTGGTGCTTTGTAATGGTGTATACCATGAACTCTGTGTTATTTAAATGTACTTGCTACAATTCCTATATTTTTCTAGCAGCTTTTAGGTCTTTGGTGGCAGCTTCTTGAATGACCTTGCTTGCTCTTTTGGCTGCCCACGCTGCTGACTGCTGTGCTGTTTGTAGCAAAGCCTGCAAGTCCTGGTGACAGATTTCTAGCACAGATTTCTGATGTACTGGTTTGCCCTTCTGGGTATCTCTCCCTTTCATTCTCTCAGATTCAAAATGTTGAGGGGAATACTGAATACAGGATTTTGACTAACTTCAGCTCTACTAATGGTTCATAAAACACAAATGTGGAGTTATTTTTATAATACAGGAGTATAGAACATTTTCTCCTTGTAGCTAAGGAGATTTCAAATGGTGTTTTGAAATAAAAGGCTTTTCTTAACCTACCAGAACTTAGTAATTAGACACAACCAAGGTCATATCCCCAGAATGTAAAAAAAGAACATTTTAATAAAATATGTACTCACTAAGCGAAGGCAGAAAAAAACAGCAATACCTTGCTGCAGTATGAACTTAAGTTCTAATGAGACTGGTATGTATATATGTAACAGAATAATGTATAAAATCCTTAGATATACTTTTTCCATATGCACATCTATTTATTTATGCATATAAAACAAGAGTTTAACATCAGGATTGATTAGGAGTGTGCCGTTATCGCTAACTTTAACATCATGCATTTTTAGGCAGGGATATGTTGTAGGGATATATTATATTAGGGTTTTACTCCGAACTAGCATTTAACTAAAAGAATCAATTGTCTTTGTTAATACAGGATGGGTTGCGGTATAGCTGAGTAGGCACCAAAAAATCCGGGACTTCTCCAAATAACCAGCAGGTATAACATGAAAGAAAAATCATGTTAAGAACAGGACTCAGCCCTCCTTCCTCCCTCAGTACCAATGAAGCAGACTCTAGGGTCAGCTGAGTGGCATGTTTGTAAGTTAGAGGGGTTTTTAGTTTTTCTCCTGGAAAGGAGATTTTGAATCTCTTCCTGTTACGTATAAACCCAAAGTAGGAATTGTCTTAGAATGGTCACTAGATAACATATAGATAACCATGTGTTAAGGCAGGTATTCATGTGTGCATGCATATGCACTGACATAGCATAGATAGAAACAGATCTTTGTGCATGTGGGAGTGTGTATAGATATGTATGATGCATCGTATGCTCAGCTTGCAGTTCAGAACTAGTCAACCAAAGGAATTGATTTTATTAGTTTCCTCACACACGAAAAAAATGGCTGCCAAGAATCTGAGAATATACCTGTGAAGTATGATATAGAAAATTAAGTTCTATAACATAAACTTCACCTTGGGTGTGGGCTTCAAAAGCACTTCAAAAACAGATACACAGGAGCACTCTGGATTATAAAATTGTAATCATCCTTACCTCAGTCAGCATTAAATATTTTATTTTTAAGGCAATCCTTTGAGGAGGAAAAAAAAGATAAGAAACTCAAAGGTC
This sequence comes from Fregata magnificens, assembly GCA_013389945.1. Lineage (NCBI taxonomy): Eukaryota > Metazoa > Chordata > Aves > Suliformes > Fregatidae > Fregata > Fregata magnificens. The sequence goes on from WAAD01038825.1 coordinate 6,924, forward strand.
AAATAATTTAATTACTTCTATAAGTTTTTATTGCCAAGGAAAATTTCCTTACATGTCCTTTTTTGCTTATTTATATTTTGGCAAAAGAATGCACAGACTCTATATCGTTATGTAGAATCCTTCATTAGCTGCAGAAGTTCCAGAGCCTAGTGCCAAAAAGCTGGAGTTTCCTGTAGAAGAGGGGTTTTTTTTACATAATGACTTCACTACCTAACAAACCTTGAACCATTTAGTATGGGAAGCACTCTCATTTTTCAGATAACAAAAATTCATCTGTAGTATTTTTTCCATAGCCATGTAATGAGGCTTGTAGAAACATGACACAAAGAAATAGAATGAATAAATCAAATTGTAAGGAAAAAACCTCAAGGATCTGACAGTAGAAATGAAAAACAACAGGGAGCTCTGCAGCTTTTCTCATTGTCAGCTGAAACCCATTTCTTTTTCTGCTATTTAGGAGAATATTTTAGGACAATATCCTCTCACCATTGTATTACCAGTGCAGGCTAGGGAGTCTAAGAAGAGATGCTTAGAAATCTCCAAAGTTCATTTTGAGGGGTATAGTGGAGAAGTTGTGGCTAACAAAAGAGGTTGGATTTACTGAGGCTTCTATAAGGTATTTACTTCATAGCTGACAGTTTTGCACTTTGCAAAATGTCTTATAAACGCAGAAATGCTTGTAACAGACTTGTGGGATAGAGAATCCATGTCTTCAAGCTTGTGAATGCCAGAGGACTCCTCCCTAGGAAGGGAGGGGAGTTAAAGTAGCCTGATCAGGCCTGATGGCTGGTACTTATTTGTGGTTTACCTTCAGTGCAGAGAGATTTTGCCAGGCAAATGCCAATGAGGAACCATCAGTCTTTGTTTCCAGCAGCTCTCCACAATCACTCTCTGTGTTAATAAGTCTGAGCTGAAAGAGAAATGGATCTTAACGTCAAGCAATTTCTTCGCTCTATCAGAAAGGTCGTGAAAAGTGGGGGGTAAAATGACGCTTCCATATGTTCATGGTGCGCAGCAGAGTTGTTCAACTGTGTTTTAAGGGAGGTGGATAGGATGAAAATTAGAAGGAAATGACCCAGAACTATAGAATAATGAGCTCCAAGCACATCCTGATGAATTCAAACTCTGAAGATGGCAGGTCTGGCCAGGCTTCCCGCACCTCGCCCCATGCTCGGGATGCATAGAGCTGTCTCTCCTCCAGGGGAAGAGAAAAGAGAGCTGACAGGTCGCTGGGAGCTGGAGCTGCTGTGTCTGGCTGGCTGCTCCACAGGTCACCGGCATCAGGGGCATCTGGGAGCATTTTGGTCTATAGGCTATTTTTATAAGACATAGCCTAACAGTTTTTAAAGATATTTGTATAAGTACACAGAAAAATGAGGGTATTCTATTACTGCCCCTGTTATTTTGGTGCTTGGGCTATAAGCCATTTTAGGTAGTTGCATGGTAACAATCATCATTTATGCTTTAATATTAAGTATTGCCACTCTGTCACGAATGAGTGGAATGCACTTCACTCAAAAGAGAGAAGCAGCGATATGTTCTATTGAGGTAAAATAATAATTTTGACAATTCAATGAATCTGATGGAATTTCACAAAGTTTAACAAGGGTTTGCCCAGGTTCAATAAGTTTGATGGCAAGGTTCACCTTATTAATTACTGCATGGAAGAAACATACAAAGGAAAATTGAGTTACACTCAAGTTGGAATGATTCCCAGAGAGACCATGGATGCAAAAGGGTGAGGAGGACCCTCCCGTTGAGTCACGAGGTTCAGAGTGGACCCCCTTGCTTTCTAAACTCCTCTGCAGAGAGGATTCTAGGTGCGGCTAGGTCCAGACCTAGTCTCAGATGTGGTCAATGGTTTATGTCTAAGGGATTATATATGTTTTTTCAACAATGTCAACAATTTATGTAATGTTTCATTAGCATCAATTAGCATGCAAGCAAAGTTACCAAGACAAAATCAAACTTACTGCAAGGTTATCCGTGATATTGGTCACTTACCAAAGATCTGTTGTTGGTAAAAGGTCTCTCTGCCTCGAGGAGCAACCTTGAGAGGTGTCCCAGCTCAAGGGGAGATTGCCGCCACACAGCCACGCTGCCTAGCAAGGAGAGCTCAGAGAAGGCTGTCTTAGGCTGTCATATTTATGGGATAAAGTGGTTGGCTCATAGTCAAATTACATGCTATGGAAAAGGTATGCATGAGGCTCCTTGTACCCACAGCTTGCTTTGTTCTTTGATAAATGAGTCTTGGAAAAGCCACCTGCTATTCATGTGTCAATCGCATGATCGGTGGTCCAAGCTCATATGCATCGATGCTCTCTGTGCCACTCGGTTCCTTTGTGGTTTCTCAAAGAACAGATAGGAACCAGAGGAGTTCTTAGACCGGCCACAGCTCAGGCCTTTACCTCCTTTGGAGCCTGCACCACCCTACTGCTAGTTTGGTTAAGGGGTCGAATGCATCCATCACACACTGAAATCTTTGTTTTCAGTCACATTTAACTTTATACGTGAGGTCAAATTCCGTGAGAGAATCCAAGAAAATTTGCTTTCTGTTAAAGACAGTGGGAACAAAGAAAAATTAACCAAAGGCTTGAGTTCTGCATATCAATAGAGATGTTTTGTTTTGCAGGGGATTTTAGCTGAATTCATGCCACTAACAAACATATTCACTTTCTTTTCTAGTTTGGATGCTCAAATAAAATAAAGTTGTATATGCAATTGTATTTATATTAGTATATACATAATTTTTTACAAGTTAACCTTTTGGTCATATTTCATTCAGTCCTTTTGCTTTTAAGTGGGCTCTGAAGCCCACTTGAAAAAAAACATCAGGACTTGTGCAGCATGATGTAGTTTTATGCACATGCCACTATCTGTATTTTAATGTGTTTGTATTCTGAGTAGAAACCCAACATTTCATACCTACAGTGCTGCAGTTTAGTCATAAATTTTAAGCTTAAAAAAAAAAATATTACTTTCTATTAAGCTTTAGTTAATGAAAATAAAAACCAAAAGCTGCTGCTACAGTTGTGACTGTTACTGGAAACTACTTTATGCATGCAGCAAGATTTCTTATGGAAAAATTGAAAATTGCAAATGGAACACTTTTTTCTAAGGGATGAACACTAAAAAAAGAACAAACACTTCAAGTGACTAATCAACTTGCCTACATTATAGATACATGTAACTTATTCTGAGTTAGTCAAACAAACAACCATTTTATAATGTTTATCTACCATTGAACTTTTTATAGCATTCTTAAAGATGTAGAGGTTTGTATCATCTGCGACACCAATCATGACTAGAAAATGAGGCAAAAATTTCTGTTAGTAGTTTGATACATCTGTAATAGAGTATTTTTCTTGGAGGCAAAACAGAATTATACGTGAATTTTCATATACTGCATGAAAGCTAAGCTAATCAATGGAAATACAGAAGCCTAATTAAGGATGGAAGACTATTTCTGTGTTTGTTCAGTTGATTGTATACTGTGATTAGGTTTTTACATTTTTTAATTGGAAAATGGGGTTTGGGTTGGGGTTTTTTTCTGTTTGGTTGTTGGGTTTTTTCTGTTGTTGTTTCATTTTAGTTCAAGAAATGCAAGTTTGACATATCAGATTATGTGTGTTTACTACTGGCTTAAAAAAACCCCTACATCTTCATGGTTTTTAGCCTTCATTTGTTTTGTTCAACAGAAACACATGGATTGTCCCTACATGGTGTGTACACAGAAAATTTGTTTTCCTTTCTCCTTCCCTCTTCTAAACTACCTCATCCCACTGTTCTCACGCCTTGCTTTTCATTTATAGCTTTCATTTCAGTTTAAATCAAAGTGCCCCAAAGTAGTGGAACAGCCTCTCTGGGTAGCATTGCCAGACTCACAAGCAAAAGGAAATCTGTGATCATGACTACTTTGTGACTTGACAATATTAAAGACTTCAGGATTTTAGATTAAAAAACCTCCAAGCTATTCAGAATAAAAAATTCAGGCTTTAAAGCTCAACATGATTATGTATGTATTCTTACTGTAGCTGAAGCAGAAAATACCACTTGTCTTTTTTTTTCTTTTTTCTTTTTTTTTTTTCCCACTAGCAAATGAATTAAAAATAATAATGTCATAGAGTAGTGCTTGATGTTCCTTTTTTAAATTATCTTGGACATTGAGAAGTTCCAAAATGTGTCTCTAATGTTCCTCCTATAAAGAAGTTTAATAAGATGTCATAATAAACATGTAAAATTAGATTTATTGTATCAAGAGGCAAAATAACCTCATTACACAGAAAGCTCCAACAAACTGAAGCTTGCCTAATATATAATCCACTAGTTTAATTTGTAAACCTGATTATTGCTCTTAGCAGAGTTCATTAGTACCTCAGAGTCCTAGAAGACATTTGAATGATACTTGTTATAATTAATATTTATTCTTTAATACTGTTTAGAGTTTCCCGAACTTTCAAAATGGTTCCTGTAATTGCTTTTTTAAAATTTGCCACCTGTGCAAACTTCATTGCTACAAGGATAGAGGGGCTTCACAGATGCAACATGTTATTGCATTGATTAATTAACCATTTGTATTCTCTCAGAATAGAAGATTTGAATACCCTTTCTGAACAGCATTGCTTCCTCTCTTTCACAGGTATTATTCCTATATCTGTATTTATGTCATTTAATGAATCTATGGACATGAACTGCTTGTCTCTAGGGAACAACACAGGAGCATAAATTCTGATTCCTCACTGAATTTCAGGGAGTGTAAAATATCTACAGAAAGCACAGTCCAAAATGTTAAGCGATAGGGGAAGGAACGTAGCAAGTGTATGTCTTACCCAGATTAACAGTTCAAGTGTGATTTGCATCAGTAGTATCGGTACACTTGAGTTTTAAAATTCCAGAATGCACTAAATCTAACTGTAAATACTTGTGGTATGCTCAGCATGAAAGTCTGAGCTTAGAAGAGTTGCCAGACCTTAACTACCATCTCCGCTTTCTTGCTTAGAAACAGGGAACAAACAAACTCCCATTAGTGAGTCTGCTGCTCTGCTCCTGCAGCTTCAAAGTGTTGTGGGGGTTTTTTGAGGCTCCCTGCATTTCTGCTGTCTCTGCTTATTAAGAACTGCATATCAGCAAATCGTTATGCCTTTGCCTCCACTGTCTTCCAGGCTGGAGTGATCGTGCCCTCCAACTGCTGAGAGTCTTACTGCTTATGGATTTGATTGATTAGTATGGGACAGCAGTGCTTCCCTGCAGTGCTTGTGTTTCATGACATCATCAGAATAATTGACAAAATTATGTGGCCAAACAATGTGCAAATACTTTAAGAAGTATCAGTTACTTGATGCTAGTTGCAACTGATGCCCTTGTGATATTTATAAAAGCTCAGATGGAAAGTGCTGTGTAAGCAATGGAGTTGCCTCCTCCAAGGGAAGACGAAGGGGCAAAATCTGAGGGGATGCCACGGTTCCTGCCAGAACACAGGATGTGGTAATGCATCTGCTGATCACGTATATTTTAGATGAGTATTCAAAAAGTCTGGTCTCAGTCATAAACATGGGGTTTCCCCATTGGCACAGTGAAGAAGTATAGAAAGTTTTTTGGACAGCTAGATGACTTAGGGACAGAAGTTCTACCTGAGATGGTGTGAAATTGACAGGAAAATATAAGTGCCAAGCGCTTGCAATTCGAATGGGAGTTCTCATCCTGTAGGTCCGGCATTAAGAATTAAGCACCACGGCATTGTTATCTTACCTTTTGTTGCTGCACAAAGCACATTAAAAAAGGACATAATTTAATTTAAAAGAAAATTAAATTTTAAGTTATTTTGGTTTTAACAATAAAGGATTAATGAATACAATTTGAACTTTATACAACAGCTGCCAAAGTGTATTTTCGGATTTCACAGTTAAATGCTTTACTTGTGCATCGATGTAAGACCACAAGGCTCGCCTCACAATTCAGGTATTGTGGAGGCTTCATCTGAAACCTCCAAGCCTTCTGAGGTTCAGTCTTCACTGGTTTTTCATAGCAGAAGACCAAATAAATCTTTCAGCATGGCTTGAAATAACCACAACTGATTAGAAAGTGCTCATAAATTCTAAATGTTTTTAGATCTTCACAGTAGTTTATCCCAAATTAGAGCTAGCTCAGTCGTTTCGCTCAGCACCTGACAGAAACACTTTACTTTCAGGTTCAGCGTAAGACCTTAGCTATCCTTTTGCCTGCTGCTTTTGTTTTCCTTTGCTTGGATAGAGGCATTTTGAAAGGTAAACGTAGCAGTCAACATCAGGTCTGCTTAGCAGGGAACTGAACTTGGGGATCAACTCTTGTTCAGACTGTCTTAGAAGTAATCCTGTAGAATATATAGATGCCTGTTATCCTATTAAGTAAATTCTCATAACGATATGCATTCTATTTTCATTATGGTGTACAGGAAGTCTGATAGGAGCAGGAATGTACCCTAGTTATTTTATATGATTTTATATAGAGATTTTCATATGGTCTGCATCAAACAAGCCACAGGAGGTCAAACACTACGTTGGTGAGAACCAGTGTACTTGAATTGATGAGTAGTAACATTTTTCCATAGTGTACGAAAAAGGATGCTATCAGTGCAGCGCTGCCATTATGCCAGCTTGAGTGCTCACCGCCGCTGTGTCTTTTTTTCTCTAACTTTCTTATTCCCAGATGGTAGAAGCAGCCACATTCAAAAGCTCTTATCTCCAGTCTGCAGATGGAGAAGAGAAGCATGCGGTAGGCTAAGGGTGAAATTTTCAACAGAGATTGGTAAGTTACTTAGGTGCCTAACTCCTATTTCAGAAGTGATACAGGGCCTTTTTAAAGCGGCTGTTCTGTTCACAAGAAACTAATCTACTTAGTTACTGCAGGAAACATGCAGCTTTATATTAATCATACAACAAAGAGGATGAAGGGGAAAGTTCCACAGAACAGACAGGAAACAAGAGACAGGGAAGAACATTGCTCTTCGGGCAACTGGCTGACTCTGTGTCAACCCCTTTCTTATTCCTACTTTACAAACAAAAAGATATTTTTTTTAAAGCTACAAGAATGTCTTTTTTATCTCAGATGGGAAGAGTTGCTCTCTCTTACCTTACCTTTCACTCTCTCAGTCCCTTAGTTCTATAGACTCTCATGGTGTCTGGGGTTCCCAGAAAGATGAAATACTCCTGGCCTCTCTTCCTTCAGAAAATTGTTAGGAAAAGCAAAGGACTCTTGCACTTCATGTCACTTCATAAGCAAACCCTGTCCTGATGTTTTCTTACAGTTCAAACATTGGTGTAATGCTCTTTGAATAACAAGGATCCAGTTTGCTCCAGAATGATACATATGTCTACTGGAGGGCAGAGAGCTCTTCAAACATCTGATATATGTGGGGTTCTTTTGGCTTAACTCTTTCTTTGGAGTGATAGACTGATTTTGTAAAGCTTGTTTTACAGTTCTCTTGGCATCCTGGCCTAGACTAAATCTGAATGAGTTCTTCTCTTCCTTTCCATCCAAAGCTGGTGAAGGTTTGCTCTCACCAGAGCTTGTGGAGTTAGACAGCATCTCAAAAGAAATTGCTTTGTCCAAATTGCTTTTAATCATTTCTTCAGCTCCTTCTTAAAAATAAATCTAGGATCTGGACCTTGTGATGGAATGGGGATGTTGGATAATGTTTTGTTCCATTCTTGTTTCAAGGGATCTTTAAAATCTATAGTAGTGCCTATGACTGGACCTCCAGAAGAACCTGTTTAAGCACAGTTTGTCTGAGCTCTCTGTGGGAGGTAGCATTGGTTGTCAAGATCTTTCTGTGTCCTTCTAACCCTTTTGAACATGCAGCTGCTCTAATAAGAACATTTACCATTAGAACAGACATACAGAGTCTATCGTGGCAGAATTCAGGCATTCACGAGCAAGAAAGGTCACCAGGCCTATAAGCTTTTTCTGCCATGTATAACACTGTTCGTATCTCTTTGCTGCTTTTTCCAGGTCCGCTCTGTATACTCATGTAGTGGGTTGTCCCTGGCTGGACGCCAGGTGCCCACCAAAGCCGCTCTATCACTCCCCCTCCTCAGCAGCACAGGGGAGAGAAAATATAATGAAAGGCTCATGGGTCGAGATAAGGACAGAGAGAGATCACTCAGCAGTTACCGTGATGGGCAAAACAGACTCAATTTGGGGAACTTAACTTAATTTATTACCAATCCAGTCAGAGTAGGGTAATGAGAAATAAAACCAAGTCTTAAAACACCTTCCCCCCATCCCTCCCTTTTTCCCTGGCTTAACTTCACTCCCAATTTTCTCTACCTCCTCCCCACCAGCGGCACAGGGGGATGGGGAGTAGGGGTTGCGGTCAGTTCATCACATGTTGTTTCTTCCACTCCTTCCTCCTCAGGGGGTGGACTCCTCACACTCTTCCCCTGCTCCAGCGTGGGGTCCCTCCCATGGGAGACAGTTCTTCACAAACTTCTCCAACGTGGGTCCTTCCCACGGGGCGCAGTCCTTCAGGAACAGACTGCTCCAGCATGAGTCCCCCGCGGAGTCACACGTCCTGCCAGCAAACCTGCTCCAGCGTGGGCTCCTCTCTCCATGAGTCCACAGGTCCTGCCAGGAGCCGGCTCCAGCGCAGACTTCCCATGAGGTCACAGCCTCCTTTGGGCATCCACCTGCTCCGGCATGGGGTCCTCCATGGGCTGCAGGTGGATATCTGCTCCACCGTGGACCTCCATGGGCTGCAGGGGGACAGCCTGCCTCACCATGGTCTTTGCCACAGGCTGCAGTGGATCCCTGCTCCACCGTCTGGAGCACCTCCTCCCCCTCCTTCTTCACTGACCTTGGTGTCTGCAAGAGTTGTTCCCCTCACATATTCTGACTCCTCTCTCTGGCTGCAATTGCCCAGGTTTTTTTTTTTGTTCCCCCTTCTTAAATATGTTGTCACAGAGGTGCTACCACTGTCGCTGATGGGCTCGGCCTTGGCCAGCGGCAGGTCCATCTTGGAGCTGGCTTGCATTGGCTCTTTTGAACATAGGGGAGGCTTCTAGGAGCTTCTCACAGAAACCACC
>WAAD01038826.1:0-25653 GCA_013389945.1 Fregata magnificens
TAAATTCTTTCAATAATTCCAGGGCTAAGAAAACAGCAGTCAGATTAAGACTTATCTTTTGACATATATTATATCTGTGTTTCTGTACTTTTTAAGATAGGAAACTTTATAGCAAAAAACCTCAAATATTGTGACAGCTTTCTGTATTTAGAAATAAGTTCTGTAATTCATGACAGCTTCTAACAAGTCACTCCAAATCTCTGCGGATTTGGAAGAAGTGTAACATTTACATTGTTGAGCCATTCGGCATATCACTTGCAGCCTGCAGTGCTGATTTTCTTAGACTTGGTTTCCAGTGCAATGGATTGCAACCATAATGATGTCATCAGTTCAGTTTCACATGCTTTTAGACAGAAAAATAATGTGGATTTGTAAGCAAGCTGAATATCACTTTGAGCTTCATGGCTCCAAAACCTCACAATTCAGTGAACAAAAAGAAAGCAAAATTTTTTAATGAAATGTGAACAAAGGCTTGTTACCACCTTCTCCATGAAACACATAGCTGAGGAGAGCGAGAAGCTAGTTAATACAATTTATTTTTATGACATATATTTTGCAGTGCTGATAACTTACCACACCTCAGACATATTTCTGTTGTATATTCAGAATGGTAAATAATAAAGAAAAAAATCCTAACACACTTTATTTCCTGTTCTTTCTGGTGACACGAGGACGTGTTTAATATACTGTGGAAGGAGAATGGAATCAGCAGCTGGCTTACCTGGGAAACAAACTTAGCATGCAGGCAAATCCTTGATTGCCCAATCAAAGTGGAGAGATGAAGCATATACTACCCTCAGATGATAACAAGAAACTGGGTAGGTTCATTACCGATATACCCAAGTCCTTATCAGCATATCTTGTAGCCTACTCCTCTCCTGCAGTGTACAAATCTTGAGTAATCTGACAAGGGCTGATTTCAGATGTGGTTGCCAGAGTCTTGTAAATAATCTTAGTGGGGTGTGAGAGGGAAGGAAAGGGAAATTAAGACTCTGAAGGGCAGCTTCTCAGGTGGCAGCTTGCAATGACAGTTTGACAGATTTTCTGGTGTTGTGGAAGAATTATATGCAATAACTGTATGAATCGCTCACTTTCCTCCAAGGATTACATACTTTTTAAAGTGTCATAAATACAAAGCTGTGGGAAGCATTGCTGGGAAGGAAAATATGAAATTCTATTTTATTTCCCTTGCAACTCATTTGCATAATGTAATCTGGAGGGTTGTGTTTATCAGTGGTGGGAAGGCAGTTTAAACAAATGTTCAACATATGTATATCATCAGCAGCAAAAGGTCATGGTCTTAGCAGGCAGCTAAAAAAGTAAAAAAAGGCCAGCATGTCTGCATTCTCCCTGCGTCATATTGACAGCAAATAATAGGTCCCTAACAGAATATCTGTCAACTTGGAAACATTTACTGAGCTTTTTGTTCTGACTGATTTAGACTGTTCAAGTGAGTCATTATACTGGGAAGCAGCTACTGCCATTTCAAAAAGTACCTTGAGACTACGGCAATTTCATATCACTGTAATTCGAGAGCAACTAACTAACTAACTAACTAGCTAAGTGCCAGAGAGTCCATCCAGTATGACTGTTTCCATGGCAATTGGATACTTGGGCATTTTACTGAAATCTATGAGTTAAAATCTGTTCACCAGATGCCGTTAAGGACTAGACAGTAATCCTCAGCCTTTTCCTTTCTACAGATTGAGCAGTAGGCATACTGACTAATTAACTTTCATGATTTCCAGATTCATAGTATACGATTCTGACTATTCACATGAGAAAAGTAGGTTGATAGCTTGTTTTTCTGACTCCTTTTGTTCCTTGCATTCAGTGTCTACTGAAACATATTCTAGTTAATCCCTTCCCCTCCCTACACTAACATGCACCACTAAAAACACCTGCTTGACTCAAAACATACAGGATCTCATACAGGGAGCTATTTCACCTCTGATACTGGCCAATGCATCTGTTGAAGGATTTAATGAAGAATTTCGAAGTCAGTGTCTTCCCACAAAGAAGGCTTATTTAAAATCTGTGTTATCTTTTGTCAACTCACTCTGATTTCTGGGTGTAAAACAACTTTGGTTCATGGGAACAGTTACAAAATGAGCCATAGCCGTGTTGAGGATGAAACAGGGAACGGGACAAGGAGAAGAAGGAATGAACTGTCCACTTTCTTTCACAAACTGAAAACAAGTGTTATGACAATTACTTGCTGTGCCTGTTCTTACTCAGCCTTTCTTCTAAATGATCTGTTTATAAGCCAGAAAGCAAAAAACAGGTCCTGATTTTAATCTCATATTCCATCTGCTTCTGGAATTACTGCTAAGGGCAGGTGGCAAATGAGTTCTTTCTAATTTTCCAATCTTCTCCATGGGACAAATTGTGCCTCCTTGTTCAGGCTGAGTAGTTCTTTACCAGCCCTTGGGACAGAGTAAGGAATAGTTCAAGCTGAGTACATGTGACAGAATCTGACTCAGTATGAAATAAGGGCATGCACGGTTTAATGTTACATGTGTGATGTGCTCAATTGATTATGAGATGATGATTTTAGTTGGAAGATTTCAGTACAATAAACTGGAGCATGACTTAAAGGCATTTGTTTTATGACTAGTCTTTTTAGTGGCTTGTCTACATACAGTTGTTTCTCTACCTGCTCGTATAATTGTGTTTTGCTGAATATAGTAATTTGAAAGGTTGCATTTCAAGCAAGAAAGATCTTTTTTCACGGTCTCAGATTCTAACCAAGGAAACATCATTTAAAAGAAATGACAACGCCAGACCTATATCCATCAATCTAATTTGTGAATACCAAGATTTTTACTGGCATTTCAATGAAAATCCAAATCAGGTGTATACATTATTAATTCAAACATCTTCAGACTCACATTGATACACATACGTTGGTATATATACACATACATATATATGCACACATATAAGCATGGTATAAGTGCATACAAAGTCGCTGACAAAGGGGACATGAGTGATTTTCAGTAGGCTTATTTGACATAATAATAATTCATTAATCTCTCTGCCTTATTGAGGGCTGATAGTAGAATAGCCCAAGGGGAAGAAACCGTGCCAGGATCCTAGATCAAAGGGTTTAGCTCTTTGCTCACATAGGTGCTGAATCCATGGTGTATTTCCAAGTAAAAGTGCCTGCAGCAACGTTTGCTAATTACAGGTTGTGTTCTACTGTTTCCAAACAGGGTGAAAGTGACAGAAGTTTAACTGTGAATAATTACACACTTGAATAAGTATGTGATTAGCCCTATTTGTTGTGGTTGGGACTAGAGTGACAGGACAAGAATGGAGTGATTGCATTATTTACAGCTTAATTGTAGACAAGTAATTACTTATGTAAGCTGGTGCTGTGGGGTCACAGAATACATGCCTGAGAATGTCTAGGATTTGAATGGAAACTTCAGAAACTGGGTTTCCAAATGATATAGCAGAAGTGAAAATTCTATGCATTTATCTAATTATGGAGGGGTTTTCTTGAATTAAATGTCTTGGAATATTAAATGTCTTGTTCTCTTGAAACCAAGGATTAGATGAAATCTTTATAAGCCATTGCTTCCAGCCTAATAAATCACAAATGCCACCTAGTGGCCTTTGCTATCTAATGAATCATTGCGTACTTGCCAAAAAAAAAAAAAAAAAAAACAAACCAAAAAAAACCCAGTAAAAAAAATCTAGAATTTTACCAGCATGTTATTTCCATTGATGTGTATATGGTTGATGAGATTGTCTGTGAACAATTTTTTCCACTTAGTTTCCAACTACATTTTATTTGCATTGGATCAGATTGTGAAAATCTTACTCATGTTGGCAAGTAGTAGTGAATAATGCTATTAAAATGTAGTCAAACTCTCTGTCTTGGAACTGTGGATTAACTATGTGTTTTCCTTGACAGGTAGAAGAAGGTTCTGATTTACAAAGGGAGACCTTAAGTTAGTAATAAAGTTAGCTAAGTTAAGTTAGTTAAATTAATTTAACATGTCAGTAAATTGCCCTAATTTATTAATATTTGACTAAGTCTGCTCATCCAAGTAAATAAAGGCTTCATTTTTACTTATGTGCTCCATTTCAAAATGACAAAGTATTCCAAAATGACAATCAAGGTCCAGCCAGACAAAAAAGAAAGAAAGAAAGAAAGGAAGGAAGGGAGGAAGGGAGGAAGGAAGAAAGGGAGGAAGGGATAAAGGAAGAAAGAAAGGGAGAGAGGGAGGAAGGAAGGAAAAAAGAAAGAAAGAAAAGACCATGCTGATTATTTGGTGGAAAAAAAATTGCAGTATGATGGACCTGTTACTTGTGCAGTCTGTGTTGTTAGATTCTTTTGAAATTCATGACAGGGATCTTACAGGATCAGAATAAAAAGTTTATTAGTAGTGATCATGGTACCCTGTTAGTGGCAGGTCTCTATCTTTCCATGTCTTTGCAAACAACTACTTATGTTCAATTTCTGATGGATGTCCACATGTGAAAAGGATTTTGCAAGTGTTAACTTTTTTTTTCTGAGACACCAAGGGCTTGGAAATCTCAGAAGCACTACAGATTCAGTCTTGGGCAGGAGTGTGAACAAATGTTTTAAAAAAATCCCTCATTTGTAACCTGATTCAGCAAATAGGTTTAAATTGAAACTTATCAAAGTTTTATAATTTGGCACAGTTATTTTGGCACAGTATCTAGAAAAAAATGTTAGTGACTTTCAAAAACTTTTGAATAGTTAATTTACTTTGNATCTCATTCCTTTTGTCAGATACAACCAAAATAATTTCTATGTAATACTGTGTTAAGCCCTGGCTCTTTCATACTGTACTTTGGGTTTGATTATTTTTTTCTTTTTTTTTTTTTTTTTCCTATTGACAATATGTACACTCCCCTGATTTCAAAACTTGAAAATAATACCAATGATAAATTAAAACTAAGCAATGTAGCTGGGCATAGACAGCTATGTGAATATTTTATGGTATAAAATATTCAAGGATATATATTTAGATAAGGATTTCTAAGGAAGCTTAAGGTTATGCATGTTGCATATGAAAATTTAGTGGTACCTAACTGCTTGAGATGCTTTGTCTCCCAAAATTGAGCAAGGCTGAGTAAACTGAATCCACTCAGAGCTGTTCCCTCTGAAACACTTGTTTCACAAGTGCTTTTGTGCAACATTGTGGGGTGGGGATGATGCATTTGTTTTCACTTCAGAGTCATCACTAATACCATCTATTAGTAAAAATTTTCTATGGAATGTTTTGCATTTCTTTATGACTTGACCCTACAACCTTCATATGCCTCAATCCTTATATGTTTTTAGTGTATGTTTATCTTTAAGCAGGATAATAAATTCATTAAATTAATTTCATGGGATCAAGTCCAGTTGTTGCAGAGATTTTAATATAACTGGAATTACTATTTTTTTCAGTGTGAGGGAAATGAAGCAGAGGTTCAAGAAAGTTAGGTACCTTCCACTCCGAAGGTCACATAACAACTCAGTGAAAGAATATGGTACAAAATGTCACCTCTGTCCCTGTTTCTTTTCTTTGTGAAGGCTACAGTGTTCTTTAAAAGCAGAATGCTTGTAGTTACTGAAAGGGATAACTGATGCATATACCAGTATAGGTGTTCACTTTCTTAAAGGCTTAAAATTAAAACTACACTCTAATGTCTCAGGTCTGTCCCTAATCTTATTGTAACATAAAAAACCCTCCACGAAATATTCCAAAGCCTTGCTTAGCTCATGAAGCTTTTTAAAGTTAAGAGATGTAACTTTTTGGATCTAAGTAATTCCTCACAGATATATTTGCTTTTATGTTCCTTTTATTTTGCTACTGTTGTGGAAACTCTGCATGGTCCTGTATTACTGATCACTCAGTAGAGAGAACCCTTGAACATACCCATCAGAATAAATGCTAAATTGCTACCAACTGTTATAGCATACCCTCTCCTTTAATCATGTACTTTGAAGTTCCTTAAAATATAGCAAAGCCCATATTGTGCTTTAAAATTGAATCTGAGTTAATAAAATTCCTAGCATGTAAATTGTTTTACAGATTGGCTATACATCTTTGTACTAAGAAAACAATAGATGACAGCTTTTGGTCATGTAATTTAGAAAACAGAAGCAGCTTTTCCAGATGGACACAGTTCCTTGTCACGCGATATGGGAACATATTAAGATTCCATGGCTGCAGTGGGTTATTAGTGACACTACTAATAACAGTAATTGGAATCTTTGTCATTTTTCTTGACCTATATTATTCCTAGCTCCCCCCCTGCTCCTGCTTACTCATGTTTTTTCTTTCTTCCCCCTCTTGTTTCCTTCATGTATGCAAATTTGTTATGGAAAGTAAAATGAACAGAGATCTGGTAATAAATCTTGCATGATATTAATTTTGTTTATCACATATTTCCTCCTTTATGCTTTATCATCTGACCATTTTTTAAATAGATATACCTTATATATATATATTTACTTGGAAACTCTTAGGCGTAGGGACTATGTTGTATTGTGAAGTGATTGAAACAAGCATTCAGCTGGGTTTTAACAGAATATATATATATATATATTTCTTGTAATTAATATGTAGTATTTAAAAGCTAGCCAGAGATCTCTGAAAGTAATTAATATCTTACTATATTACTACACAAGCTAACAGTACAATGCTCTTTGTCTATGTTCACCTTTAATGAAAACATCTTAATATCTGGCATCTCATTCCAAGAAACTCTGGGCTAGCTCACTAGAAGATTTAGGTTTGTGAGTGCTTATTCACAGTAATAAATAGGGGAGTCATTAGTTTCACAAGTGACTAACTAACTGACTGACTTCTTTACTGCAAGTCCACACTTTGGTGTAGATAGGACTAAGATGTTTAGTGTCTTCTCATCTAATACTGGGTTCTCATATTGGCTTTTTCATTTAGCCCAACGCAACTTCAATGAAAGTCAACAGAAGGGGTCCTGTGGTCATTAATTCACATTAACCACATAGTCTAGGATCCCAATCCGTAACAGTCACCTGCCTAGAGCATGCTGTAGTTTCCATCCATCCAGCAAGTTTAGATTTCTATATCGTGAGCAAGGAACATATGACTGCGTTTCTATTTAAAATGGCACCCTAGAGCATGAACTAAGATTGCCCTCAGACATGGAAGCAGGGCATAGTCCACTAAGATAGAGATGAGAACTAGGCTTCGAAAGGTCTAAAGCTGTAAGCTACTTTGTGTTTATGCCATAGCTCCTGAATCCCTACAACATTTTTCATATTCTGTTTCCTCAACACCCAGTGCAAACTTCAGGGAATCTGCCTTGTTTCCACTTACACACAGTAGAGAGAAGAAATAGGCCATGAGAGTGTTGGAAATCAAAACAGGAAAATGTGGTGGAAGTGGTGAACTGGGAGACTTCCAACAGTGGCTGAATGACTTCTAAAGGCACTGCAAAAAGACACAGGATAGGGTCAACCTTTAACCCAGATGCTGAGCAGAGCTTCTAGCTTTGGGCTGAATAGCTGCCAGAAACTGGCAAAAGAGTTCTTAAGGCAAGTGGTTGGTGTGTCTGTTGTTGAGTGTGTTCTTAAACATAGTCTTAACTGTTGGAATACATATCTAATCATACTTTTAAAAGACATCTGGCTTCTAATAAAGTTTACAAAGTTCCTAAAAACATGCAGTGAAATAAAATGTTTACTAGCTGAGAAAATCTCCAATATTTAAGAATTCTTCACTCATTTATTTTTCTGTGGTTTGAAAACACTGTTAAACACTGGTTTAATCAGTTAATGACAGTAAAACACAACTAGTCCAAATAAATGTTCTATGAAGGCCTTTGGCCTCAAAATTATTTATTCAATCCAATAAGCAAATACCTTAAGAAAACTTTACTGCCACTTAATCTCTTAATTTGGCCAGCTCTGTATATCAATTCCTTTTCTTTATTTAATTCAAAGAGTCAGAGAAGCATACAATATCTTGAGTCGGAAGGGACCCATAAGGGTCATCAAGTCCAACTCCCTGCTCCTCGCAGGACTATCTAAAACTAAATCATATGACTAATAGCATCGTCCAGATGCTCCTTGAATGCTGACAGGCTTGGTGTCTTGACCACTTCCCTGGGGAGCCTGCTCTGGTGACTGACCACCGTCTCAATGAAGAACCTTTTCCTAATGTCCAAACTGAACTTCCCCTGACGCAGCTTTGTTCCATTTCCTCGTGTCCTATCGTTGGTCACCAGAGAGAGAAGATCAGCACCTCCCCCTCTGCTGCCCTCCTTGAGGAAGTTGTAGAGTGCGATGAGGTCACCCCTCAGCCTTCTTTGCTCCAAGCTGAACAAACCAAGTGACCTCAACTGCTCCTCCTAAATGTTGTTCTTGAGGCCTTTCACTATCTTGGTCGCCCTCTTCTGGACACACTCTAATAGTTTGACGTCCTTCTTATATTGAGGCACCCAAAACTGCACACAGTACTTGAGGTGGGGCCACACCAGTGCAGTGTAGAGTGGGACAATCACCTCCCTCGACTGGCTAGCTATGCTGTGCTTGATGCACCCCGGGACATGGTTGGCCGTTTTGGCTGCTAAGGCACACTGTTGACTCATATTCAACTTGCCATCAACCCAAACCCCTAGATCTCTTTCTGTGGGGCTGCTCTCCAGCCTCTCATCCCCCAATTTGCAGGTATAACCAGCATTATCCCATCCCAGGTGCAGAATTTGGGACTTGCTCTTGTTAAATTTCATACGGTTGATGATATCCAGATCTCTCTGTAAGGCCTCTCTAGTCTCAAAGGAGTCCACACCTCCTCCTAATTTAGTATCATTGGCAAACTTACTTAATGTACATTGAAGTTATTTCAACAGGAAAAAAAGTTTTCACGCATAAGTAACAAAAACGTAGTGAGAAGTCAAGAAATGGTAATGAAGTCTGTTTAAATACATATGATACCTGTTATTGTTAATTAGGTTGATTATTGTTATGACTAGGAAGTAAGAAAGAGCAAACTCTAGCTTTGCCAGACCAAACATGGAGTAGTGGTGCCCTGAAGAACCCGCAGTCTAAACAGATGAGGTGGATGTAAGAAAGGAGACAAACAAGGCAACTGAACTGTATGCTGTCAGCAAATGTCTTTCCAGGTCTTTGATGGAGGTAGCAGTCCAGGTAGGAGGCAAATAGGTTAATTAACTAGAAAGGAAGGAAAGTTCTGTGTTAGCAGCAGTGAAGAGAAAGGGGGATTAAACAGATAAAGTGAGAAAGAAAGAAAGAAAGAAAGAAAGAAAGAAAGAAAGAAAGAAAGAAAGAGAGGGAGGAAGGAAGGAAGGAAGGAAGGGAGGGAGGAAGGAAGGAAGGGAGGGAGGGAGGAAGGAAGAAAGAAAGGAAGAAAAAGAAAGAAAGAAAGAAAACAGTAGGAAAAGAAAAGAAAAGAAAAAAGAAAAGAAAAGAAAAGAAAAGAAAAGAAAAGAAAAGAAAAAAAAAGTGCTCGAAGACCTAGGTCAAAATACAACTCTGTCTGCTTTTCCATTTTTACTCATTGTCTGGCATTTGTCTTTGGCCAAGTAGCTAAGAGACAGAAGGCACTCAAGGTAGGCTCTTCCTTTCACTAGATCAGAAGGTTTTCTGTAATGGAGATTATGCAGATCATAATTAATTTATGACACAGTTGAAACTGTCTTGCTGGCTTAAGTTTAGGATTTAGATCAGTGGAGCTATTCACCACTTAAAACCCACATAATAGAGTAAATTGCTTCTGCAGTGAATCCACTTACCATTCAGCCAATGATTATAGTTTTCACTTCATATCAAAAAAGAATAAAAAAACCCTCAAACAATCAAAAACTGACCAGTCATTACATATATGTGCTACTCACTTCTCAGTTTGGATGGTATACTGCACCAGATTGCCAGAAGCCAGTATTACTTAACTCATGATATATGTTGGCATTCTTGTCTGAAATGCTCTTAAAGCTCTCCACTCACAAGTACCTCTTTTACCACATGAGAATATCAGTAATTGAAAAAGTTAATTAACGAATATTTTTACACTAAAAAGTTATACTTGCTTCTCCCTAACTCTTGTGGCACAATGTAGTATTTCTGATATTCATAATATATCCTCTATTTTCAGTGGATCTACTCCAGTTGAACTCGGTTTTGGTCTTCTTTTTTGTCTCTTGACCCAAACATCTATATAGTTCTCTGTAAAATTCAACCATATACTATATATATTCAAATCAAATATGAAATTCAAAGTTTTTTTTCTTCTGGTCTAAAGGCATGGCACCTCTCTGCAAGCGGAATCATAAGAGAATAATGCATATAGACCAGACACAGACTGAAATACATTGTAAGAGAAACAACTGTTATTAATATATCCATCAATACTATCCGATGAGAAGGAATCAAAATGCAGTCACACAGAGGGAGCTAATTTAAGTGGATGTTAGACAAATTCCTAGTTCTTTTGCATGCCACAATGAAAACAGAACTGTAGGGGTCATATCAGGGACTTCATTCTGAAAATAAACCACTTCAGTTGTGGAAGTTTCATGAGTATTTTAGCATAAACTTCACCCATCTGAAATCAGATTTAACCTCTTTTTTTAAAGAGAGTTGTCAGACTAAGTGTACAGCTAATATCTATTGTATACCTTTTGCTTCCTTAGTAAATCCATTCTTTTTATTTTGTTAGAGGGAGAAATTTTACTATTAGGAGCTACATTGCAGGTACTAAAGAATGATATATAACTTATTTTTCTTTTTTTTTTTTTTTTTTTTTTTTTNTAAGAGGCATCAGACTGGAAACTAGTTTTTTGCTCACTGCCCAATGCCATTCCCAGGGTACTATCCCTCTCATGCTTGTGGCAGTGGATATATTTCATTCCTTGTTGTTTTTCAATGTTAACAGTAAATAAATGAAAATGCCTTTTCCCTCATCATTCCCCTAAATGTGCTCAGTGCCTTTGCTTATCTAGCATGTATAGGCAAGTTGGCACTCTCCCCAGCATAAAGAGCATACAAACGCTGGCAGCTACAGGGCTGTGGCACAAAGAGCCAAGCTGATTTTCACAAATGGACACACAAGTGCTTAGGTCTCTGTTAGAGATTCTAAATCCCAGAAAGTGTGCCAAACAGCTGGTCTGCTATTGTCCCAACTTTGCCTTCACTGGGCAATAAAACAAGTATTATTTGCTTTTTGTAATCAGTATGTTTATTTCTGCTTTGCAGTTGATACAAACATTGAAAATAGCTGGTCACAATATACTTCAGGATCCAGCTGCCAAGTGACCACATGGATTCATCTGAGGCACCTTGCAGATTAAGGCAGCAAGCACAATAAAGACACATATGGTTCACAAGCCCAGGACCTGGACTGTACGTGACAACTCATTGAATGAAGATTGCAAAGCCGGCCTTGGGATGGTATTCCAAATATATAGAAATATCCAATTATCAAACTCAGTGAAATACCCATAGCTGATGGTGACTGAATGTTTTCTAAGCACTGGTACTGAAAAAGAGGTTCAAGACTAGCAAAACTTATAAAAAATCATTACCCTTTCTATCTCTTCCTGCTGGCTGTGGGAAACACATTGCAAAGTTATGCTGATTTTACTTGTTTGCCTTTTTCAGGTATCTCTCTCTCCTTTATTAGGAGAGGTACTTGCTGAGCCTGAGTGAAGGGTAAGAAAGTTCTAACTAGGTTATTTACTGCAATGTTACCATAGCTACTTTTTTTTGGCAGTGTGAACTTTCCCAAGTATATTATGGGCTTCATAACTATATTTTTCCTGCTAAACATTTCCATGTTCAGCTCCTAAACACTCTTCTGGTAATTTTTCAGATTTTGCTCTCTTGGGGTAAATCAAGTAATCTACTTTTTGAGAGGTGTGCCTTGACAGGCTTTTACACAATATAATCATGCTCCTTATTTTAACATCCCTTCTCTCTACTCTAGTTATTATTTTCTAGATCTGTGTGATTTGTGGTCTTTCACTTTCTCTTTGATCAAATACATAGATTATTTCCCATTGTTCTCCTTTTTATTGTTCTCTCAGGCTATTGACAAAATATTTCTTATATAAGTTAACAAAAGCTATGTAATGCAAAGCAGGCAAAGAACTACAAGTAAAAGCATGTTAAGATGCTAATCTGAGATTTTGAAAAGCTAGATTCCATTAACTCTTGGTTATATACTTGTTATATGACCTTATCTGGGCACCTCCATTACTAAGATGGTCCTGACATCTTCAAACACAGTCAAGTGATGCCTCAGTCTGCTGTGCAAGCTTACCTGGGTACTAGGGTTCATAGCTTCAGACTGGCTGTGAGACCTGCCACATGCCAAAGTAGGATCCTCAGAAGTGGTGTTCTTGGAGCTGCTACACCAGAACAACCTGACCCTGATCCTGAAGGGAGCACTCTGAGATAGGGGCCAAATATATGGCAGAGGAGAAGCCAAAGTGTAATCCTCACTATAACCTGTCAATTTTACTCTCAGTGATGTCAGAAATCTGCTTTTAAATCCTTGGTCAGCCTGAAGTGGATCAATTTTCTTTTCTCCTATTTTTCTTATTTCACTGTATCTAATGTCATACAAAACTTGAAGTTTTCTGCCCTACTGCAAAATTGCTAACTCAATTCTGCAAGACCTGCAAAAACTCCACCTTCCTAGAAACAGAGGCTTTAGGGGATTTTTCCTAATTAAGGACATTTAATCCATGAAGTTTTTCATCACTCTTAAATAAAATAAATATAATACAGGTAGTAGGGGACAGAGGTTTTTTTTTTTCCCAAAGGAAATAAATTATTTCAACTCTTATTTTCATCCCAAATTAGAATGAAATGGCAAAGTATCAAAATTTCTCCCTGCACTGGAAGCTTACAAAACTTTCCTCTTAGCAACGTGCTAATTTTAGTTTTTATAATCAAACCTGTTAACAAATTACAATTAAATAACTTGCCTGGGATATCCTGGACAGAATGATGATGCATGCATGTAAACTGAGGTACACAGGAGTAACAGCTATTTGTCTGGGATTTCCAGTAGTCCAGCAGCTCAGTCTTAGTTACCATCACAGTTCCACCAGGGATGTGATTGGGGGGCGGGGGGGAAATCCAGTAGAGAGAGAAGATGTTTAAAAACGTTAACCAAGTCCCAAATCTGAGATCCATGATATATTATAATCCATAAGAATTCATGGATATGACTATTGCAATTACAATGTTTTCTTTTTATTAATCAAGCTACTGTTGGATGTTTACTTTCTTCTCGGTTTGATGCGAACCTGAATACCACAGGGATTTACTATAATTCCATATGCACTATGAACTCCAGACGGTGGGTAAGCTAAATCTCTCATAGTATAGTCTGCTCTAGGAGCTTTAGTCATGCATTCAACCAGAGGAGAAACTGAAGTACTTTATGGGAGATATAATTCAATCAGTGATTCCTCCCTGTAGAAAAGGGCTATGAGCCATCCTAACTAAAACTCCTACACACTTCTGTAGTGACTAACACAGGGGCAAACAAATCTTGAAAAAATCTGAAACATTTTTAAATTTCATTTTTACAAATCAAAATGTCAAGAATCAGATCCACTTGTCCCAAGATAAAATATTATATTCAGAATTCTCTAAAACAAATTTGAAATTTTGTAGTAAAATTGAAATTTTAACATGGAAAATTTTTCATTATGACAACTTTGAGCAGAAATTTTGCAAAAGTTCAACAAGTTTATTTTGACAACCTTTCAAATCACTGTCAGCTATCAATGCCTTTAGTGAACTACTCTGGTAGTAGCAATGTTAAAAGAGAATATTAACAGATTGCCTACTCTTAGATCTCATTCTGTCCCTTCTAACATTCTTCATTCATCATGAAATTAATGAAGTGTTATTAATGATTTTCGCCAGTCTTTACAATTAACACTGTACCTCAAATTGGCTTAGCTCAGAGAAAGTGAGACATTTCTCATCTTGTATCTCCCTGATGATGTAAACTAGCAGAAGAGATAGCAGCATGACTTAAACATGTTACTGCTAAATACCCAAATCTTTGGATACAAACTACTCAGAGTTGACATGAACATCACTAAATCACTTGTCTTTAGTATTCCACTGTATTATGTTGTCGTGAGCTATTAGCACACGGATACCATGAGTAAGAAACCATTCCTATTATTCCTCTGAAATTATATCCATACTGTCTCTGTTAAAACTGCCATACTGCAGCAGCCATATTACTGTATTATAGTATAAAAATAGTAATTGTCAAAAAGTAAGGCAGGTTGTGCTTGAAATTTAAGAAGAGGAACCAGTTTATGAGTATCAATGGAAAGGGACTACAGAGTAAGATGGCGTTACAGAGAACTAACGGTTAATGGAGACAGTGAAAGTGGAATCTATATTTATGCATACAAGCCTGTTCCAGCAAGTCTCCCAGTGGCTCCACACATTCAGAATCAGATTACACAGGAGGAAGAAGGGAATTGAGTTAAAAAGTAAAGGGGCAAAGAAGAGGGAAGTATGACAGATGAAATAGGTGAGACCTATGGTAGAAGAAGGTAAGTAGTAGGCTAGGCATTGAGGAAGAACTAGTTAATGAAGGGGAGACTGTTGTAGAGGCCAGAATCATTCAATTCCTGACAATTCAAGATTATTTAATGTTCCAAAATTCTTGCCTTACTGATTTTGTAAATCCTATGTCTGCTTTCAATTCCCTTCACATTGCTACTCATATTCTAAATAACAAGGCTTTTTTATCCTTCAAAAAAGCAGCAGACTACTGCTTGTTGCATAGTACGTAAGTTATCATTATGTCAGGTTTATGATAAGAGACTGACTTGATTTATGTAAAAATAATACTTTTTTTTTTTTTTTACCCCAAAGACTGCTAGAGAACAGTAAGGGAAACATATAGATGAGGACCCAGAGTCAGCAGGATAATGAACTACTTTCTATGCATCTTTGGCAATTTGAGGCACACACTACAGAAATAATTTTCTGTGCATAATTCTTTCAAACTCTTACACATTGTACCATCTGGCCTAGAGTTCTATTTCCAGATCGCTTTTTGATCTTTACAAAACATCACATAGTATCACTGTCTATTTGCAAATAGTAGTTATTTTTTAGCCCATTCTTTTGCAACAGAGAGAGCTGGTTACATGAATATGCATACTCACATGTATAGCTATTTCCTGTCAGTGGCCTCCATATTATAGGTTAATTGATCTAATAAAAAAAGGGATTTTTTTCCTCAACTTTAACAGATATAGCAGGTTTTTTCAGAAGTAGTCTCAGTGGAAAATAGTTTCTGGAAGTTTTTAAAGCCCTCTTTCTAAAAAGGCAGGAAGAACCTTTAGTAGGAGAGTGATCCCAAGTATTCAGCTCTCTCTTTTGTTTTTAAAGCCAGGAGCTCAATAAATAAAGTCAGGAGTTCTTCAGTTTTGGAACTTGTTTTTTGCTCTTTGCTTGTAAGAAAGAGCTTGGCTATACGACATACTTAAAACACATGCACACAGATATGCACAGATATCTCTCTCCTTAGCTTTCCTTCCCAAGTAATTAAAACTAAGATCAACAAAGTTGAACTGCAGAACCTGATGGTTCTTTGATTTCTAACTTACAGACTGAATAGCCTTCAAGATTTTTATAAGTTTCTGAGCAAAATAAGCAAGGGAGAAGTATGTAATTCCTCCTTGCATTAGTCCATGATAGAACAACTCTTTGATCTTTAGCCAGAGATTGGAGTTGCATATGATTACTCAGTGTTTCTCACTGAGCAAGAGTGAAGGGCATTGGATAAAATTATCAGGCACCAGCCCAGGACAAACAAAAGGTATGTTTCACATAATGCTTAACTAAACTGGAGAAATTATTAGTACAGAATGTTGTGAATGACAACATTTCATAAGGATTTAAAAGTGATTAGAAGTTCCAGTAGAAGCTGGTTTACACAAAGTCCTGGGTATACTACAAAAACAGTCTTGCCCTTGATAATCCTCCTCTGTTAAATGTCTGCTATTGGCCATTTTGGAGTGAAGAGACAGGACTAACAGCATTTTTCATGTCAACATGGTCATTCCTGTAATATGTTCCATGCTCACAAATTGGTGTGCAGAGTAAGTTCTTCCAGTTTCTGACACACGTGATCTCTTGATGATCATGCCAAATAGAATGTTGTTTGGTGTAGTTTATAAAACATTTTAGTTACCCTAGCATTCTCAGGGATGAAAAGCACTATCAACTCATTCATTCCTAATATTAAAATATTAATTCTACTAAAGTTTCAGGGATAGTTATTTTTCATATGGAACATTTAGCCTTCTGTCTTTTGAAAAGCCAGCTGTTCTCTCAGTTTCAGATGACCCCTTGTATAACAAGAATATTATAGGACTTTGAAGGCTTGAAAGCACTGCTTGCTGCTATGCTGTAATAAATTATTATTTCAGTACATTGACACAGCATTCTTTTACCATTCATAATTTTGCACCTAACATTTACATCATTAAATCTTAACATTCATTCAAATACATAATTTAATACAAGTGTTTTTCACACATAGAGTCTTTCTATTTGACTCAAAGAAACTTAAGACTTTGGAAGCAAAGTGCACATATTTTAACTCTTTGATGATTCAGACCCAGAGAAACCTGATGCAGTCCTTTCATTTCAATTAAATTGTACATTCTTATGTCAGGTCTATCATTCATGTGTGCATGTTCTTAAAAAAGAAAAAGAAGTGTGCCATATTTCCTGTGTTCACAGAATCACAGAATGTTTGAGGTTGGAAGGGACCTCTGGAGGTCGTCTTGTCCATCCCCCTGATTAAGCAGGGCCACCTAGAGCCAGTTGCCAAGGACCATGTCCAGATAGCTTTTGAATATCTCCAAGGATGGAAGCTCCACAAACTCACTAGGCAACCTCTACCAGTGCTCAGTCACCCTCACAGTAAAAAAGTGTTTCCTGATGGTCAGACAGAACCTCCTGTGTTGCAGTTTGTGCCCATTGCCTCTCATCCTGTTAGTGGGCACCACTGAAAAGAGCCTGGCTCTGTCTCCTTTACACCCTCACTTCAGGTATTTGTAGACATTGATGAGATCCCTCCTCCAAGCCTCCTTCTTCTCCAGGTTAAACAGTCCCAGCTCTCTCAGCCTGTCCTCATATGCACGGTGCTCCAGTCCCTTAATCACCTTCATGGCCCTTCACTGGACTCTCTCCAGTAGCTCCAGTTCTGAGTAGAGGGGAAGGATCACCTCTCTTGACTTGCTAGCAACACTCCTCCTAATGCAGCCCAAGACACCATTGGCCTTTATTGCCATGAGAGCACATTGGTGGCTCATGTTCTACTTGTCCACCAGGACCCCCATGTCTTTTTCTGCAAAGCTGCTTTCCAGCCTTGTGGACCCCAGCATATATTGGTGCATGGGGTTTTTCCTCCCTGTGTGCAGGACTTTGCACTTGCCCCTTGTTGAACTTCATGAGGCTTCTCTCAGCCCATTTTTCCAGCCTGTGGAGGTCCTTCTGGATGGCAGCACAACCCTTTCGCATCTCAGCTACTCCTCCTAGTTTTGTGTCATCGGCAAACTTGCCGAGGGTACACGCTGCCCCATTATTCAGATCATTAATGAAGATGTTAAACAGGATTGGAGGCAGTACTGACCCCTGAGGTAAACCACAAATGACTGGCCTCCAATGAGACTTCAAGCCACTGATCACTACCCCCTGGGCCTGGCCGTTCAGCCAGTTTTCAATCCACCTCACTGTCTGTTCATCCAGCCTGAACTTCATCAGCTTCTCTGAGGATCTTAGGGGCAACAGTGTTGAAAGCCTTACTGAAGTCTAGATAGACAATATCCACTGCTCTCCCCTCACCTACCAAGCCAGTCACTCCATCACAAAAGGTTATTAAATTGGTCAAGCATGGCTTTCCATTGATGAATCCATGCTGATGGCTCCTGATGATTTTGTTGTCATTCATGTGCCTGGAAATAGTTTCCAGGGTTGCTACCTTCCCAGGGATCAAAGTGAGGCTGACCAGCCTGTCCTCCTTCTTGACCTTCTTGAAGATAGGAGTGACATTTCCTTTCCTCCAGTCTTCAGGCACTTCTCCTAGTCACCATGATCGATCAAAGATTTTCAAGAGTGGCCTTATAATAACATCTGCCAGCAACATCAGCACCTGTGGGTCTATCGCATTGTATTGGGTTTCCATGGCAAAGTTTTGGTAGCAGGGGGGCTACAGGGGTGGCTTCCATGAGAAGCTCCTAGAAGCCTCCCCCATGTCTGATAGAGCCAATGTCAGCCGGCTTCAAGACGGATTCACTGCTGGCCAAGGCCAAGCCAATCAGTGACAGTGGTAGTGCCTCTGTGATAACATATTTAAGAAGGGAGAACAAAAAAAAAACCCTGCCCAGATACAGCTGGAGAGAGGAGTGAGAATACATGAGAGGAACAACTCTGCAGACACCAAGGTCAGTGAAGAAGGAGGGGGAGGAGGTGCTCCAGGCACCGGAGCAGAGATTCCCCTGCAGCTTGTGGTGAAGACCATGGTGAGGCAGGCTGTCCCCTGCAGATGATGGAAGTTAATGGTGGAGCAGATATCCACCTGCAGCCCGTGGAGGACCTCACGCCGGAGCAGGTGGATGCCCGAAGGAGGCTGTGACCCCGTGGGTAGCCTGCGCTGGAGCAGGCTCCTGGCAGGACCTTGTGGACCTGTGGAGAGAGGAGGCCACGCTGAAGCAGGTTTGCTGGCAGGACTTGTGACCCCACGGGGGACCCACGCTGGAGCAGTTCGTGAAGAACTGTAGCCCATGGGAAGGACCCACGTTGGAGAAGTTTGTGGAGGACTGCCTTCTGTGAGAGGGACCCCACAAAGGGCCAGGGGAAGAGTGTGAGGAGTTGTCCCCCTGAGGAGGGAGGAGCGGCAGAAACAAGGTGTGATGAACTGACCGCAACCCCCATTCCCCGTTGCCCTGCACTGCTCAGGGAGAGGAGGTAGAGAATAATCGGGAGTGAAGTTAAGCCCGGGAAGAAGGGAGGGGTGGCGGGAAGCTGTTTTAAGACTTGGTTTTATTTCTCATTACCCTACTCTGATTGGATTGTTAATAAATTAAGCTAATTTCCCCAAGTTGAGTCTGTTTTTCCCATCATGGTAACTGCTGAGTGATGTCTCCCTGTCCTCACCTTGACCCATAAGCCTTTCGTTATATTTTCTCTCCCCTATCCAGTTGAGGAGGGGGAGTGATAGAGCGGCTTTGGTGGGCACCTGGCATCCAGCCAGGGTCAACCCACCACACCCATTAGGACCCATGGACTTATGTATGTCCAGCTTGTTTAAGTATTCCCTGACCTGGGAAAAGTACGTCCACCAATGGCTTCCACCAATGTTATGCCTTCCCTGCTCCTGCCTTTCCCTGTGATCTCTGGGACCTGGGATTCCTGAAGGCTAGTCTTGCTAGTAAAGACTGAGGCAGAGAAGATCCTCAATACCTCAGTCTTTTACATGTCCTCTGTAACCGGGTCCCCTGTCTTGTTCAGCAGCAGGCATACCTTTTTCCTAGCCTTCTTATTGTCACTTATGCACTTATAAAATCCCCTCTTGTTGTCTTTAACATCCCTGGCCAGATTAAATTCCAGCTGGGATTTGGCTTTCCTAACTTCATCCACGGATACTCAGGTTGTTTCTGTATTGCTCCCAAGTCTCTGTATTGCTTCCAAGTTACCTGTCCTTGCTTCCACTATCTGTGTGCTTCCTTTCTGTGTTTAAGTTTGGCGTGTGTTCGTCCACACAGGCCTCTTGGCATTTTTACCTGACTTCCTATTCATTGGGATGGAATTCTTTGGCGTTTGGAGGAGGTGATCCTTGAATATTAACCAACTTTCTTGGGCCCTTCTTCCTTCCAGGGCCTTATCCCATGGCATTCTGCCAAGCAGATCTTTGGGAAGGCCAAAGTCTGCTCTCCTGAAGTCCAGGGTTGTGAGCTTGCTTTTCCGCCTCCTCTCTCTCTCCTCATGATCCTGAACTCCACTGTCTTACGGTCACTGCAACCAAGGCTGCCTTTGACCTTCGCTTCTCCAATGACCCCTTCGTTGTTAGTGAGTTTGAGGCCCAGCAGAGCACCTCTCCTTTTTGGCTCCTCTATCACATGGCGTCGACACACTCCAGGAACCTCCCAGATTGCTTATGCCCTGCTGTGTTGTCCCTCTAGGAGACATCAGGTTGGTTGAAGTCCCCCATGAGGACAAGGGCCTGCAAATGTGAAAACGCTCCTATCTGCGGTATATAGGGCTTCATCCACTTGTTCTTCCTGGTCAGGCAGCCTGTAGTAACACCCACTACAATGTCACCCCTACCTGTCTTCTCTTTAACCCTTACCCATAAGCTCTCAGCTGGCTCGTCATCCATCCCCATGCAGACCTCCATACATTCCAGCTGTTCTCTCACATAAAGAGCTACTTCATCTCCTCGTCTTCCCAGTCTATCTTTCCTGAAAAGCCTGTATCTCGCCGTTGCAACACTCCAGTCAAGGGAGACATGCCACCATGTCTTCGTGATCCCAATAGGATCATAGCCCTGCAGCTGCACACAGGTCTCTAATTCATGTTCAGTCCTCATGTTGTGAACAGTAGTGTACATGCACGTCAGAGTGTTACAAGGCAAAATTCATTGTGCCATCTTCTCCAATTTATAAAACTCCAGCTACCTTCACAGTAATCAGATAAGACTCATGCCTGATTTTTATTGGTGTTGCTGAAGCACCATTTTTTGACCTAGAAGTGTTTTATATTTTTATTGTATTTTATCTTCACCCATAAACCTTTTTGGTTCAAAACTGTTGTTAACCTGGTTTTGCATTCCTTTCCCATGCTAAGGTGCTTAATTTTAAGTAAAGTGCAACAATGAAGAACCCATTCTAGTGTCAAGACAACTTGAAAAGGTAAGATGTGACCAAGAACTTGGAGGTTTTAAAAAGGTTTGTTAACAACTTAAAAAATCCTCAGACTTTGCCTTTACAAAAACAAAATAAAGGGATTGTCCCCATCTTCTATCACTGAAAACTGTCAGTCACATGTCAAATGGAAACAGGCAGACACTTCTTAGGCCTCTAATATTATAACAGTATAAAGCAGAGGATAATCATTTTCATACCAAATGCTATTTTTAGTAATTTTGCTCCTTAATACATTTCAGCTGACTCTGTGGTGCTCATAGATTAATCTGAATTTACTGATATAAAGTGATATAAATAAGAACATAGTTTTATTCATTGTTCTTTTCATTCCTATGTTGTCCTTTTAAAAGACTGAACCTGCTGGGAAGGATGTTGAAGCATTTTCCTTCTTCGTAACTGGACACTTTCCTTGAGAGTTTTGTCCCCAAAATCTCAGCATCAGGTTGCCTTGCAGTCCTTGTTGTTCTGAATACCATGGGACATGACCATACATAGAAATCTCCTCCACTATTATTAGGTGAGAAGGCTGCACCCCTTTCCCTGAGTTTGGATTTAGGTGTTGTGATATTGTATTGCTCATTAATTTGTTGTTAGGCAGCTTGCGATAGTTGTCTTGGTATAGGCATGAAGGCACTGTTCATAAAGCAATACAATTTGTTTCAACCATGGCTGGCTGTCTTAGCAACTGAAGCCTGCAATCACATTTCTTCTCATTTTTAAGTCTTTTCAAGGTTTCAAGATTTTTCAGTAATTAGAACAACACTTTCAGACCTCTCTGTGGTCTGGTTTAAGCTGTCTTTGGAATTATCGCTTCTTGTGAAATCCTGACTGCTGACAAGAGGTACATTCAAATGGAAAAGAAATATCATCTGCCTCAGGAATAAATCCTATATGTATTCAAAAGACAGCTTTCTCTGAGCCTATCAATCAGCAAGTCATGTAGGAGAGAATTCAGACATCACTAAATAAACTTGATGACTTGCTCTGTGCTGAAAAAATTGATGTTGAATATTCAATATGTAATGAAATAACACGTAAATAGTTGTTTGGACTGATTTAAACACCTGTAACCAGAATCTTTCCCTGAAAGGAAAGTAAGCTATACATTGTGTAGTTTTATACTGACACTTAGATATAACATCTACCTATGTCTTTTGGAAGCATCTGGAAAAGCAGAGGAATTGTGGGAAAGTGAGAAAGTAGCCATGTGTTGCATTCTTCTCATGTTAGACTCAACAGATACTAAAGCAAAGAGCTGCAGACAGCCAGTATGCCTTCATTTAGAGCAGTTTGTATAATATTTTTTCCCCCCTCAGTTTTGTGAGGTTTCATGGGGGAGGAGGGGGGTGGTTCTTCAAGGAGTTGAGAGGACAAATGGGATCACCAAGAGTTCCTAGGAACTTCAGTTTCAGAAAAAATATCAGTCATCTAAAAAAAGTTTATTGCATTATATATTTTTTACTGATACTTCTGTTTGCTTCATATTCTAGGAGAGCAGTTTGTTTCTTACTGGACTGTTCTGGAAAAAAAGGCAGAAGGCCAAAATGACACCAGAATATTTCTGCTTCTAATGAAAAATTACGTTTTGTTCTGGAGTATCAGACAAGTGCATAAGACAATGCAGATCACCAATTTTTTTTTTTTTTCCTGGAAGAGCCTGGCATTTCTATCTCAGAAACATAAAATGTGCATGTGTGCCTGAGTGCAGTGATACTACATTTAATGGAATCATAGAGAACAGAGTTGAAATACTGGTGGATTAAACAGAATAGTTTCATTTTCCTTAGGTTTATCTATTAGAAAAGTAAAAACTGGAAAAATAATAAAAATCATAAAATAAAACTTCTCATTTATGGCAACATTTTGCCATTAAAATAGCTGGATTGCAGTAGATTGACATGTCTAATGGCTCGTGACCATATCCAGTGGAACACAACCATGCTAACCCAGTATATCATACCATCCAAGAAGAAAAGGATACATGAAGATAACACCTACTTGAATTTAATTTGAGTGGGGGCATCTGGATTCTAGCAATGGAGAACTAGTTTGACCATGAGTCTAAACTTGCCCAAGCATAATTTTAAGGCATAGTGGTCCACAGCTGGTGCCAAAAAATAGTTCTGTACAATACGTCTACTTGTTGCAGATAAAATAAACTCTTTCTTTGACTTGTTTCCTTTAAACACTGTGAGGAACAGATGCGTACTTATGCACCAATTAGCTCATGTGGGAGATGTATGGGGAACATTAGGAAAAACTCTCTAGCTAGATGTCGATCCCTGAATTAGATTGCTTAGAAAAAAATATGGCATTTAAATCACCGTTTTTGTTTTTTGTTTTTTGGGGTTTTTTTAGAACATATTAGCTAGCATTAATGTGATTCCCTGACAGATATTTAACTAAGCAATACTGAATGCCATTCAAATGCCCCCTCACTTATTTAGAGCAGGGATGTGGTTAAGGAAGCTATTCCTTACTACTTCTTAGTGGTGAACTGTGAGCATTTGGCTGAAACTCAGTGACTGTATGAGCATGACTAACTCCCAGGATTCAGACTTATGAACAGTCCCCCCCTCCTTTGTTTAAGGGAAAATATTTTATTTGCCCATATCATATTTCAGACATAACATATAGCGGAGTGACTGATGTGTGGATGATTAAGTCCCAATACCACACTAAACGGATGAAACTGGTACACATAAGAGATTCGTAAACCTTGGCTGCATAGCCGGCCAAGCAGAAGTAGAAAACTTACAATTGAAGCAGCAAGAGAAGTGACTGAGAACCTGAGGTAAGCCAGCAACAGAGCATTGTGACATAATATACTACAAAGTACCTAAGTTCTCAAAATCAGCATAGTTGAATCTTCTATTAACCTGACTTCTAGGGTGCAATGCCAATTTTTTCTGCTGAGAGAATAATTTCAAAATCATGTTAGAACACATATCTAATACAAGGACCTTCAGTTTCTTTGTTCCTTTTCTTTTACATATAGGGTCCCAGGTTGTTACAGGTGTATACAGTTCTGTAAAGATTCATCAGTTCCAAGCATTTCTGGCTAGAGTATTAGTGAAATTAGGAGAATAAATCCACATATAAGCAACCCACGCTTCAACTTCTACTCAATATTTTGGGAGTTTGGTTTTTTTTTTTTTGGTAGGTTGGGGTTTTTTTAAGTAATAATGTGAAAATGGAAAGACTTTTTGCCGCTGAAACAACTTTGAGTGTACTGTGAAGCAATCATGTCTTTTTATACAAATACAACCTGTAACATTTATCAAATGTTTATGTTTTCCATACTAAAGCCTCAAATAGGTACTGAATATATTTATATTGGTTGATATGTATCAAAATATTTTTAAATTATATAATATTTTTATATTTTATTAATATGCACCACATAATAATAATAATTAATAATAATAATAATTCTTCCTGTGAATATACCATGTGTTTATGACTGTGCATCCTATATATGGCTTTGAGAAAAAATAGATTCCTCTAAAATGGGGGTAAAAATATTTGCTAGACTTCCCTTTCAGAGATCTTACAGAAAAATTGCAGCTTTTGAGCATGCTGTTGGGATTGAATTTCCTGACTACTTTCTTAGAAATTTGTTAAAAAAATGAAATCTCTCACTTAACCCTTAAAATGGTGTAATTTTAATTTTAATTTCATGTAGATATTAAAGCAAAGAACTGTTAGTGGATACATGAAAACTAAGAGATAATAAACAGCTAATTCCACATTAATTTCTTTAATTTGTGTGAAGTCACAACCCTATTAGTTTTGCCATTAATATCACATATTTGTTGTGGGAAATTTGATCACAAAATTCAGACCAGAAGAGTGTGGGCTGCCTCTTCTATTGCTATTATACAAGGCATATTCTTGAATTAAGAAAATAAATACAGTCAATTCAATCAATGTTTTCAAGGTATCAATGTTATCAGAATAAAATCTACTTTAATGTAACCCAAAGATGTATTACAATGTAACCCTTGTTATGTGTTTTTATGTCTTACTGATAAGAAAATAAAAAAACCTTCTTTCCATATGCTGTCTATAGAATCTATTTACTATGAAAGGACTTTCTTTTAAGAGGACATAATGCAGAAATTCTGTGTGCCATTGGTGAAGTGGATTTAACCCCATAAAAACTGGTATAAAGAGAGAGACAAAAGTGTGGGAATGATCTCATAGGAGCAGTGGTATCATATACTTGGAGGACAGACTTCATTTCTGCAGATTGCTTTGCTTTGATTATTTCCACAAGTGCACTCAAGCCACAGAAAGATCCCAATTTCAAAGGGAAAAGAAAAAATTGGTGGAAAGGAAAATTCCCTTGCTTTCAAATACAAATATACTACCTTTTGGCAAAATGTTTCTACAGTGTTGAACCTTTTTTATTATATATGGATATAGAGAGAGCAGGGAGTTTGACAGGAGGAAGAGTGGATTTTTCAGGAACCACCATTAATAGAGTGCATGCAGGTTGACTGTAATTTCAACTTTCTTTGGTGGACTAAGATTTAAGTATCTGTCTAGCAAGAAGGTCTGTCAGAAAATGTAGTGTATATGGGGTGACTTTCCATTTGGACACAGCACTTTGTCCCCGAGGAAGCCTTGATAAACAGTTTGCACTGCAAAGTAGAAGAGACGAAACCTACCCTTAGACAATTCTGACAAACT
>WAAD01038827.1:11652-29207 GCA_013389945.1 Fregata magnificens
AATAGCTGATAGGCAAGTTGCTCACAATCATCCATTCAAAATTATCAGTGGGCAGGAGACTCAGCTGTTTAGCCTCTGTACAATCCCATTCCACAATAGGGGATAAAAGACTGCTGGGGGGTTTTTTCCCCTCCCAGAAAAAGAAAAGCTCAGCCCATTTTTGTCATTCTTTAGCATTCTCTGTTCTGCTGTTACTGCAAGAGATTAAAAATCCCTGTAGCACTCCTTTTTTTCCTCAGCTATATCACTTGGTACAATGAAAGACGTCCGTTCTCCCTACAACCTCTTCCTTATCTATGCTTAAACCAGCACAGCTACAATGCTACTGTTAAAAGTTTAAAATGCAGTATAGGACAGCCAGGTTTCTCCAGACAAGGGTTTGGATGTTGACAACAGAGCAGAGAATAGGGTTGCAATGACCTGACTTTCCCAAGTTTAAGAGAAGGGTGCCTGTCTCGCTGATTATTTGGCTTGGCTAAAGAAATGATTTGTAGGTCCCAGTGGTAGCGATAAAGTTAATCTTCTGTGTGCCAAATCAGTCAAGGCTCTAAATAAGCTCAACACAAAACCACACAATCCAAGTAAGCTTTAGTTTTTGATCAATGAAGTTCCCAAAACCCTAGCTGTGACTAAGATGAGTATTATATACATGCCCTGTGCTTTGGAGTCTCTGGTGCAAATGAATGGTGTTGCTGGAATGATTTGTTTCAATTAGGAAACTCTCTAATTCCTTTTCATGTTAAGAGGCTGGTATTCCAAAAGAACAAGCTACAGAAGAGATGTGATTTGCAACCACACTTATCTGTCAGTCAGGCAACAAGCTCATCAATGATAATAAGCAAACTGGAACTAAAGATCAGAACAAAAAAAACCATGAGAAGTGAGGAGATGAGTAACTTCTTGAAGAGCAGTAGAAGAACTGCAGGGAAGCTTCTAAGTAACTAGCAGACTGCAGTGAGTCCTAAGAAAACTGAGGAATGAGAAAGACAGTTCTAAAATATATATATTTGCAGGGTATGGGAGCACCCTTAAATGTGAATCCCTTAGTGGGATCCTTATACGGGATATCCTTATCCCTGTGAGTCATATGAATCCCTTAAAGGATAAACCTACCACATAGGTGTTTCTTTACACAATTCTATTTTCTAATCAAATTATAAAATATATTTGAAATATTAATATGCTCTATTAATTAAAATCCTTAAAGTTGACTGAAATTACAATGACTTTAAAAATTTAATGGATAAAAACATTGAAAGCAGAATTCACTGAAATGGTGTTAGTCATGTTCTGTCTTTCCTTTAGTTCCACCTTCTATGTATAATCATGGCATAACTTTAATGAAAAATGCATGGTTTTATCAGATGAGCTTGTTAAAACAAATTTGAGATTATACCTAATCTAAATGAAGGATATCTGTAGAAAAAATGACAAATTTCCTTCAGCCTCTGGATCTTTTAGCAACTGCTGAGACTTTTTTCCCAGTATGGAGAAAAAGAATAAAAGAAAAACCAAAAACAAAACCCCGAAGATTCTGAATGTGAGTACATTAAGCCTTTGGAGGTGATTTGAAAGCACTCTTTAGAGAACCTGGAGTGAATAACCTGTGTGTCTGAGGACACCAAGCAATGGAGGCAGTCTGTTGCTTCTAAGTGACGTGGCTGGCTTTAGTAAAAAGCCTCTAATAGAAGTAGACTGGTATTACAAAACATGCATTTGAGTTGCCATAATGAAAAACATAAACACTAAAGCTAGTGGTGACATATTGCGCCTTGTAAGAACTGGCCAGCACTTAGCAAAGTTAGCATTCTAATTTTATAAGGAAATTTAGAGTTATGGAAGAAAGGGAGAAAGTGGGAACCATGTATTCTGCCAAAAGATCTGCAACTTGTTCAACATCTGTAATGACAAAGAAAGCAAAAACTCCACAAAACTGAGCTTTATGCTGATCATGCAGATTTAGTTTCAAAGTCATCTTGCTGGGCAAATTCCAAGTTCAAATTATTCAGGACAAAGACCATCCTTGAAATCAGCAGACGGTGTAGGTAGAAGGACTTATGTCCTACAGTGGAAGGGCCCTCCTTTATGAGATAGGGAATCCCAGGGAGCGTGGAATTCAGCAGGAGATGGAA
Source organism: Fregata magnificens (assembly GCA_013389945.1). Lineage (NCBI taxonomy): Eukaryota > Metazoa > Chordata > Aves > Suliformes > Fregatidae > Fregata > Fregata magnificens. The sequence continues at coordinate 13,785 of WAAD01038827.1, forward strand.
GCAGAAAGAAATTTTTTTTGACACTTTAAATATAACTTTCGGAACTACCTACAGTCCCTGCAGCTAAAGGTTTGAAATCTACAATGCAAAATCAACACAATGAGGATGTATTGACTTCTCTTGGACGATTACTGTAAAGGCATCCAGGAAGAACCAAAGCTACCTTTGCCAACAGCTTTATCAGAAGCTAGGCGAGATGAACATTGCTATCAAAAATACAGGGGTTTCTTTGGTCGAACTCCTCTGGAAAGCCAGAAATCTTGAATCTGCTGTAATTCTGATCCCAGTTCCCCAGCTACACATACTATTACAAGTTCATTGTGAATTTTCAGGAATTCAAATAGGGGATCAGTGTTCTGAGAATCAATATACTTGTTCTAAATCAAGTGGAATTAGATCCAGATAAAACTTGAAGAGGTCCAAGTGTATTTTTGAGGGATATTATTGCTGTTCTACCGCCCAAGCACTCTGAGGTTCCCAGTATACAAATAACACTGCTGATTAAAATTATTTTTGAGTCATTCAATTTTTTTCTTGTGGGAAAAATTTACAGTCTTATCTGGAAATAAAATACGAAGTGAGCCAATTTCAGAGCACTATAAAAACATTATCAAATTCTCAGAACACTCTTATCAGGTCATCAGCTATCCAATTTCCCTGACTTTACAGATGGAGAGATTGTGCTATTGAGGAGTTGCAGAACTTGCTTGAAATTGTGGATGAAGATTGGCAGAGACAGGATTAGAAACAGTCTCCTGCTCCCAGAGCTAACGCCTGCTCATTCTTGCACACTGGATAACTACCAGGTAATGAAGCAAAACTGCCTTGCTTTGGGTCAGAATAGAGGAACTGGCGTGAGATAGCAATTAATAAGTGCACATCCAAAACTTTCAAAGGAGAATGGACACTTTAGATCATATGAAGAAAATGCATCTTCAAGATATCTGGAAGTATGAAATTCAATATTCGTATGAATATCAAGCCTCAATAAAAGAGTTACTTGTAGCAATCATCATCTGAAGAATGATGATTCAAAGAAAGTATTTTTTTTCTATGTACAGAGATTTGAACTTGTGCACAGACCACTGCCATTCTCAGCCTTCCCAGAGCCCACACATCATAAAGCTACATCTTATCCTCCAGCTACTGCAGTTTCCACTGGTATGGCATTGAGTATAACATGTGAACACAAATTATTCAATAAAAGGCAATATAGAGCTGTATGGCTGTGCGGGAATTCTAGGGAGGCTAAACCTGGGGAAAGCTTCATCAGTACCACTCCCTGGGCAAGAAGGGATGTGCATTTAAAACAGCCTTTAAAGTACACTCTGTGGTACCCTAGATCTACCCAAGAGCATGGTACCGAAGTTATTGTCTTCTTTCACTCCTTGTCCAGCTGAAGGGTGACTGTGTCTTAACTAAACTCTGCAGCTTTCAGATACAGCTTCATACATTGTTCTGGGCTACCAGGGCTCACATATTACTGGTTCACAAAAACCTAGATTAATAGTATACTTCTAGAGACAAGTAGAAGCAACATTGCGACTGACACAGGCCTGACATTGTGACTATAGCTTCAAAAAGCCATAGAAAAGAGCTACTGGTTACCCACATAGAAACATGGGCTTCAATGCTTTATTTGGCTTTACTTTTTCCAGCGTATTGCAGCGGATGGTTAGCAGACAGGATTTCTGTGCTGCTTCTCACAGACAAGCATCCAAACCAAGCAATTTCACAGCTATAGAGAGTTTGATGATAGATAAAAAGGAACTAGAGAACGTCCTGCAAGTATTAAAACAGCCCTGAAACAATGAAGTGCTGTAAAGTCCTCTGCACAAATAAAAATTCAAAAATAGTTAATATTTTGAGTACTCTATGTCAACAAGGAACTGAGTGACAAGTTACTGTCTTCATTTGTCTGAACTTGGATTGGGGGCATAGTTTCAAGAAGGACTGTGTATGGAAGAAATTATTGTAGTGGGGTAAAAAGGAAAAACTATAGTTATTATTCTTTCCTGGCAAAATAGATTTGGATAGGGTATAACATGCACACCAGCTATAGTAGAATAATGAAAATATTGAAATTAATGTTCTAAGCATGTATAGATGTGGAAAACACAACAAAATATATGGGGTAAAAAAAAAATTCTTACTGTAATGTATTAACTGAGCAGCACTTGAGCAGACTTATTCTCTTATCCTTTCTGCAGAGTGCATTTTCTTCTGCCTTAACCTTTCTATATACAGATAGAGCCCTACTGAACTCAGCCTGGTCCTCATGGTATGTTGATTTGTGTACACATCCCAAGCAGCAAAGTTGATGCTTTGGTGTACAGTATACAGTAGTTTATTATCCCTTGAGTAGAAAATGTGGCTCAGTCTGCAACAATGCCACTAATGTCTTTTAACCTACAGTGTTAGTCACTACATCAATCTTGATCATGCTTCACATCTCAGAACTGCATTGTCTATTAGCATCCTTACCTCCAATCAGTCACACTTTTGCAATGTCTTATATGTATAAGAACTTGTTACTACACCTTTTTGGGAGTAAGATTAGTCTCGACAATAATTGTCTCAGCCACCATTACAGTCATAATAAATAAAAGCAGATAAATAATAATACTATCGATTAAAATGGAACAAGTCACAATTTTTCAATAAAAGGGTTCCCCTTATTTCTTCTGAATCATCTGCTTTATGAATTCTTTCATTCGTAAAACTAAGCAATTAAATACCATAGGCAAAGCTATTTAAATTTAAGTGTATAATAAAAATAATGATTTTCAGCTTTCATGAATCTACTGTCTATGTCTAAAACCAACAAAGCCATCCTGTTCTTTCACTTTGGAAAAGTTCATTTCCTTGAAACATTGTGATAGGGCAGGGAGGAACACGAGGGAGAGGAAGAAGGCGGCTATTTTGTTTTTTTATTTCACGATCAATGGATTTTTGTAGGGAAAAGAGGAGGAATGTTAGAATATTTTGTAATCACAACTCTTTACATTTACATATTTTATATAATATATCCAGGACATATAGTTATATTAAGATAATTTACATTTTATATTGAGTATATGAATACATACTTACAATTTTTTCCCAAAAAAATAATTAAGAATTTATTTTATGACCCGTAAAGAACATCTGCCAACAGCAAAATGATTCTCAGGACTCTGAGATTCTAGATTTTAAAAATGTTACTAACTAAGCAGCTCAGTGGCTAATTCTTTTTACTTCAGTGATATGAGACATGGAGAATGACACAAAATGTGTCTGACAGAAACAGTTTCTCTCCAGAAATTAGGAATTTTATAGACCATGCCATGCATGACCATGACATTGATGAAAGGAAGCTCTTTGTACTGATGAACCCAATATACAGCATTGGAAAAGTTTAATGGCCATTTCACCTTATGCAGCCATCAAACATTATACATGTAATTTTTGTTATGACCAATAAAACCTATTTCCAGTCTATTGCAGATGGGCTCTATTTAATGGTCAGTTTCCTAATGTCATCATCTTTGCTGCTACTGTGTAAAATGTAATGATAATTCCATTGCAGAGCACTGCATTGCTGCATGTAGACCAGATTATCTGGGTCAATTTAAATGTTATTACTGGGTCGATTAAATTGGCCTAAGGCACCATTGATTTAAAATAAATCTCCATATTATTTTATTATACTGTAGATTATATATCAATTTTAATAAAGACTAAAACAAAAGCTCTGTGTAAACCATATGTAGAGGATTAATCACAGGTTTATGGAGTTGTCATAGACTGCAGTATGGGAAAATAGAAAATAAGAGATCATAAATATGAAATCTAAAAGGATTACATGTTGTATAATTCAGTCAATGACTGATTTAGATTTCAGTTGGAATGTATACAATACAGAAAGAACAGTAAGGCTCTTCCTTTTTAATTGAAAGAGATTGTTGCAAAGTTTAAGGGCAGAAAAAGAAAATAATTTTTACAGCAAGTTTTGGCTTTTTTCCCTTTTCTTTCTTATTCTGACCATGTACCAGAGAAAGACACTTTTCAATTACATACGAGGCCAGGGGTTAAAAATGAACAAACTAAGAGCGTAGAGTACTTCTACAGAGGTAAATTCAGACAGAAACCATTGTTTCCTAAAAAGTCTAAATTTCACATTAAATTGGATATCCAACATATTATTTCATAGATGAAAAGTGTAGAAGCTCAATAAAAAGTTGGCAACAATTCATAGACTTACTTTCCCTGTGGCCTTATTAAACTGCTTTCTCTTTCTGTACCACCCCTGGAAATACACTTCTAGTTTGTTGGTTCCAAAATAAGCAAGAGAAATAAAGCATACGTATAGATTATTCATTTTTACATTGGTATGCACAGGACATTTTCTTAAAATTAATGCCCTATATATTAGCCAAAGTCCTTGAAAAATTCTTTAACATATCCTTTAGTTTTCCCTGTGTTAGTTATCCTGTACGCCAGCAATACTGCTACAACATCAAGTGCTACCCATATGCTATCCAAAACAAAGGAAAATGTACTGGTCCAGAATTTCCATCCTGATACGTACAGAATATAGAGCATATAAATAATGGGTCTTTTAACATATACATGGATAATTTAAGTTTATAGATGCTTTATTTCGTTACCTCCATTTCGCTGGAAATTACTTGATTTCTATCATTTCCAAGTCAATTCTGAAAACTGTAAATCATACCCTAGTTTGTCATCAATTAAAGATACAGGTCTAGAAGTAAAAGATAGTCATTTATGTGTAAAGAATTATCAACAATTCTTTAGTCAATTAGCCACAAGAACAAGCTAGAATATGAACGTCATGCACTTCTGGCATGTTCATTTTAGGTAAATGTTGCTTTATCTGGAAAGAAAGTCTGAAACCATCTACACAGGTGCAGGGCTATCTGGTTTCTATGCTGAATTGGTAAAACAGTGTCAGACAATTTCTAGCAGGAATTTTGATCATCCAGTCATCAGCCAAATTAGAGCCATAGGGATAAACTAAAAATGCAATTATTGTATAGGCAGTTATAGTAACAGTAATAGACAACTCCTTTGTGTATTCCATGGGGGAAAATAGCATTATCATATCCTGTAATGTACTCTGTTGTACAGACAGACATGACTGATATGTNTCTATATTTTATATAAATGATAATAAAATAATATATTTTATACAGATAATATAAAGTTATAAAGAAAACATTTATTCGACCTTCCCTCTTTCCTCTGCTACAGATGAGTGTAACGTCACTGCATCATGTGTTTCACATACACGATACAAACAGAAACCTTCTACATTGTACAGCAATTTTATATTACTCAGAAAAAATATCTCTCTCCCTTTTCTATCCTTCCCATTATATCACTATAACTATTATGGAATACAGATGTGCTAATGCTTGCTAAGTCAACAAAGGGATGCCTCTGAAGTAAGTACTACATACTCTAGGGCTGGCAGAATTATATCGGTAGCTTATAAAGCATAGAGACATTTATTAAGGTATCAAGCACAACTATAATAATTGATCTGTGAATTAAATAATTTGCAGATGAAAACTACATTGAAAGTTTTCATTTACATTGCAAAGTCTAGCTCTTGCAGTTAGGGAAGGACTGAATCACAGTTTAATACACAATTAATTAACTGAAGATCACATTTTCCATAAACACAAATTAAGCACTTCTGAAATGTATATCTGGAAATATACTCTGATTAGATACTGGTACTATTTACTGGTGACACAGTAAATATTCAACATTAATTACTTTCTTTGTGTCTTTTGAAATGTTCATTGTTTTTAATAGTGTGCATTTTGTTTGTTTTAATGATACACCAAAGTAATTTTCAGTCAGTACTTCCTGTCTCATGAGCCTTGTATTTACAGCATATGCCTCTAAATTTTGGCAATATTGAGTCATGGTAATAGAACTATTTGTTCTCAGGTCTGGACTATGGGTTGTTTTGTTTCTTTTTCTGTTGAATATGCCTAAAATTATTAAATAGTTATGGGCTTCATCTTTAGAGTCATTATTCCTCTTTAGTAATCATCTCATACTCGTAACTAAGTATTATTAAATACTTACCAATAATTAATAAAACTCGCTAAACTTTTCTTCACTGGAAAGCACATGTAATCAAACTCCTGCCAGCCACAGAGGCAAGTATGCATTTGTTGTCATACCTGAATTATTAGATTTAGTATTTTTTAAACACCTAGTTACATAGCAAAGTGAAGCATCCCAAATGCACAGTTTCATTCTTATTTTGGTATTAATACCTGTTTTCTTTCTCTTAACTAAGAGAAATTTACTTTGAGAATATTTTTGCCTTAAAGTTATACCCTTATGCCAAAGCAAATGAGTAAACAAGAAAGCAAAAAAGCACCAAGAGTATTAAGGGTCAATCAAAGATTTAATGACTGTCAACAAATCATGAGTGGAAAAACTGCTTACAGCTGCTCAAAAGTCAATTGTGAATTTTAACCTGATCATTTGGTAGTGGGGTACAGTGGCTCGAGTATGTTCACATAAAATAATATTCCCTCTTCATTGATCAACCACTACTAAATGAAGATTGGGTAAGTATACCAATCGATACTTATAGAACAAGGAATCATCTTAGCTAGCAACCTTTCAAGGGCTGACATAGTGTCAGCCTGATCCATTTTCAACACCACCACATCATCTTTATAAGACTTTCCAGGAAACTCATATTTGGAGGTATCGCCTTAACATTGCTGCAGTACTAAATTAACAGGTAGTAACTCTTTCACACCTATGAACTCAAAGACATACTACAAAAATCTGAGGTAACTATACAGTAGTTGACCCTGTGCATCATTTCCTGTAGTAATGTGTTGAGACCCTACCATTAGGGCAAGGACAGTAAATTCCCTAAGAAAATCACCACCAAGAATCACTCCTGTAGTAGGGGCCCTTCAGAGCACAAGCACGGGATGACAGCAGAGGCCCCAAGGGGGTAAATGTAAAGCAGAAATGGTCAGTTATGGATTAATAAGGGAATGCATCCTTGAGAGCTGGATAGAAATATTTTTGGGGCATAATAAAGAGAACAAAGAACATGTAGCCAACATAAGTAAAACAGCCCATATATACTAAAGATGCAAGGATGTAACAAGAAGGGATAAAAGACAGTCACAACCCCTACAAAGAAAGAACAGAGAGTGAATGGCTCTAGCATTGTCATCCCTAGTTAAGATTCCTGCACCTGATCAATACAACTGCCTGTCTGAAGCAGGTCTTCCCTCCCTTTCATAGAGAAAGAACACTGCTTTTTGATTTGCCATTCAACCACATGTTGCTGTTGCTGTTGCAGACTCAGCAATCTTAGTTAAATTATTATATTTAATATGGCCTTGTAAAGCAATTTAGAATTCTACAGAGCAGCATGTGTGTTTTCTGCTCCCTTCTCACATGCCGAGACAACTGATAGTGCAGAACCAAATCAGAGTAAACTTGAATGCAGTAATCCAGAAAATATCAAAGTGATAAAAAAATGAAAGCTTTTGAGCACTCTTTCCTCAGTAATGACCCTGGATCTGGCAGGATCTTATATTTCTCTTTGTGTCCTACAAAATGGTGTTCTTGGGCAAAAAGTAATTAAAGGTACACCTATGTATACCTAAATAGTCTTACAAAAATAATGAACTGAACCGACCAAATGTTGTCTATATTGTTCTCTACAATTCTGTAAGACACCTGCATAAAATGATTTGCTGACATAAATCAGTGAGGATAATTATATTGAGTTTAATGGAGTCACAGCAACTAACACAAGTGGGCTTCCACCAGTTTTATAATGGAACCGGTGCATTCTTTACTTTTGTAACCTGTGTCTCTATCTAACAACTTGACAAATACTGGGAAGTAAGCGCTATAATGAAGCCATATATTCTGGATTTTAACAGTTCTGCAACTAGTCTGGGGGTTGGTTTTGTTTTTTTTTTTTAAATATATATGACACTCTTTCTTTCTATATGTGTTTTTGAGTGTGTGTATATTAAACTGATGTGCCAGCATGATACAACTTTGCATACCAGAATGGTCAAACTTGGCAGAACCACAGATAAAAAAAATACACTTCTTGTAAACTAGAGATGTTCAGTATGCTGAAAGAAATGGGTATCAAGAGACAGCAGAATCATACACAAATTTTGAGCAACACACACAAAATTTCTACTAACCAGAGACTGTAAGCTATTGTCTTTGAAAAAGTATGGTCTACTCATCAATGACGGCAGAGGTGTCAGATACTACCTTGCCTTCTCTTGAAGCAAAAAAAGACTAGCCCTGTGGCTGCCTGGGTATTATTAACCAAAGGAGAGCTATTTTGTTCAGGTAATTTCTTTAAATTCTCTACCATCCTCAGGCCCAAACCTTCTAAAATCAGATCTTTCTGGACTGTGCCCTCACAAACACTCTTCTTACCTTTCAAATACCAGTCTTTCTTATGCTTCCTTTGCACATGCATTAATTAAAATGCAACATAGCCAAAACCAAGCTCATTTCTTTCCTCCCCCCAAACCCTCCCTTTCCCATTTTTCTATACAGACACACTGTCATGTCTCCCACCTTTCAAAGCCACAGTCTGAGCTTCATCTTTGACTCAGCCCTCTGTTTTCATCCAAATAGCTTACCTATCAATAACTTGTCACTTCTCTCAACTCAATATTGTCATCACGCAGTATTCTTCCAGCCACCATTTTTGCCTTGTACGAATGCAATCTTCACTGCTGCTTTCGGGGTCTTTCAAAATCCTATTATATGCTGCTATTTGGATAATTTCATGATTCATCATTTTTTTGTGGACTTTCATTCTGCCACCAAAGGAATGGCAGCTTTGTCTCACTACATCCGACACCCTTCATATTCTTCTTTACTTATACAGCCCTCACATAAATTAATTAGCAGTTTTCTTTTTACTTTTCAATTTTTTCTATAAATCTTACCGCCTCAGGAAGGCTTTTCTTATTAGCACCCTTATGTTTGCTCTTAGTCCAGTCCTTCTACATGGGACGACCTTTATTAAAGTCCTCAGAACCACATCATTATGCGCCTCCAAATTAACTTTAAATTCTTTATCTGCTGCACTGTCTTGAAAATTCTCCCAGCTGATAAGAAACAAAATAATTCATCTAGAAAAGCTAGCTTATCAAAACTGAATCACTCCATTATTACAGATACCTTCATCTTCTGCCTCCTCAGCTGCTCTGTCTCAACATTTTGTTTATAAACTCACTGGAGTGGAAACTATCATTTACTATAACTATATAGCATAGAGTCTTGATTAGCTTGAAGATCTCCAGGTCTCTCACCAATATCACTAATAAATATAGAAGAAATGCGACCTACCTGGGAGCATAATAACAGGTCATGTAGAAACTTCCCTACTGATGTCAAAGCAGTGCATGGTCCCTTTAATACAGACATCTGAAATGTAATAATTTGGAGTGAAATTATGGCTCCACTGAAGTCCATGCTTTTTATGACTATCTTATTTTGGTAGTATTGTAACTTAAAGAATATCTGTGTACAAAATTAACTTTAGAAAAAGGCATATATTTTTGTTTTCGTCTGTTCTCCAATGGGTGTATTATTATATTTACAATAAGCCCAGTATGACAGAATGTTCTGGTTTTCATCCTTGGTTTCATAAAAGAGCTATTTCTTTTTCTTTCAAGCTTATGATCTGATAGCTGTGTGTCAATTTTGTAAACTTGATAGATGTGTTCAGTTAAAGGAGGAGATCAAAGGGAAAGCTGGTGGGCCTGAAAGTTTTGGCTGTGACAGGGTGAATTCATCACAGAGGACTGCGCTGACAAGAATTGCTGCCAGGGCACAGCGGGAGCCAGCTGCTCACCTAAGGATGAGGAGCCAGGAGCCGAGGGGGACCCCCGTGCTGGTCGTGCCCTCACCAATGGGGCACCACCCCACAGGGTCTGAACATGGCAGGCAGAGCACAGTGCTGGTAAGAGGGCCCATCAACAGCCCCAGACGCAGCAGTGAACCAAGCCCAGAGTCCAGAGAGAGTCCTGTTAGGAGCAGCTGGCGATGGGGCTGGAGGCAGGGCTATCCCTTGGGTTCTAAGTCCACCTGAGAGACAGGGCCAGAGGCAGGCTACAATGTATGTGCAAGGGGCCTGACCTGGAGTTAGGCTGCCCACACTGCAGAGTCCATGGTCCACCTGGTAGACAGGGCTGGAGACGGGCACAGCTACAACGTGCTTGTTGTGGTTTAACTCCAGCTGGCAACTAAGCCCCACATAGCCACTCTCTCATTCCCGCCCAGTGGGATGGAGGAGAGAATCGGAAGGGTAAAACTGAGAAAACTCGTGGGTTGAGATAAAGACAGCTTAATAGGTAAAGCAAAAGCCGTGTGCGCAAACAAAGCAGAACAAGGAGTTCATTCACTACTTCCCACTGGCAGGCAGGTGCTCAGCCATCCCCAGGAAAGCGGGGCTCCATCACGCATAACAGTTACTTGGGAAGACAAATGCCATAACCCCGAATGTCCCCCCCTTCCTTCTTCTTCCCCCAGCTTTATATGCTGAGCATGACATCATGTGGTGTGGAATATCTCTTTGGTCAGTTGGGGTCAGCTGTCCCAGCTGTGTCCCCTCCCAAGTTCTTGTGCCCCCCCAGCCTACTCGCTGGTGGGGTGGTGTGAGAGGCAGAAAAGGCCTTGACTCTGTGTAAGCACTGCTCAGCAGCACTGAAAACATCCCTGTGTTATCAACACTGTCTTTAGCACAAATCCAAAACATAGCCCCATACTAGCTACTATGAAGAAAATTAACTCTATCCCAGCCAAAACCAGCACAGTGGCTCAGGTACGGACTGACCTGGGCTTGTGGAGGGGTCCCAGGTGAGGCTGATCAACAAGCCCATTAAGACTTGGTGCAATCAGGCCCCACAAGAGCTGCTTGCTTTTAATTCTCCTCTTTAGTTTCTTTTTTCCGTCCTTTTTGTACCAACTACAGACCTAGCAAGCTGAATACAGGTTGCCCCATTTCTTCTGTGAATGGCATCCTGTGTACACATCTATGAATAACTCTTACAAGGATAAAATGCTGAAAGTGTTCTTCATACTTAAGGGAAATACAATTAAATGCTGTATTAGATATGCTGAGTTCTCAAGCGACCTCTCAAAGAACTTTTTCTTAAATAGAGCTCCATCTGCCCGACTCTACAAATCAGCACATAGGAGACCCTTCTTGTGTTCATATCTTTGGACTTTTATGCTTACAATTCTGAAATCAAAATGTTAATTTACTTGCACAGCTGCACATCACAGAGGAAAATTCTGGATACTACTGAAAATAGAGGGAGTTTTGTTTAGTGGCGCTGGAGTTTCATCCTTACCTTTTTTGTTATTCTAACAGCTTTATCCATGAATGTCAAGGATGCATTTGGAAAGACTGATCAACACCTCCCTTGGGAGCTGAATTGAAAACAGAACAGTAACAGAAACTTTTGCATTTCAAAGGAGGTTCTTGAGACCAAGTAGGTTGCAGAGAAGTATAAGTGACTCTCTCCTTATTCTTTTACTTAGCTTAATACAATGCTTCTAAGATTCATTTCTCTCTTACTCATGCTCCATGTATTTGTCAGTCAAATTTTCTCAGTCATTAACCATTCATTTGCTATTCTGTAATTTATTATGTTATTCATTTTACGAGACAGCGTGCAAGGTTTCTTGCTTGTCTGTTCAAGTAAGGCATAATACTTTATGCTAACCTTCAGAAGTCATACTGAACTTGTCAGGAATATTTATCATCTGAGTTTAGGAGGTTATCTACACATTTTTCAGTTCTTGATGTCGTTCATTAATTTTCTTTTTTTTTTTTTACTTATTTTTCACTATGTAGTGAATATGGGATTTGTGATCCATACAGTTTACATTTCAGAGTTGAACAGGTCAAAATAAGATCAGTAGAAGCTGTTTATTCATTCTCGTTGATTTATCAGTTCTAATGAAATCATACTGCGTGAAAAGTTTCCAAGAATACCATGTAATTCTAATGGAACAATCTTGCCTCAACACATTATAGTTTCATCGTATTGATGAGTGACACAGAAAATGTGTGGCACCATTTAATTTTATCATCATATTATTAAAAACTTTTTGAAAAGTAGGTACTTAGTTATTCAATTTATCAGTTGGAAAAGATAAATAAATATAATGTTCTTAGCCTGTGAATTTGAAAAAATAATAATTTGGTTTTGTCTTAATAAAAACAATATATACCACTGAGGTTGGATTACACCCAAAATGTGACATACTGCTTTCCAGTGACATTTAAGAGCTTATTGACTAAAAGAAAGCTTCCTCCAAAAGAAAACTGGGTACTTTGCCACATTATCTCATTAACTTTCAGTGGGCTTTTTGGAAAATTAGGTCACCAAGTTATCACTTTTCTAAGCAGTATTAATGTAATACTTTCCAGCATTTTCATATATCTCAAGCCCAATACTTGAATGCCTAAAGGCACATTCATAAATCATCAATTTCTAGGTTGATTTTTCATTCTGCTGTTTAATCGCAGCTCAGATGGACCTCAGCACTTCTAAAAATGCAGCTTATTTTTATTTAGAACTCTATCTCAAAAGGAAGCTTAAAATAGGTATCCCAACTAGACAACACTGGTTTCATTTACATAATCTAATAGTTTGTCATCACCAAATATTGTAATTATTTTCCTTTGATTTTGCCCTTGATCAAACAGATAACTCACACTAACTATCGAACAAAGTACTGGGAAGCATAATGCGTCGGCTATACAGGATACACTAACATTTTGGATTTTAGGCCAAAGGGAAAACACAAATATAATTGAAAACAAAAGTTGTTCATTTCTTTCCCTTCATTAAGGACTCCTTCCTTTGCTTACTCAGGTGAGTCAGTGCTATTTGTAAGAATCTCTCTGATATACAGAAGTCTCACAAATGTATGTGGAAACTACTCACCGAAATTATTCTAGGGTCACTAATAAAAAAGCCCAAAACATCATTATCGAAACAAGAGAGTCAAACAGTTACCAACACTTACAAATACAATTAAAAATATTGTGAATACCCATAGAAAAGAAAACTTCTTCTGTTTATACTGAGCAACTTATGTCTGGGGAGAAAAGATCAAAGATCCTTGTAAGCCACCACTTTTACCAAAGGAGTTATTCATACCAAGAAAATTTTGAATGTATTAGATTGCTATGCTTGAAATGGTATTTACAGCTCTTTTCTTTAATGTGGTTAAAACATAGTTTAGCTAATTTCGCTTTTGCTTGCTGGGCAGTTCTTAAATGATTTATGGATGCTGACTCCCACAGTTTTGAAATCTAGAAGTACTGCCAAAAGTATAACTGATCCTATTCTTCATTTCAATAGTTTGTTTGTTACAGATACTATGCAGAGCATCAAAAAAGCTTCACTACCTGAAAGGAGGTTGTAGCGGGGTGGGTGTTGGCCTCTTCTCCCAAAGTAACAAGCAATAGAACAAGAGGAAATAGCCTAAAGTTGTGCCGGGGGAGGTTTAAATTGGATGTTAGGAAAAATTTCTTCACCGAAAGGGTTGTCAAGCATTGAAACAGGCTGCCCAGGAAAGTGGTTGAGTCACCATCCCTGAAGGTATTTAAAAGATGTGTAGACATGGTCCTTAGGGACATGGTTTAGTGGTGGATTTGGCAGTGCTAGGTTAATGGTTGGACTTCATGATCTTAAAGGTCTTTTCCAACCTAAACGATTCTATACTTCTATAGCAAAAACTCAGCCTATTATTCACGGCATTCTGTCTGGGAATATTCAAATATTATATGATGTAAAAAGCAACAGATGTGGAACTGAATTCTTTTTTCTTATTCTTGTAACTGAGAAAGGAGTCCTGGACATATTATGGGCGTCACCAGTTACAGGAATCACAAGCAGGAAAACCTTCACTGTTTTCCCTGCAAAGGATGAAAATTTCACTTCTGACTTGAGTAAAGGTCTTTAGTACATAATAAAGACATGGTTATAGAATAGAAATAGAACAGCTCAGTTGGAAGGGGCCTAGAACAATCATCTAGTGCAACTGCTTATGATGGTCAGAAAGCTCTCTTTCTTTTCAAAGAGTAACAAGATTATAAATAATTTTAAAACTAATGAAAACCATCCAGAATTAGAAAATGTGCAGGACAACCAGTAAGAAATGTATTTTTCTCTCAAAATTGGTAGTTGTAAGAAATCCTAATTACCATCAGAAGTATCTTCAAGGACCCTGTGTGTCATCACATGACTTTGGGAAGCTGATGGAATCTTGTCCCAGGGAGCAAGTCTAAGGCAAAAGGGTGCTGAAGGTAGAGGGAGATTGCAGGCTTGAAGGTCTATAAATAAAAAAAATATTATTGTTAGACTTCACACTCATTCTGTTATATAAAGACACAGGGCATAGCAAGTAAATTGGCCCACCACATTTAAATGTATATATTATTTCAAAATTACTGCTTTCTGAGCCTCACTGTTATTAGAGTTCTGGCTCAGTTATCTGAGCCTCTGAATTTGGAGCCAAGTACATTACCTGAGTGACAGCAGATGGAGCCTGCATTAATAAGTGAGGAGTTATCACGGCAAAGAGTGTAATAGCTACTAGTTTCAGTCTTTATTTTTAAATTAAGTGTAATAGGCACTCTCCTCCAGAATCACCAAACCACGTTAAAAAATGCAGCCTAAATGCACTCAGAAATACCTTTGTTAAACTGCTTGTTATAAATCTGAATTCAGGGATCTAGACAAGAAGCACTACATTTTTGTCTGCATGGGACCACTCAGGATAGCATATGCTGTACCTAGCAGTATAGATTCCATATCTGGTAGTGTGACACAAAGTGCTTCATCTATATTGAAGCTCCACTAAACCACATGCAGTTAAATTACATTTCTATTATGACTTATGCAATACCCATGTACTATGCCAGACCTCTGCAGGGAGAATTTAAGCCCATTTGTTAGAGTATTACATTATAAAACTGTTCTAATAGTGGAAGGTTTCATTCAGCTCTTCACTTTAGGCCCTAATGCACAACATCTGTAACTGTTCATACTTTTGGTGTACTCAATTACCAATTTTATTATATCAGCGCCCAGAAAACCCCAGTCATTACTTTCAATAAGCAGTCACATAGATGGGTCTAGATAAGAAATTAAAAATAATGATGGAGGGATTTAAGTACGCAATGTGTAGGCTGAACCTAATTCTGATTTAAATTTCATTGACTGTATACTAATTTAACTACATAGACTTAATAGAAGTATTATGATTTACACCACTGCCACTGCCCTATATTTCAAACACAGATCATAATTCCATACTTCAGTGCTACCTAGTCTCTCAGGGCAACAACGAAAG
>WAAD01038827.1:40876-66175 GCA_013389945.1 Fregata magnificens
ACTCAGCTACGGTGACACGTAGACAATAAAACTACCTCAGGAGCAAGAGGAACATGACTTTTATGTAGGTCTGTGAGTAATGTTATGAAAAAGACCCTGTTCTTTCACATTATTCAAAATATATTATTGAAATTAAAGCACAATTGAAATATTCAACCTGTAGCCAAGAAAAAAAACTTTGTGGAATATTTCCTCCTTCATTAACATGTCCTTAAAGCAGTTAATAACCCTTCTAATTGTTTTTCCCTCCAAATCAAACATAGGAGGCTCTCATAAGCCTTACCTCTTTCCATTTGTAATTATTTACATTTCTAATTACTAGTATATCCTACTACTGAGTATCTTAATTATTATTAAATTGATCATTAAAATATGAATCTTCTGTATTCTGTTTATAGGCACAAACAAACCATACAGGTAAATGAAAGAGTAGTGTGTTAGATATTCAGAAATAAAGATAGGCAGGAAGTAATATTATTGGCCCATTAACTTTCTAGATTTCAAACACCTTTCCTCATTCCACATTGCACTGAGACAGAGCTTTCAAGTTTTCGTAAAAGTCTCACCAGAGTAAAAAGTCTGGTTTTTATCTAGCCTTAGTGTGTACTATATAAAGAGACTGTATGTGTATCAGGGATTATATCAGACTCTCAGATATCAGCAAGTACTAAAGCAAAAGTCTGATTCTTAAGAATAAAAGATGTAAAGATGACACAAACACATTTTCTATTCTGTTTATCATCCTGCACGTATACACCGACATTCTTCATAATTTCTTCTTTAATGCAGCAACGACTTTTCCTCATTTGAGAAACATGCCTCAAAAATAAAAGGCATTATCACATCCCATTATTTCTAGAAATGGCTGCCCATCTTAAGTTAGAACAAGGGTTCTTCTTTTACTTCTTCCACGGAGCTCTGTCATTTTTGATATATTTGTGCTGAATAATATTGATCCTTTTTTAATTTAAAAATGTAATGGTGTTTCAACTCAATTCCTGCCACATGACTTACCATGTAGAGCAACAGAGCTATGCGAATGCTTGCTGTGGTAACAATGCAGAATTTGCTCAGATTTTACTATTAGGAGACACTAAACTCTTCAAGTGTGGCATGCTAATCATGTTCTAATTCTTCATCCATCTCTTCTGAACTTTCCTCCATTCCTCCCCCTAAATCTGCTGACAATCCCATGCCACTGAATATTATTACAGTTCCTAGAACCATTCAGGATATATTTTATCTTGCTCAGGGAGTCCTCCTAATAATATGAATATGTACACGGAATATCTTAAACTGATTGGCAGCAAGTCACCTTTTCCTCAGCCAAGACAGCTATTTGGTATTTTAATATCTTCTCTTACAAATGCAAGAAAGAATGCAGAAATTTAACACTGCCTTTAACCCACTCACTGTTCTGATTTTCTTTCCTACTCAAGCAGTGGTGTCTGTGCTATGTGCTAATCAAATACCATTCAGCCAAGGGGATGAAATCCCAGGCTTACTTAAAGAAATTACAAATAAAGATTCTGTTTGTTTCAGTAAGATTTTTTTTTTGTCATTTTGGGTTAGTTTTCTGACACTTTGCTTTGTCATGCCATCAGTTTGAATGGGAAGACATGACAGAATCACTGGCATAATGCAGCCCACTCCTACTGATGATTTGAATGAAGGTATTCAGATTTGCACTTTCACATAACAACTATTTTGCTGCCTTGGTAGAATACCCTTTAACTTCAAAAGCAGATAGGCTGTTAAGCTATTTTATTTGTTTTTCCTTTTAAAAAACTATGAAAATCACTTTGTTTGGCTTTTTAGTATTACAGCTGCGTTCAAAATACAGTCAGTGCTACACGGTATTGAAAACAATCCTTCATCTCATAGTCTGAACTGAGGAATCAGTGTATGCATCCTACAGTATCCTGATTATCTGCTGAGATAAGATAAGGGCATGCATCACCTCGTCCTCTCTGCTCTTACTGAAAAGGGCATCAGTGTGCTTGAGCTGGACTGCTAACCAGGGCAGAGACCTGAGCCAAATGACACCCCATAATCTAGTATCACCAAGGAAAGAGATTGAGTGAAGGATTTAAAAACAGAGGACTGCAAGGGGAGGCAATACGCAGTGTTTATGCACTTATCTTGAATATATTTATTTGCTTTCCTAAAACTCTTTCATTTCCAAAAAGGGAGCGTGATCTGATTTTGAGAATCCTTCA
The DNA here is from genome assembly GCA_013389945.1 of Fregata magnificens. Lineage (NCBI taxonomy): Eukaryota > Metazoa > Chordata > Aves > Suliformes > Fregatidae > Fregata > Fregata magnificens. The sequence goes on from WAAD01038827.1 coordinate 43,096, forward strand.
GGAGAGGGTGGGCAATTTCTAAGTTTGTGGGGGCTGTAAGCTACACTACGTCTCAGAAAGAGACGTTTTAGTTACCACTGAAATTAAACAATATCTAATAGAAGCCAAAGAAAACAGCTCTAAGTGTAAGTTGTGTGAATGACAAAATTCTGTTTACATGCTGTATTACGGCTTCTCTTTTTCTGAATACAAGTTTCATTTTACTATTGATGCCATCTGTTTAATTTTGTGGTATCACTCACATGAGTAGATTAAATTCTGGGAGCTCTGAATAATGGTTTACAGCCACATATATAAGAAGAGAACTTGTCTGTAAAATCACAATACTGCAGCAAAAAATTTACTGTCTAAATGACTTTTCAGGCTTTTGTTTCAATGGAACTTTGTCCATTCAAGCAAGCCTACATTGCTGGCCACAGTAATACAGTTAGCATGGTGAAATAGAAATAAATCAGAAAGAAGATAAGCTATAGAAGTGACCCTCATATTTCAAAGGCATTGCCTTTGAGGATGAAAAATAAATTTTGAGAATTTTCCAGTCATTTAAAAATATTTCTAGATAATTATTTCTCTCAGGTACCATAAAAGTCAAACTATAAATTTCCTGTAATGTTTATCGTAATAAAATGTTTTCAGAACCACAGAGGCAACATATGAAATTCACTTACAGAAGGTACTTCTAAAAGGTTGATACCTTAAAAAAACCCCAGACAACTAATGTTTCCCATTGTCTCTGTATATACAACAAATTGACTGCTTAAACTATATTGCAGTAAAAGTCTCGCTGGAGTGACATTTTAAAATTTTCAAATATTTATAATTGTTTCTTATTTTTGGTGCAACACTGAGCATCCTTGCTGTCACCTACTGTTGCACAGTTAATTATGAAAAACAAAATCAAAAACCATGAAGAATATTTTTTCATATTCTAGAAGCAACTTTTTTTAAAAAAAAGCCAATCTCCAGTTTTAAATTCATATTTTGTTTGTTTTTTGTTTTTTTGGTTGGGGGTTTTTTTGTGTTGGTTTTTTTTTTTTTAAGTAACAAAATACGAAACTCTGGACACTTACTGTATAATGATCTAAGAAAGCTGAATGGCACAAATCCCCAAATAAAAATGTATTTTGAATAAAGTATTCATCCACATCATGCACAAGTAAAAATCTCTAGAGTAAAAAACTCATTAAAAAAAATCAACAAAACAGTTTGGAAAGTTGGAGAAAATACTTCAAACCTTAAATAAAGAAATAGAACTATGTTGTTGCAATGATCAAAAGTCATCGTATATAAATGCTATTTTGAGCAATACATATTGGAATTGATTTAAATGCTAACACGCTACTAGTCTCCCAGAGTCAAAATAAGCATTCTGTAACGCTTTGCAAGAAATGCGAGTACGTTAAGTATCCGAATTAACAAAACTGCAGCCAGAAGGTGGCCCTTTCAAATAATTTTGACATAGCATGAATAGAAAGACTACAACATAAAATAGAAAAAGATATATTGAATATCAACATTTTGTATTACATGGTCAGCAGATATTCATTGCCTCTGTAAACACTGATAGCATTTACTATGCTATGGGAAGCAGGCAGCTTTGAAGAGACCTTCTTCCTTGTATGTGCCACACTCGTTTTCCATGCACGCTTTTTCAGCACCTAGGAATTACTGTAGATCAAAACCTTTATTTCAAAATCCCATTAGACCTTTTTAGAAAAAACGTGCTTTTTATAAACTTAAGCACTTGTTATGGCTGTCAAACACTATCAGTCAAATTTAGCTCATAAAGCACTAAACAGGCTTGGGCTGCTAGTTACACAAATTTGGATCATAAATTTAAAACCTGCCTTGTCCCTATTATCTATTTACAGCAGATGAAGATCTCAATACAAAAGAGATTAATAATTTTGGGGGTTAGCAGAGGTGATCATGTGTCATACTACAGATACAATATTTATTTTAGACAATTCAACAATTATTCAGGAGCTCTGCAAAAGATTTAGAAGTTTTTGCTCCACTACTATCATATATTAGATGAGAAAGTTTTCATCTTTCTTCATTGTCAGCTGATACCTGTAGAGAAACTTCTCCGAAGCCATAACCAATAAACAAAAATTTACTTTAATGAACTTATTCTTAAGTGTTCAGTGATATCCATCCCCATTGGTTTTGAGTGTCTCACAGAGAGGCTTGCTTCATTTTTATCTCACCCCAACACAGATATAAGGAAAAGGCAATTGTTTGTGAGGGAGAGAATACCATTGTCACTAATAAACTTATCTTTGATTAAAAAAAAAAAAACAGATCAAAGTCTATGGTACTAATAAAAACCAGGTTTGCTAGATGTACTTTATAAAAGATTTGATTTTTTTTTTTTTTTTAAATAGGTGGGGGTTTGGCAATTTTATGAAATTATGCCCAGATGCAAGAAAATATATAAATCCAACACAACCTGATTCAACAAATAGAAAACACAATGGAAAAAGCTGAAGTCTCTGCTTGTCAGGTATTATCTGGTGACATACCAATTCAGTAAGGAATTTATACATCTGAGAGGTTTGGGACTGGGAAAATGGAGGGGGTTTAAAGTGAATTATTAAAATTTGCAACAGTTATATTACTGTGAAGAAATTTAATTCAGCTTTTGCAAGCATTTCAGTATTTGGCCAAAACCAGACCCTGAAACAGAGCAATACATTCTCTGCTGTCATTTACTGCCTCTCCAATTACCAAGCTTCAATCCACTTCTCAGAGGAGTAAGAAACATGAAAGACAGCTCTGTGAATGACTGATTAACACGGAAAAGATCATTTCATGAAGATTATATTGTATTCCTAACAAGATCAAAAGTGTGCACTAAATTATTGTTATGATAATTACCTTTGGCAGAATTTGTCTTATTGTTAAAAAGCAATAATAAGGTAGCTTAAGAGGCAGAATAATTACAGTTAACTGCTGTAATTAATAAGTTAATTCTCAGGCAAAAATGATTCATATCATAGGAATTATGTAGCTGCTGCCATTTAAATTCTTACTGCAATACTTTAATATAATTTAAATCAAGCATTGTTAATATTTCTAAACCTTTACTTCAATAAGGTAAGAGAACAAAGTCAGTTCAGGGAGAAGACCATTTCATTTCTGCATCACTGGAATGGATTGTCTGAAACTGAATATCAAAATATCCATATGTAATCCAAATGAGGATAAGAGAGCAGAGGTTAATATTTGTACACACAGCTTTTGTGACATCAGTTTGTTCCTTTTCTAGCAGGTGTCATTCCAAAATCTTTCTTCACTATCAAAGACATTTTGCCATCAAACATTAATTCTTGTATTTCACTGCATGATCAAAAAGAAATATCAGAGAGATTTAATCCTCCATTCTGCCCTTAAAGAATTTTTGCCAGAATTTGTGATTTGATATAATCTAAACAGTGAATTTCACTAATTGCCTTAAGATCTATTTTTCTCTGATAACCTACGTTGCTATTTCTGAGTGATTTTCAGAAAGCCAAAAAATGTCACAGTGATTTCAGCCATAGTTTTTAATAAATGGTTCATTAGAGTATTATGAATATAAAACAACTCCCAGACTACCTGCATTTTACTACCAATAGTCCTAGATGATTTCTAGATGACACAACACAGCTCTCAGTGTCCTTATTACATAAAAAGTCATATAGGTCATCATTTTTCCAAAGATGATACACACAAACAGTTTTTACGATGTCACAGTATGATTTATAAAAGACTTACTGCAAATAAAAACCACTCAGCTCGTTGGCATCCCTGATACCTCATGATCTGGGGATTCACTGGTTTCAAAAATGGCTTCCTCAAAAATTGAACACAGAAACACTTCTTCATTAGTGCTTCAGAAAGAAGAATCCCACTTTTTCAGTATGAGAACAAGTACATTTTCTACTGTGTTTTTAATACTTAAGTAAATTTCTTCCCAAATACTCTGTAGTAAACTTTCAATTGAACTGATGATTTTTTGAAAAACATCACTCTTTAGCTGTACTATAAGAATACAATATTTCTTCAATATATATGGCACTAATTAAATAATCAGAAACCATTCCACAGAAATAAATACAGAAATCATTCCACACCTGGAATTTCATACAACTTGTATCTCTAGGCTCCATTTCAGAACTCAAAAAATGGAAGTGAGGGCTACATCTCTTATCTCTACTTGCAAAGGTGGTGAAAATTGAAATAAAAGTTGCGGTCAAACATAGCATAAGTGGATGCAGCTTTATTTTAGTTAATTATTGTTGTGAGTTAACCTCAGTTAATGGATTAACCTGTGTGGGGCTAACCCCACAGAGCTGCTTGCTCACACCCCCGTGGGATGGAGGAGAGAATAGGAAGAGCGATTAAAACAAGAGATCCTTTCACTTCCCATTAGCAGGTAGATGTTTAGCCATTTCCAGGAAAGCAGGGCTTCATCACATGCGATGGTTACATGGGAAGACAAATGCCATAACCCTGAATGTCCCACCCCTTCCTCCTCCTTTCCACCAGCTTTTATTGCTGAGCACGACATCATATGGGATGGAGTATCCCTTTGGTCAGTTGGGGTCAGCTGTCCCAGCTGTGTCCCCTCCCAACTCCTTGTGCATCCCCAGCCTACTCGCTGGTGGGGTGGGGTGGGAAACAGAAAAGGCCTTGACACTGTGCAAGCACTGCTCAGCAATAGCTAAAACATTGGTGTGTTATCAACTCTGTTTTGCACACATATCCAACACATAGCACCATACCAGTTTCTATGAAGAAAATTAACTCTATCCTAGCCAAAAACAGCACAATTATGTATAATTAATTGTGTATAAACCTGACTGCACATGTAAAGGAAAGACCAATCCAAATAAAATCATATTCTCACATTCATTTTCTCTGTATTCCCTACATGATGCTAAGGACAAGCTGAAAATTTTAAAGCTAGTAAGATGCTAGTGTGATAACTGCATACTAGAGTATATGTATATAATAAGGCATAGTGATTAGTTTGATGAGAATCTAAGCATCTAAGAGGCAAAAGTAACATGAGTTCGGACTGTTCTGTTACTTTGCATAGAAAGCAGAACCAAGTGTCAAATGAACTCAAACATCTTTCAGAGGAAAGTAAAGGGAGGGGCAATTCTTAGACTGCATTTTAAAGAGTTTGTCTGATATCTTTTTGTTGACAAGCAAGGTGATGTTATCATTCCTGTTTTCATCAACATTTCCATACAACACTGCAAAGCTTTAACAGCATCCTCTGCGGACACCCCTCGCAGTAGCTTTGGGATCAGACATATTGACCAAGCACTCCCAGCAGGGAGGGTCTCTTCAAGCTTGTTGTCAGGTCAGGCCCAAAGAGAGAGACAAAAACCTTAGGACTCAAAGGCTGTAGCAGACCATAGCTCAAAGAGGCTGAGCTCTGATTGCTAACCAGTTTTATTAGCTCTCTTGATAACACAAGGGCAGTCAAAGACATAATATTTACAAAACATCATCCCCTTTGAAGGGATGCCCATGTAACCTTGACAAACATGAGCTGCTAGTGTATGAGAGCACCAATATGCTGAAAAGTAGGAAAAGAGAATGCACCCTTGAGATTCACATGAATGCAGCCGATAGCAGACAAGGCAGAGGCATAACAAGTAAACAGCAACCAAAGAATCATTTGAGTTGTGTGAAATAACCCTCAACCAGCAGGACAGTGATGGATTTTTCCCACTCTTTCTAAATGCTAGCAAATGCTCTGGAAGAAATCTAGACTAAGAGACCTGGGCTTTGGGTAGGTGTTGATAATGTGTTCTTTTTTCCTTTTTGCAACTCAGTTCCCAATTTTGTAATAACCTGCCTAACGTTATACTTTCATAAAGTAAAACAGAATTTTTTTTTTCCTTAAATTTGTCTAGTTAATAATATTGGTCTTAATTTGATTTGATGGGATGTGGGCTTGTGAATGGTAGGTCTATTTCCAGTGGCACACGTATTTACCTTCAATGCCACATACTTAAGAGCAGGCATAATGTTTTAGCACCCACCTGATAGGGTCAAATTTATGGATTCATAATGTCAGGCATTAAATCAGAGGGAAAAATAATGTCCTCTGTCAAATGAAAAAAAGCTGTGATTCTTTGTGGAAAGAGAAGACAGCTTATAACTTCTGATATATTTGGAAATTTTGTTGTCATTTTATTGTCTTTTTTTTTAATTGTTTGCTCAAAGATGAGAAAAATTTAATTTAAGTAAGATACAATAACAGCGAGCAAAATGAGGTAATTGTTTCAAATCTTCTAACGGGTTTCTTTGATACACCTCTAAAAAAGTATAATACTTATTCATGGTCATTGTATTCCCTGAAGTTAGGCATTGGTTAAATACAGGATTTTAAAATATTCTTGGGAGTTAAAGTGAGAAGAGAGTACTCTGGTGATGAAAGAAAATATGCCATTATTTAATGTTGGGTTGGTTTTTTTTTTTTAAATTAGGCTACCAGTGTCAATTCACCTAACTTTCAACCAAAATCTGTTAGGTCCCTTTTTAGCAAATATCTCTACAAATAAGTCCAATGAACACCTCTATGATTTTTATACATGGAGGCAAGACCACAAAAAAAAAGTTTTCACAACATCCAGACATTTTCAGATTTAAAACAAATGACCATAATATACATGTGTTAAGAGATTGTTATTATTGTCCTGTAGATGGACAAATAACTAAAGAAAAATAAGCATTGTTAGTGTTCTTTGGACCTTTGCTACCCATATATTACAGGAATGTGACTACACCTTAGAGGAGGGAAAAATTTGAAAAAATAGGCATGAGTACAATCCATTATGTAAAAACATTTCAAACAAGTAAAACGTAAAATAGTTTCTCAAACTGAAATTACTAAGATAGTGACACGGTATTACAAACTTCAGACAATCACTTTAACAGAAGAGAACAACATTCTTAATGTATAAAGCATACATATAAAGTCACGTTAGTTTTATTAATAGAGATGGAGATATAGGAAGTACGTGAAATATATTTCTCCTTTATAAGTTCCAAAGACCTGTTTCTTTGAGCAGTGTTTCCTTCTACAATAAACCAATTACACTAATCAATGCCTTTTATCGTTAATTTAGGCCATAATTATTTTAAGTGATAAAAAGTTCAACTTTGCATATTTTTCCTAACTTTACTTTTTTGCAGACGGTTTCGAAAACCTGTGACTCATTATGCTGTACAGATTGATTTGAAACTGAAGCAGCAATTAATTCTGTAATAACAAAAAGGAGTATTAATTATCTGCAAGACTATCTAAACTCTGCTAAATCATTATTTCCACCATAATTATCAGGGTATACAGGTCACTGATTATCATCAAAAGCAATTAAGAACATCCCAAGACACCACAGAATCAAGGGATCACGATAAACCTTTCAGATCATTTCTAGAAGACTGTGACCTACCCAAAGGCCTACTAGACTTACAGTGAAGAGATATGGAGGGTGTCGTACCTGAGCTTAAACTCATATTTGAGAATGCAGGATAGCTCATACTCTAAAACTGAAACACTCTGAGTTCAGATTATAAATTTAATTTTGGTATTCAAGAAGACAAGGAAAAATGAAAGCAGTTTTGATGTTTCAAAAAATTCTTTAAGAAAAAATAATAATACAATAACTTATTTGAGAGAAACTGCTCTGTTTGAACAGTTTTCAGCACTTACCACACAATTTAACACATGCAGCTTACTTAGATCTTATATAATCAAAGATTTTGGAATCTGCTTTTAGAATGAACACACCACTCAGCTGGGTAAAGAACATATAAAATTATTTTATCAAATAGACATATGTAAACAAAAAAAAAAAATTCAAAACAATGAAAGTCTTAAAAACACTTCTCCCTATGGCATCATGCAGAAATGTGCCCTGAAAGAAATTAGAAGAAATCCACAAAAAAGTCAAAATTATATCAGTCACAGTTACACTTACTATAAGGTTCATTATTAGGTTTACAATACTGAATTTCCACTCCAGTCCTCCAAACTATCCAACCAAGTCCCCCTGCAGCTAATATACAGATTCCATTTTTGCTTTCCCCCACTTCAGAGCAGTCCAGTTACCTGAACCCTGACCCTGCTGCTACAGATGTCACTGGTTAACCTCCCATTTAAAATAATCAGAGACATCTTTTTCACTTCAAGGAGTGCAAGTGAAACCACGTAGAATATCGTTTTTAAGAAACACATGCCTCAAAATATAACAAGACTGCCTTGAAAAAAAAAAAAATAGGGAATATTTGAACCCTTTACATATGTGTGTTAGAAAACCACTTCATGCATTTATGCTTCCTGTCTGAAAAGGAGCCATGAGCAATCATTCTTGTGAAAAGACTAGCACCTTTCCAAGCCTATTTGAACACATACTAATGAAAAGGTGAATGACTCATGAGCATAGGTTTTTGATGAAGAACTTCTGTCCATCATACAGAAGTCCATATTCTAGGACCTGACATCATCTCTCCCTCTACAAAGCATACTCAATACTGTTTTTATTGTCAAGTCACCTCTACAACTGGAAATAGGCAGTTTTCAGAAGAAATATAAAAATACCTCTGAGCCATAGGTACGGAATTTAATTCATGGAAAAGAGATTGCATTATTTTCCTAAAACATTTTTTGTGTGTAAACAGTAACACAATTTCCATCTGTACTCTCTTAGGTATTCTAACCTTACTGTCCTTATTATAACATTAGTACTTATCCTAGATGAAACTTAGATGTTTCATCTAAGACTATGTACGTACAGGTTTGCTAAAAATCTTGCATTACTGGGAATCAGCCATACAGAGAAGAAAAAGGCAGTATCATATAGATACATGACAGAAGCCTACTTATCAAAGAAGAGTTCAAGATGTGGCTTCTGTTCTTCTCTGCCTCACCTGGAAGGCCAATTTTCTCAATGTCCTGATGTTCCCCTTCCTAAGATTCGTCATCAATCTTTGGTATTCTACAATCCATTTATGTTATTTCTGTAATCGAATCCACCAGTTAAAGCTCTGACCCTCCAAGAACAAAACCTCTACATATACACTAGCAAATGAGTACTTCATTCTGTTTCTACTGACGTGAACAGGCAAGGAGGTTCCACGCTAATGTCTCAGCACTCCCTCTGGCTTCAAAAGGAACATTTAAATTCTCAGTGTTCAACCCAAAAAATCTAGCTTCCAGATCTGGTGATCATACCTGAATCTATCACTAATAAGCAGCATTGCTGATATGATAATTTCTTTCATTTAAATATTGTTTTTTTCCTCATTAAAAATCCCTGAGAATCAATAAATACTTTTGGAGCTAAAATAAACCAGCTGTTACATGATAAATGAAACATGTTCTTATAAATATGATAAAAGTTTAAAAATCATAAAGGGTTCTCTACAGGTGCTAATTTTACTACTTGAATGAAATTAATAAGACTCTCCATAAAACAGCAGGAGATCCTTAGACTACATGAGTAATCAGCAAGAAAATTTATTGTGGATTCAGAGAGCACGAAATGTTTGTGTAATGTATGCAAAAGTGGTACTTTATTCTCTGCAGTGAACAATTCTGAGTCCTTATAATAGAAAAATATTTAATAGTTTGAAAACTCTTGAGGCATAGTTTTAAAAAGTTGTTCAACTGTGATTAATTCAAGTCATGACAAACTAGTAATGAAAGAAGGACTGCCTTATTTTAATATTCAGTAGAATCCATTATTAAAATAACTATTTAAGGTTAAACAATGGATATAGAGACAACTGAAAAACCCACTTGATGTCTAGGAAAGTAAGATTTAGGAGAGTGAGATTCACAAATTGGGTAGTACATTAACCTGAAAAGCTGAGCTACTTTTCATTATCTGATATCCTGAAACAGCATACAGGCAAAGAATAAATTTAACATTTGAATAAAAAAAAAAATATTAAAAGACATTTTCCATTGCATGTAATTGTAGCCATTCTGATTCTTTAAGGAATGTTATCTTTTAGTGTACTGTGCAATTAGAATGTGTTGCTTGCATAGCATATTTAGCTCAATAGCAATCAACGGACTATTACCTCACACGATTTCTTGGCTGCTGTATGTATAATGTATTTATTTATGTGACTACTTATTACTGTAAACTTCATGTATGTTTTATGAGCCACTTCAGATGAAGAAGTTCTAGCAGTAGTCCCAAAGAGGAAATCCCATTTGTGCTATTAAATTCTCAGCAAATTATGCCCTCTGAGAAACAGTGTATAGCCCAGCTTTTTTTTCAAAAATCTTTTATTACAACATACCATGGAATCATGAGTTTGTATTCAATACTTTACATTTAATATTTATTGATTGCTGCAATTAATTGCTTTTGTTTTGTACTTTTGGGTTTAATTAAGTGGACTGAAAGTGTCGATACACTGCGGCTGTTCAACTGACTTGCAAATAAAACTAAATAATACGTTACTATGACTAGTTATTAATGTTCTGTCAATGAAACAAGCAAGAAGACTGCATGGGTCAGGGAATTAGTAATAATAACAGAATACAGAGCCTTTAATTTTTAGAGTAACTGCTCAGCACAGATTAACAGGAGCTAAAATGATTGTAATCTAAGGACGCTGACTTACTTATGTTCCATGAGTTATGTGAAATGAGGTTACTGGTAACAGTTTAGTTTCTGGCATCCACACCTCGAAACCATCACCAAGTGGCATCCTTTGCTAAGTACACTTACATAGTACGGTGCTTAAAGACATCATCTGTTTCTGCTCACATCCTGAACAGAGGTAAGCAAACTGCCTACCTTCGGAACTGACTGAAAGCCACGTGGCTGTGTCAGTACAGTGCTAAACCAAAGCAAACAGATCCTACTGTCCTGGGTCTGGCTGAGGGGGAGCTGCTTTTCCCCACGCCAGCCTGCTGTGCTTTGCGTTGGTGGCTGGAGGCGGCACCAGTGTTTGGCTGTTGCCGGGCGGTGCCTGCCCAGCCCCGGGGCTGGCCCTCGCTCTCTCTCTCTCCAACGTTTCCCCCCCAGCCCCGCTGTGGGCTGGGGCCGGCCAGGACAGCCGGCCCGGGCTGGCCGGGGCTATTCCGGACCATGTGCCGTCTGCTCAGGGATAAAAGCTGGGAGGAAGGAGGAAGGGGGGGGCATTCGTGGTTTGGGACGTGTGTCCGTGTCCTCGGGAGCAGCCGCGGCACGTGCTGGGCCCCGCTGCCCGGGCGGGGGCTGGGCGTCGCTGTGGGGAGAGGTGGGGAGGGGGGTCCGCGCTGTCCTTTCCCTTTTGTTTCCGCACGTGGTCTTTGTTTTATTAAACTGCTTTTTGTCCTGACCCACGAGGTTTCTTTCCACCTCACTTTCCCCCCCTGCCCTGCTAAGGAGGGGAGTGATAGAGCGGCTGGGTGGCACCCGGTGCCCAGCCAGGGTCAAACCACCACACCTACAAAGAGGCCATAAATATTAGCTGGAGCTTGTGAGCATGAAAATATGTTCACGTGGCTTTTGAGTTGAACCTGTGTCATATTCTGCAGGCCTATAGCATGGGCAATGGCCATATACAGTGTGTGTATATATACATTGACTGTTCAGTAAAGAGTCTTTGTGTCAAGTAATTTGGGGACTGCTCTGCACTGTGACCTTTGTAACTGTTCACCCCATTACAGGACTGTAACCCAGTAACGTAAATAGACTCGTTGCCACAGAATATGCTGCACTTGTCAAGTAGAAAAAAGGAAGACCTCTATTTCCAGAGATTTGGCACTTCTCAAGAATATTATATTAAAGCATATGCAAAGAAAGAGGCTATGTTTGTGAGGTGAATTAGTACATCTTCTTTGACAGCAACATAAATTTGGAGAAGGGAGAAAACCGGGTCCAGAATATGAATTAAAATCCAGTTTCCCTGCTTAAAATACAAGTTGCACGTTAACATATGTTATCAATTCTAACTTATTAATTTCCTATATCTATTTTATGCAGGTTCTTCTAGAGTCATCATTTGAAAATCATCTGGACACATATTGTTTCTAATATCTAATTGGTTAATTTACTGTAAACCATGGATGATCACAAATTGTTCATCACTAACCAGAAGGCTTAAAGTGAAACTTCATTTATCAGTATTGCAGGTTATCCATGAAGTTGCTACCAATCTTTTTGGGCATCAATATATTAGCACGCCATCCTTTCCCAGGCTTTGAATGTTTTCCCTTTCCTACATGCAAGGCAATTTGTCATTTATCAGCTTCCTTTCAAACTTCCAAGCCTCTCCCCTTATCAAAAGACAGCATTCAGCTACAAATGTTCCTAAGCCACTTAATTTTGAAAAAGCTGGCTGACCTGGCTCTCAGAGCATCACAATTTTCTCAGAAATTTGGAAATCTTCCTTTTTACCAAGGATCAGTGTTTTCATGCCTCTTCTCTCCAAATACCTTATTGTGCTGAATCTCCTTTTAAAATTACTTCGGCCTTTTATTCCCCTCCCTCCACACACATACATACATATACATATGTATATGCATATTTATACATACATAGGTTTACTGGGCCTTATCTGATGCAGATTTCCTGTAATGCCTTCAGCCATTTCCTCCCTGACTGGAGGCAAATCGGTCTCACTAATAGTTCAGTTTACTATTTAAGGACACATACTAATCTTGTGTTCTGGGCAAATAAAATCAGACCACCTTCAATAATAAAGCACCATGTTTGCATTATATAACATCTTTAAAAAGATGGGTTACACAGAAAGATAAGATTCAATAATTTGTAAAAGATTTATGTTTTGGAATAATATTCGTGTTTTTCATATTCTCTGCAAATACAAATGCAAGACACGAATCATGCCCTTTAACATATTTCCCTGGCTTTTCTGAGACTAGATCAGATGGAACATTTCGTCAGAATCCTTGAAATCATGCAAACAACAAACATGAGCATCTGCATTTTAAGTATTAACTGCTAAAGCACCATGAAAACCTCAGCACTGGCAGATTTGCTCTGACTCCTCTGCCAAAGGGTGGGCTTCATATTCTTTACCCCGAAGGCATTCCACATAAGAGATGAATGTGAAATTTAGCTTTCATAGCTGAGACACATATCCCGAAAAGCCTTACCATCGTTAAATTTAATCCTGATAAAGAACATGGTAATTTCTATGCTACATTATTTATATATGACTTAAAGAGAATATTCAGTAGCCCAAAATGCAAATAATTATATCCACTCTTCCAAACAGATATCTTTGAATCCTATTAATGTTAGTTCAGCATCTGCAGAAGTGACGCTACCTACGAACACACACACACACGCAAACTCTGCATCATGATGGGTTAGTTCCATCCTTTAGTGGCCTGTTGCTCTGTGACTGATCCTTATCATTTAACATCTTTGGCCACATCTTTATCCAGGCATTTAGAAAAAACCAGGCTATTCCTTAGTAAATAATCCCATTTGATCACAAAGTCTAAAATATGTATGTTAAAGGCTTGGCCAGCTGTCTACCTTTATCTACTTCATAGACTGCTCTCAAGTTTTCAGCAATGTCTACAATGGGTGAGGTAGACCAAACACAAGGATTCCTGCATTTGAGTTCAGCCAGGCTGGTAAACCTGGAAATGGTATTCACAAAGTGCTGTGCCCAAAGCGCGCTCTCTGAAAAAATGCCTGGGAAGATGATGAAAAGAGACAGCCAAATGGTATGTACAGTGCCCCTGAGAAAGATTAAGACTTTAAAAGCAACAATAACACACAAAAGTATGCTGACAAAATCTGAATCATGCATATAAGGTATGAATTGAAATACAATTTATACCTTGGCAGAGTTGCAACTTCAGTTTCTCCTTTTCCTGCCTTGATATCATATATCAAGACTTTTGTGTGTATGATGTGGTCAAATTAAAAAGTGTACAAGCCCTTTAAAGAAAAGAAAATAGGCCTAAGGACTGAGGATTTTATAAGCAGCCTGAGATTCCAGTCTAAAATCCCCAGGGCCACTTTGAAAATCTCAACCTAAATGTTTAGCCAAGTTACTATCTGCTTTTCTTTCAAACTGCAAATCCCAGTTGTTCTCAGAATTTCCTAATGCATAACACACTTATCCATGAAACATAAGCTGTGGTTAGGATGAAACCTTTGCCCTGCATTCTCTCCATAGATACAAACTGTCTGTCAATACACTATAGTACTGCTACCATTCAGCTCACATTGCATTTAGGAACCCCTGTACTTTAGGACTTAGGAGGCTTCAGAAACCAGCTTTTTAAAGCATTTTCAACAAACTCTAATGTAAAAAGCATTGTTGGTCTATTTCAAGGTTTTTAATATGATGTAAAAGAATGTGAGGTAGTTAAAAATACAATGCGCTGTGGAAAGGAAGCAGGCATTCTAGATAAAAGTACTTAAGATTAATTTAACATGCACAGGATTTCCCAATTAAAACTTTCACATTAGCACTGCATTTTAAACAGTTAATCTCCTAATGAGACATCCCCAGCAATGAGAAGTGAATTGCAGGACTGAACATGGCCCTGAGGCCTGCATCTGGAAAAGGCTGTACTTTGTAAATGCTGGATTTATGCTGCTGTCTCAAATTCTGCAAAGAAAGAGCTGCACTGCCACCTACTGTCAAGACGTCTTTCCCCATCAGGAGCTGCCACTAAAAGTGAGAAATCCTTCGTGCTCCTGCACAAAATGTTGAACGCTGTTGACCAAAGCGTGCACAAAAGAAAATGGTGTAACTTAATTCTTCATGCATACCAATTTTAGATGATGGTTTTTACTCTGGTAGCTGGAAAGGCCGATTGGTTCTTTTTCTCTGTCTTTTCTTCATAATACAATAAAAGCATAAGAATGCTGTGCTGAACAGTGTGGGAGAGCCTATGCAAAAGTCTGGTTTTTCTCTTTCTCTTATTCCCAGATCTCCACTGTCATACCTTTGAATCCTGGCTGACCTGCAGTCATCTCAGCTAATGATACTCCTTCTGACTCATTCAAAAGAGGTATGTTGCGGTTGACTTCTTCCCTTCCCTTAGGGGCCAAAGGCATTGCCTCTGTGATATGCCTGATCTCCAAGAGTCTAGATGTGAAGGAGTCTTGCATAGCAGCCCACGGCACTGCTGTGGAGATACTAGCTTAATTGAAAACAAAGTTTTACTGTGGTTTCCTCTCAGGGTCTTTTTTGACAGCTAAATTTGCAAATCAATTAACATATCGAGAACAGCTACTCCCTTTCCTAGTAGACATACTCACTACCAATTGCTCATGAAATAAATTTTCATAAGTAGCAGAAAACAAAGGGAATTAATATTTCAGAATGCAAAGAAAGAAACTTACCTAAGAGTGAAATAGGGAAGACAGAACATCGGGATAAATGAATATGTGCCAGCTGTGCTCTCTGTAAATTCTAGCCAACTTGAACAACCATTTATCTAGGATTTAAGATACAGTAGCAGATAACTGGGTGTTTTTTCTGCTCTTTGCCTTAATTGTATATGCAAATAGCATTATAGATATATAGGTGAGAGAATCCCTATCCTCACATTTATAGTTGTTTGGTAACATTAAAGCACAGACCAATTCAAGCTGCTGCTGGGAAAATCACAGTTACATATCATCTGCAAGCACCCTGGGGGGAAAAGTATCTCCAATTCAGTGTGTGTCAAAGGCGTCTCAGAAGACTGAAGTTGTGAGCACACGCTCAAAGAAACATATGCCCTTCCTACATTACCATCAAAATAAGTCCAAAACAAGCAAGAAATCTTAATTGCATTTTCTAAAGGCTAGATTTTTTTTTTTTTTTTCTTTTTACTTTATAGTAGACAGGAGCTCCTGCAACTACAGAAGTGGTGAGATTCACTTGTTTAATAACTCAGGAAAAAAAATTCCAGACATCCTGACACTATCTCCCTTCTCCTCTGCCTTTGGGCCTAGCAGTACTCCACATTTCAAGTACAAGACAAGACAGCTACTAAATTTGTGTGTCTCCATTCCGTGTCTTTTTAGATACATAATATGGTCACGGCACCAAAAGGTTTATGTGTTCAGACCCTAGAAGAGAGCTGTTTCTTTTTAAAAGCATAAATATAGTACAATAATCCTTGAGAAAACATAAATTTCCATCCATTTGCACATGAAAAGTCTCCTTTCACTTTTCATTTATCAAGAGAATAGTTCTGAAGAATTAATTCTGTTAGAAATTCTATTCTATCTGTTGTCCTAAAATTAAAATCTTGTATTTATCTTTTCATCGTCTTACATGCTGTAGGGCTTTTACTGCAAATAAATTCAGAATTTTTGTCTCCATTACAGAACAGTGGCAACAGAGGTAATAAAAAACAAACAGTTTTTTTGTTCTGTCTTTATAGAAACGCTACCTTTTCTTCCCACTGGAAATTCTTAAAACATCTTCCTTCCAGCAACAAGCCCACGTGATAAGTTTTATATGGTACACTATGTAGCATTAACAAAAGAAAGTTGTACTTTACCTATTCCTTATATCCACTGTGCTTAAGTTCATCTAATGGAGCAGTTTCCATCAGGAATAGTAGATTTTTAAGCCATCTCTACAAAAGCCCTTCAGGCAACAGAGTCTAATTAATTATATGTTTTCAACTTGTCTTTACACAAAATCATCTGACAAGACAAATACATAGCAAGAGAAGACCAGAAACAAATTTTAGGAAGACTAATCTGCTCCTCTACACTCTCTGTAACTGGTGTCTTGGGTTTCGTCCTTAGTTGGCCATACCATCACCATACTTGCCCAAAGTCAGTTGTGACTTTTACCTATGTTAGCAAAAGCCTTGTCCAGGAGACATATCTGAGCAGAAGTGTAAAACTTGATGTTCTATAACACAACAAGTATTTAAGCAGTCCTTAATCCAAAAGCATTTTGGATTGCTACTGTGAACCAAAAATACTGAATTTCTTTCTGTATTTAGTTTCATAGCACTGTTTCTTTTTCTCTGCTCTTTTCTATTTCCTCTCCCCCAAACCAACTCTCTTGGTATCCTTTCCCTACACAAAAAAAAATCCAACAGCATTTGAGCTGAACCTTCAAGCCTACAATGTTCATCTGCGCCCATGGTAGGAAAAAAATAGGCTGTCCATTTTCAGAAACTACAGTGAATATGAGAATCAATAGAGGGATGAAAAAAAAAAATCTATGGGAAAATCATGAAGATTGTTTTGACAAATGAACAATTTTTAACAAAAGCAATACATATCCCTTTTTGTTATTATTGTTTGTCAAGAACCTATCCTGCAATGCATTCTGTTTTTCAAGTTACCATTTTTAGTACCAGAAAAGCAAAGACAAAGGCCAGAACCTCGGATGCCATAAATGTTGTGACTTGATAGCACATAATAGCACTGTTCTAATAGCAAGCAAGAATAAGCAAAACCATGATGTACTGCAATGCAAAACTATTTGCATTGTTTGCAGTGAACTTGAGAATTCACTTAATAAGCAAGCTTCATTAACATACAGCAGACATGTTGTTATACAGGCTAAACAGAATAAACCTCTGGCTCTCAAGTAGAGATGCAACCTTTCAGAGCCCCAGTGCCACTTTCTGACAGAGACCGAGTGAAGTACTGCCCAGCTTCCTGCTGATGAATGACAGGATGTCCAAATGACAACATGGCAACTTCACTGAGCAAAATAAAGACAAAACCCCCTGAATGACAATGGTTAACCACATACAGAGAAACATCCAGGCTAACAAGAATGCCACGTTACAAGGCTTTAGCTGTAATTTTTCCTAATATTGGTTCACTATTAACAACCTGATCCCTGCTACAATAGTGAACACTATTGTCAGCTGTTATGACTGAATATGCTGGCTAATCAGCAAAGCTCTTTCATGTCTTTCTCTGCTCACAAACTGTATTACTGGTACTCTAAGACAAAAGCTGGAGAAATACCTGCAAGATATACATACATAGTTAGATCTCTGCTAACTAAGAATTTAAAGTTCTCTTTTATAAATACCTAGTGGCAAGCCCAGGTCATTTTAAGGCTTATCTTCCTGGAAGAAGTAGCATAGCCAGCAAAAGTAGGGAACGAAATGAAAACTGTTCACCTATTTTACAGTATCTCTCAGTTTACTTGGAGATTCAGGTTGGTGTAAGGCAGGTAGGCTTTTACAGATCCTCCAGTTCTGCCCACCTCTAAGGCAACTGTCTCACCTTCCGCTTGGTCCTGTGGATACAAGAAAGATTGCAGCAGAATTTCTTACTCAGGAGCTGATATCTGTTGAGGAATTTAATTTTAATGTTTCCTGGCTATTTAGGCTTCAGCTGACTAAATGAATTAAATAGATAGCCTAATATGTTAGAAACTAGTGGTAGATTTAATACAGAATACTGTCCCTCATTTTCTACCAGATGTTCTTTCTATTTTGCACGTTCATATTCTTGATAAGGATCCTCAAGGAAAAAAAAAAAAAAAAAGAAAAAAGAGTATGCTTTCAACTTTAATTATCAGTTTAAAAATGCAGTTCTGTATCCTGAATGCTTTACAAACATGCTTCTTTGATTTCTGATCTCTGTGATGGTTAGGAAAAAAAATAAACACATTCAGGAGCTGGAAAATATTCCTGATATACAATCTATTTTCAAAAGGAAGAACACAGCTTAATCCTAGACATAAGAATAGTTTTGCTAAAGTAATGTCTTTAAGTAAAGGTGGTTAAGCTTAAATGATCACAGTTTAAGGAAAAACACTTTTTTTTTTTTTCTGTACTATGCACAGGGAGTTGCAAAAGTACCAATGAATTGTTCTTGACATTAAAGAGAAGATGATCAGTAAAATGTTCTTCATGTTTTCCAGATGCTGGCAATAGTAGTGCAAAGCAATACGCTGTACAAATTAACATTATCTTTGTGAATACCTGACAAGTGTGAGGCATACTTGAAATGAAGGCAGTGTCTGCCCCCGAGTTCTTCGAATCACAAAGAAAACAGAATTTGAGACACAGAAAAAAAAATTCAAAGTGAAAACCCTGCAGCTAGGAGAGATAGGATACTACACAGCCAAGTAATACATTTGAAGTGAGACAAAGTTAAATTGGTATTACTTATCCACATGCAACGATTTTATATACTGATTATGCCTTCAAAGTACTTGTGCCTGGTTTTCAACAGTGGTTCTTACACAGTACACAGCACTGCTGCTGAATATAAGTGACTCTCAGAGATCCATCTAATCCTCAGCTACGTGAAAGAACATGTTAGATTTTAGCTTAATAAATCCTCGTTATTGTACATGGTCAACAGCCAGACTTTGTTTTAAGATTTAGAACTATATTTATGTGTAACAGTTTATTTGCCTCTTACTTGGGTAAGCACTGGTTAAATACAGAACACTCGTTTGTTTCTGACTGAGTTAAATAATTTCAGATTGGTTATCAAGTGAGCCACCTCATTTCTGAGTTGCTTTCTCCCACAGCTCTATGAAGCTGCATGCGACAATTAGGCTGGCGTTCTGTTAAGGCTTTGCAATTGATGGCACAGGACTCCATAGCTACGGCAGAATGCTTTACCAAGAATTTTCTCCATGAAGGGAAGCTATGACTGTTTACT
The DNA here is from genome assembly GCA_013389945.1 of Fregata magnificens. NCBI lineage: Eukaryota > Metazoa > Chordata > Aves > Suliformes > Fregatidae > Fregata > Fregata magnificens. Next base: position 62,697 of record WAAD01038827.1, read on the forward strand.
TGCCAGTTGAATTATTAAGCTCCTGGCTGATATTTCAGTCAAGTGAAGAGGAATTTTAAGAACGATGCAAACGGAAAGAGCTCTTGGAGGAAAAAAAAAGCGCTACAGTGTGTAAACAAGAAAAGGAAGGGAATCATAAGCTCTGACGAGATCTTTCTCACTCTCGAAAACAAAACTAAATATTTCAGAACCCATAACACAATGAGGTTAAATAAGGGGGGAGCCCACCTCCTCGTGCTTGAGAAACATGCATGTTAAGGTTACTTCTCTTTAGCGAACCAGCCTAGGATGACCCATCTTTCATCCTTAGTGCATTAATGCAAACTCCTCTGCCCTAGGAACCTTGTGTGGGGTACAAGGCATGAGTACTTTCTGGAAAAGGAGATGAACCATGGCAAGGACTGACAGAGCACCAGAGACTGTAGCCTAAGCTCTTTATGTCTCATTCCTCCACCTTCAAAATGTTCTATTAATCTTGAAGGAATAAGGTGAATGTCAAGAAAGCTTGCCAGAATTTCTTCTAGATAGATCAGTCACTTTCTTTGATCTTATGGCCAGAAAGACCACAGATAGTTTCTGCTGTGCCATATCTATGAATACAGATTAAAGGTGCCCAGCCACATTTGCAGATTACCCAAAGCACGTGCTTTGCAAGAGTTCCAAGTGTTGTGTTCTGGCTCTAATACACAACAGGAAATTAAAGCAGAAATACCCACCAAAGAAAGTGTTAAGAAATGTACTGTCATTTACAAGACAAAAAACCTTGAAACATGCACCTGTCATTTTATACTTGACAATGGCAAACCGAGAGCTCAAAGTGAGGTGAAAAGCCTCATATTGACAAAAATATCCTCCCTTCAGCCTTTGCATTAAAATGTTCTTCGAGTTTTACTGAGCTAAACAAAATTGAGAAAACGGTACATTATTTCAATAGCATCACCCTTCTGAGAAGCTGCTGCAGTGGGTGGAGGGAACCTAAAGGCTTCTGATGCCAGAGGGCACAGCAGCAGCCAGAGGAATTCAGTGGTACTGGGGCAGAAAGGAACAATATATGTTGGAGAACACATAGACAGACCTGCCTCTAGAGAGCCTGGGTACAAATGAAGCTTCTTGGTCTGCTGGCAGGAACTCCTGGAACAGGAAGCCAGGGTACCACACGGCCCTCTGCTGGGGTGAATCCCCATCCCGCAGCCCATGGAGGACCTCAGCCAGGCACCCTACCCTGGCCCTCAAACCTCACTTCCTTAATTTAACCCATGGTTTTCAGAATCTTCACACACACCAAATTTCTTTTAGTGTCTGCTTGCTGTTCACAGGTTATAATTATTTTTATAGGTGTGTATGTACGTCCAGGTTAGCAGATGTTACAAGCAAGAAAACATATTCTGTGCTGGAAGAGCAATGGAGTGTTTGTCCTCCAGCAAGACAAATAGCCAGGCTCTACTCTAAATAATCCAGGTGTTCATCACACTATTATATGAGCACAGTTTCTAAGTAATTGTATAGAAAAACTGTTAAGCATAATCAAATATAATTTTAATCCCATCAGATCCTCATATAATTCTCTTTAGGATTAGTTTTAGATTTTTAAAAACATTAGATTAAGCACAGTTAGTGAAAATGCATTAATTAGCTCCATTTGTTCATTTTATGAAGCTCTACAATGCAGCATTTTACAAAAATGAGATACAATGAAGGGTGTTGAAATGCATGAATTGGTATGTTATAGATATTCCGATTGCTACCAACACACTTTTAACCAAAACTCACTCCAATCCTAAACCAGAAGTAACTATCAGGAAAGAACATTCAGTGACACTTTCCCAAACTCCTCATTTAAATTTTCGTTATTTTCCTCCTTCCTTCCCTCGTACACACTTATTTACCTTCCAAAATCATGGGAACAGAAGTATTTTAGGATAAGTCAGGTAGATTTAGGAAGTGCTAGGAAGTACTTAAGAGAAAAATCTGTCCCAAATCTGCAGGTTCAGGAAGTTCAGTAAGAATCTGGACATCTAAATCCTATGATAAGTGTTGTGTTATCTTTATCAATTATTAATATTAGATATGGATTTTTTATTAGTGTAGTATTCCTGGATCATGTACAGGAATGGACACTATAGCTCTGAAGTCTGCCTGAGGCCTCCTTTCCACCAAAAGCATTTGCCAACAGCGGTATATCAACAAACACTCCTAAAAGAGATATAGTATCTTCTGTCCAAACTAGGTACTTTACCGGTATAGCTTAAAAAAAGTACCTAATTTTTATGGGCTAGGTCAGGTGGCAGAAGGTGAAGTGTGATCTCTTTGTAATAGTGTGCAAGAAAAAGCCAGTAGCATGTAGACAGTTGCACAGTGTATCTACATCAACAAAGTGGCCATTGCTGGTCTAAGCTACGTGAGCCTACAGAACGTAGGGAACTTCACAGGGAATTAGAGGAGACCAGAATCAATCTGTGTTTAGGATATGGTAGGAGCACACAGGATCTTAGTAGGAAGTAGCTGACAAACTGAATTTGATACCTTGTCCCGCTGTATTATATACAGGGTACGTTGTTTTCATATCCTGATCTTCAGTCTTTATTTGGAAGGGACAAAATCTTTTCTCACAATACCATATGCGCACAGCAATATGAGGAAAGAAAACCATAATGCTCTGCATCAAACATAATTAACGCACATTTAATATAGAAGTTATTGTGTAGTGACAATCAATTGTTAAAAACACACATTAATTTGTCCCTTTCCACATGCTAATTAAATAACATCCTTTCAGAATTTGTGTTTCTATTAATGCTTCTCAGTTTGAAAATCAGAACCATTCTTGCGAACATGTTAACCTCTGCAATGATTTTCAGATGGTCATCTCCTGAGAGGTAGGAGATGACGGATGCTAATGCATGGTTCTTTTCTGTTGTCTCTTGTCTTAACTTACTCACTTGCGTGCATTTATGTGTCCTGATTCATCATGTAGTGGCATTACAATTAGGAAGGACTAAGATTCCACTGAATATAGTCTCCCATTACTTAGTTTCCTTTTTTACGCGATTTCCATGTCAACTTTGCAGAAGGCTCTAAAAATATCATAGTCTTATTGGTTTCTATAGGGTTGAGAAAAAAATAATGTAGAGAAACAGTCTATTATTTTCATGTTCCTTGCGGCAATATTAAAGGTGTACGTAGAAACCATTTCTTAATATAGGATCACAAATTAAACCGCACTAGCACCACTAAGCAGTAGCAAAAGCATTTACAAAAATGCATTCAGTTATATATATATATATTCAGTATATATATATATATGNCTGGAAAAAACCCAAAAAGTGATGTGAGTAACGATATGGCCATGCAGCTGCATAAGTCCTTATGTTAGATGTGCTTGTGTGTACTTTGAAAGCTTTTTGGGGGGTTATGGTTCATCTGATCACAGTAGAGAAAAAAATAGTATGTAACTTGCTGTTCAATATATTATTGAAATT
>WAAD01038828.1:2485-20703 GCA_013389945.1 Fregata magnificens
ACAACTTGAACAGTACTCTACTTTGCAAGGAATCCTAGTAAAAAGACACTTTCAACAATGAGAGTAGTCAAAAGACATAAAAACCAGTCTGATTTAGAGAAGTATAAAACTTTCTGAAATAATCGTAGTATGTTTATCAACAGGAATGTGTCTGTTATTTGTATTATGTTTTTGTTTCCCCTCTGAAGATTAGAGGCTATTGTAATGAAGAATTTAAATTAAATGGTTTGAACTTTTGAGATTCTGAGAAAAAAGAATGACTAAGAAGAAGGTGAGGAATCAGGGCTGGATAAGCAGAGCTGGATTTGTCAGACTATGTTAAAACAGTCACAGTCAAGTGTTAGCACAGCCCATAGCCCATGAAAGGGCTTGAATGACCCAGAGTCAGAGGGAAGCAGCTGAGGTCTCTGTAGACTCAGGGACCTATGGGCACATAGGGGATCCAGCAAATAAATTCCCTGATAGCAGCCTAGCTGAGTGGTCAAGGGAAGGTTTACTCCAATGAAATCCTTGTACGGTAGCTACGTTCTATTGCTTGCAAACATATATAAACAGTCTTCTTTATGGAAAAATCTGTGGTTTGGAATAAACACTAAACTGTAGTCACACACAGACTCCTGACCAGTAACTCTGTGTATGCAGCAGGAACTAGAGCACTGACTCTCAGAAGCATTTATATTGAAATGATAGAAACACAGCAAAACCGAATAGTTTGAACCCACAGCAAAAGTTTTCAGATGATTTTTAGATATAGTGCTTCCTAGGAAGGACTTCAAGTTGAGGAAAGAAGAGAACAGAAGGATTATCCCCTTTTGCTTCATCTGTATTCAGAAATATGCCTACTTTGTAAATGAAACTAACAACAAGATCCAAACACCAACTTCTGCTTCTACCTGAAGCTGTCTACTGGGTTTTGAAAATGACTATTTAGGACTGAAAGAGAATAGAGGAAGTTTTCACACCAATGAAGTATAATTTCACAAAAGCCAGGAGAAAATCCAGTCATTATGTCCCTAAAATACAGAGCTGCTTAATATGGTGACAAGTGATAAAAACCTTGACAGTTAGAAAGCTTGAAATGCTTTTAATTGATTTGGAAACTACATTGAATTGAGTGCTCTTTCTGACTTCTGACTTTGCTAGCAATTTGTTTCCAACTGTGCTAAAAGTAAGATCATGTCCATGACTTTGTACTAAAAAGAAATTCCATCATCTTTTTTCAAATCCTTATGAATATAAGTGCACACGCATGTTTCTTGCAGTGTTTTTCAGGAGCCTGCTGCGCAGTGGTCTAGATTCAATATTTTTTGTTTGCTGCCTGGGCAGGCAAAAGCAAAAAGTCATGATTGTGATAATCACAACTCGATTGTTGGCAAATGTACTTCCTACAACTACCCTACTAACCCTTGGTGGATTAAATAAATGAGAAAAATCCATCAAAAGAAAATCTAATAGCTATCCTCAGTGTGAGCCTGGCTTAGGGGAAAAAAAGCGTTTCTCCTGCTTAGGCTAGAAAAATGGTATTTTCTTTTTCCCAACATTTAAGGAAACAATACCCACTATAAATGGGGTGGGGTGGAATTAAATATAAGACTACGAGGTTTTTGCTTCTCTCATGGTAATTTTAGTCATCAGAAATGTCTACCTTGTAAGAGAACAAAACAATTAAAATCCTTTCTTCCACCCTGGCTTTTCTGGTTGTAGGAGGCTCTAAAACTATTAGCTTCTGACATTACTTTTTAGTCCCCTATATTGAGCTCTCATTAGACAGTCATTCTCTCTGCCAGGCAGTTATTTTCATGAATTTAGTGTTGATTGCATAAATTTATTATAAGCTTATTGCCAGGTACTGTGAACGAATCAGAGAACTGGTGTTTTCTTACTTGGAACTGTAATCTCAATGTATTCTCCGGTGGCCTCTGATCGTGAATTCTTCAGTACTTAAATTAAGTAGTATAGTTATGTCCTTAAGTTAATAAAAAAGAATGAAAAGTTACATTGCCGTTCAATAATAAATTATTTTAAATCAGTTGGGAGTCTAATACAGTATTATACAAGAACTCTTTGAATTCCCTGAATTTTCACAGTGCACGTAGGTGATGCAACAGCTTGATTCAAGCTGTGAAGAACCTTACTACTATTCCATGTAGGAATCATGGCTCTCTGACCAGAACTTGTCTAGCATTTCACCTTCAGGCCATCTGTAAGTCTTTCACATTCTTTCGGCATAACATCTCTACAACATACCCTAACCTATCTGTCCACATAATTGATAGTCTCAGTCAGAATCCCTTAATTTCGTAACTCCATAGTTCTGCCTTTGATAAATTCATGGTTTCCTGCTCATCTCTGTCAAGATTGCTGCTGCAAGGGTGACTTTCCTAACTTGTCGTTTTTGTCTACATCATCTGCTATTCAACTTCCAATTTTTCAACTTTAAAACTTTTCTGTTTTCTACTGTATAAAACATTAGTTACTATACTATTAGGAGTCTTTGCATACCTGAAAGGTCATAACTCCTTTCAAATTTGCCAGTGATATTAACTTCCTTTTTCTCAGAAGGTGGAGGAATATCTGCAAAGCTGCTCTCTTATCTCTTTTAAATATTGCTTTTAACTTGGGAATACTTGGATATCTACCTGATGTGCTGATACTACCAAGTGGGCCAAGAGATCTTCTTTCTTGGTATTCCTCTGTTGGTCTGGTTATAATGTCTGAAGTCTTCTGTCTTCTATAAAATATTATATGACCACAGGCAATGACTTGCATGCACAACAACAACTCTCCTTTTATTTTGCTTTTCTGCAGTTCCCACATGGTGGGGTCATGGTCTACAACTTGGAACTCTGCAGCAGTATTGTAAAATAAATAATAAAAATAATATATATGAGGGAAAAAGAGAAATGGCAGTGACCAAGATTTAACACCTGTGCATTTGCAAAAGCATCTTGAGAAGCTTATGAGTGAAAGATAATCCTGATCTTGAAAGTTTATTTGTGGCTGAACCACTGAATTTTGGTCACAGAGTTGTGTGAAAATGAAAACTCATTTTATTACTCTTTTCTAAATATTCCTCACAGTTCCCCAATAGCAGGTTGTCCTCCTTACTATTAAATATTACTATTAGATCCTTTAGGACGGCAGCCAGTTTTCCTAGGTTTTGTTGGCCAGCTAGTTGCTAATTGACCCACTAGCTCAGGCTTCTAAGAAGGGCTTTGTAGCTAAGTATGGTTCCTTCTTTTTGTCGTGTACAGTATTGAACAGCGGTGAATGAACAGAGCTAGAAACTGATGATTTAAAGGAATTTATTCAGAGTACAAGAAGCAGTGAACCTCTCTATGCTAGTGGAATAAAGCAGGGAAATTGGATTTACATCGCTGCAAGGTCAAACTTAGGCCCAGTAAACACCTGGGGTTTTTTTTAATCACCCCAGATAAGGACCTGGTAACTGTAGTGCTAATCTCTGTATTTTTGCAAATCTCTTGGCCTAAAATTTACACATAAGGAGTCCGATTGTTCTTACTAAGATCACTGAGATGACTGATGAGAAAAAATTGAGCAAATCCAGTTGGTTTTTTTGTAAATTTACTCTTTCAAACAAAGAAAAACACTAGAGGATTTTACATGTGTTTCTTCTTACTAGCTAAGAAAGGCATCAGGCTTTCCGTGATGTTAATATCACACTATTTTGACAGGAAAAAGAGGGAAGATGTGAGATTTTTGCCTCATATCCTATCATGACATGTAGCCAAGATAGGGAAAACTTCATGCTATGTTACGTGATTTAGAAGTGAATGCAAAGTGTATTACAACAGATGTTACATGCTCCATGTAAATAGGCACAAAATGACATTGGAGCTTGCCTATGCCTAGTGTTAATTGTGACTAAGTCGTCAAAAAAATTATTCCCTGTGGTTATTTCTAAAAACCTTTTTTTGAAAGAGTGCTCTGTTCTGGTTTAGTTTAACCTTTTTCCAAAGTACAAAATTACTAGCAGTAATTAGGAATAACTTGATGTCATTCATGTGTGTCTACTCATTAAATTATTGAAAAAGCAGATTGCTTGATTTTTTTTCTCCTTATTTCAACATCCTTCTTTAATCTAAATTAAATTTTAAAGCCACCCAGTATCTTGATGTGTTTGTAGAAATAGAAAATTCTGTATTTGCTTTCATAAAGTGAAAAGACTGGTATTTTAAGGAAAGTGGGTTGAATTGTACTGATTAATTATATAATATTAGCAGAACATGTGAACATTCTATTGTTTTACAGTGTTATCAACTTATCAGTATATTTATCATTAGGTCGAGGTTTGCATAGATCTTGAAATAAGTCCCTCAGGATTGAACCGTGAACCTCTGTGTGACTCGTGCAGCCTCACTGACTCCAGTGAAACTAGTGGAATGACAGAGCTCTTGCCAAGCAAATAGTGGATTTACAATCTGCTCTTTACTGCATTGTAAGGGCATGTGTAGCTAACAAAACAGAAACGGTACAGTGATGTTAAAGCTAACTTAATAGCATTCAGCATTTTTATTGTTTCCACACCCACTCATACAGATAACTTTGTCTTAGTATGTATTAATTTTTATATATCCATTTGTCTTTTAAGGACCGTTGAAAGGCAGTGTTACTGGAAGTCCCTTTCAAGCCAAATGTTGTAGTCTTTATCAGCACATTTTTTTGCTGGAGCTCATATTCTAAAAATGTAACTGTTTTTAAGGAAATAGGGCCAGAGCCTTAGCTGATATAAATTCAACACAATTACTGCACTATTGTTAAGTATTAGTTTGTGAAAGGTGAAACATTTTACAGTTTTAAAGACTAGAAACTAAGCTGCTCTGGTTTAAGGGCAAACCCAATGAAAGGATGATTTTGCAAGTCTATAGGTGGTGCTCTTGTCACTAGAGAAAGGCTTCATCCATGGAAAGCTGCAACTATTATGCTGTGTTTTTATTGTTAATAGTTTTGAACCAGTCTCACTGGCAATTTTAGATCATGTTACTTCTCATCTATTTTTTCTATATGAGGGAGAATGAGACAATATACACTGTAGTTCTGAAATAGGTTGCTTGACTGCAGCATATTTTCCAATAACTTAAGCAAGTCTTATTTTGGGGCAGGAATTAGGTATTCAGAGGTTTCAAGTAATACACATTGCACATAACAGACAGCCTTCTACCACATAAATATCCAAACTCTGATGCTTTTGTAGGCTTCAGGATTACCATGGCAATTTTTAGACAGTCAATGATCAACAAGGAGTAAAGATTGATCCTCTACTATATATTTGCAGATCAGTAACAAGTATTGGGATTCAGATAAGTACAGATACACCCGTTTCACACACTACTACTTTGCACACTTGATACTTCATTGGAATATGGTGTATGGAATATATTTTACAGTGATAATGGAGATGAAATGGAATTTTACGTATATCTATACAAACACAAACAGAAATGCCTGAAAAACACATTAAAAAGGAAATATTTTGGGTATTATTCCCTCTACCAGCTCTTATCCTACGGCTTTTGGAGGAGAGAGGATGAGGACGAGAAGGATGCGGTGAATATATATACAGGTTCTTTTGCTGTATTGTGGATTTTAATCTACTGAATAGACAGATTCTGCATTTCTGTGCTCTGAGTATGTGGGGATTTTTTGGTGGGGGTTTTTTTTTGGCTTTTTTTGATGACTATAGCAAAGAACATTAGAAACATCTGATTTCTAGAAGAGTATTAGGAAACCAATTTTTGTGACTAAGAAATTCGTTTTATGCTTGGATTGTAGTAATCCCTGTTACTTTATTTGGAAGTACTATATGAATGTCTGCAAATATACAGTTAATAATCAATTATAGAAAACCAGTGGTGACTTAAAGTTGTACTCACTGGATGGTGATTTAAAGTATTCCATATGTTCTGTGATGAATGTACAAATGTCTGTATGTTGCCAATCAACAGAATAATGTTGTGTGAGATGCTTGCAACTCTGTGTTGCAATTCTGTGCGCTGATTCTGGATATTATTTTGGCTGTGAAACATATACAAGAGGAAAACATTGTTCTTTTTTTGTGGGGAAAAAAGCAAAATCTCGTATTCCTAAGCCGCTTTTGAATCCAATATTTCTTCAATACTGAAGTCTGTGAATAGCAAATAGAAACTCTTGGTCTACCATCCAGAAATCCGAGTCAACACAGTATTACTTTTACAAGACTTCTCAAGATCCATGCTAGGTTGAAGAATTATGTATTTGATCCTTAAATAGTATTAAAACTGGGTTATGTTTAAGAAAGGCTACAAAGTAATCATACACATTAGCTATTCTTTTAATGAATAAAAGGAAAACCAATATTTCAAAGTGATATCAATATTCTTTTTGACAGTTGCATGATCTAAAGGTTGATTATTAGATATATTAATATACATCATTTAGCTTCTATAAACACATGTATGAGAAATCTAAGCTTTGAGTCACTGCTGGTTTTTAACTACTGACACTTTAACTAAAAGATAGGACTTAGCATCATTCCTACTGTTGATTTTACAAGATTTTAGGCAACACGATACTTTCTTAGAATGGAGAGAGAGTAATTGAAGTTTACATTGTAAACTGTCCACTTCATGTTTTTTAATGGAGTTTTGTACTTGGTAACATATCTGACATCAAAATATGTCTGTCGGAATACAATCTTTTCTCCTGCGTCGTGAAGATAATTACTAATTACAGAATCACTGAGGTTGGAAAGAACCTCTTGGGATCACCTAGTTCAACCCTTTGGCTCAAGCAGGGTCAGCTAGAGCAGGGTGCCCAGGACTGCATCTAGTTGGGTTTTAAATATCTCCACAGACAGAGACTTTACAACCTCTCTGGGCAAACCTGTTCCAGTGTTTGATTACAACTCATTTTGTGGCTAGTGCACACACTAGCTAGTGTGTATATAAAGCGTAAGTATAAAGCATATAAAACTGATCTTACAATTTTTTAGGAGTCTTCTAAAATGGTTTTAGAGAGAATTCTCCCACTGAGAAAAGTAAGGAACAAAAGCATAGCCAAGGATCATCTTGGTCTTAACTCTTGAAACCTGTGAACATGTGACTAAAATTTTACAATAACATTTATGACTGCCTAATTTTCTTAATTACTTATTAAGTAATTATAAAAAAAATTTTTTTTTAAAAGCTTAAATCCAACTGAGGATTAGTTGAAAAAGGATAATCTAAAATTCTATTTAAGAATAGTTTAATAATTACAAAAGAATCTTGATAGCACTGGTAACTTCAACTGCTACTTTAATAATCTCTTGGACACATTCCTCAATTTCACAGTGGAATCTCTGAGAAATGTTGCTGTGTCTGTGCAGTAAGAGGTGATACAGTTTTAAAAGGGTTTTAGAATACAGTCAATACCAATGAAAATAGTAGTAACTGCAAAAGGCCTTCTCCATCAGTTGAATGAGTCCTTGGTCTTTTTCAAGGAATGTGAAGATTTGTTTTTGTGACTTCACTGTTTCAGAGACAAAACAAAAAAGGAATCCAAAGATGAAAATCCTAAACTGTTCAAGGCTTTGCTATATGAGACTAACTGATACTTAGCAAGAAGATGATAGTGAGAAATAATTGGTAAAGAGGAACACTAGACAAATAGGTTTTGGGTTTTTTTTGGGGGGGGATATTATTATGGTTTTTTTTCATTCCTCAGTCAGGAGCATTCTGGAAGTACTTCAAAGCGTCTCTGGTGTGCAGTTACATTTTTTTTCCTTTTTGGTAAACCCTCAGGTCTTTTATTTTTGCTTATCTCTAAATCCTTTATTACTACCGGTTTTGACAAAGTGTGTCTGAGCAGAACGTACTAGGAGTTACATGAGCACTATTGACTTTTATAATAGGATTTTCAGTGTTTTCAGTAACGTCTGAGGTATTCCTTAGACTTTCTAATACTTCACCTGTTGTTTTCGTTACATTTGAGCAGGGAAAAGATGTCTTCACTGAAATTTCCCAATGATAAATGAATCTTTTTCTCATATTTTCTAATTATTAGATTGGTCTAGTAATGTGCATATATATAGCTTAATCATCTTTGACTTTCATGTACCTATATGCAGTCAAGCTCTGTATTAGGTCCCTCTGAATTTGTGCAAACTTGTCTGTTCTTGATCCATTTAAAAACTTGTGTCTGCTGGTAACCTACTTATGAAACACTTTCCAAACCATTATTCCTTCAAATGGAAAAACCTTAGTGCAAAATTTTTGGATATTCTAGCGCAGTCCTGTTGTGCCAAACATTGACCACTGATTCCTAGTTTGTGTTTGGTGCAGCCAGTTTGAGAACACCATTGATGGAGCATCGGTGGAGTTCAGAGATGTGGCTTTTCAGCTCAAATGAAGTGTTCCTATACAGCAGTCATATCTAACTTCTATAGAATTTTTAGTGATATATGGCTGAATGGCAGAGCTCAGAGGGTTGTGATCAACGGCGCCGAGTCTGGTTCGAGGCCTGTAACTAGCGGTGTGCCCCAGGGGTCTGTACTGGGTCCAGTCCTGTTCAATATATTCATCAATGACCTGGAGGAAGGGGTAGAGCGTACCCTCAGCAAGTTTGCTGACGATACCAAACTGGGAGGAGTGGCTGACACGCCAGGAGGCTGCGCTGCCATCCAGAGAGACCTGGACAGGCTGGAGAGCTGGGCCGAGGGGAACCAAATGAAATTCAACAAGGGCAAGTGTAAGGTCCTGCACCTGGGGAAGAACAATCCCATGCACTGGTATAGGTTGGGGGTTGACCCGCTGGAAGGTAGCTCTGCTGAGAAGGAGCTGGGAGTGCTGGTGGACAGCAGGCTGATCATGAGCCAGCACTGTGCCCGTGTGGCCAAGAAGGCCAATGGTATCCTGGGGTGCATAAAAGGAGTGTGGCCAGCAGGCCGAGGGAGGTTATCCTCCCCCTCTATTCCGCCCTGGTGTGGCCACATCTGGAGTACTGTGTCCAGTTCTGGGCTCCCCAGTTCAAGAAGGACAGGGAACTGCTGGAGCAAGTCCAGCGGATCTTGTTACTGCTTGCAAATATCTAAAGGGTGGGTGTCAAGGGGATGGGACCAGACTCTTTTCAGTGGTGCCCAATGGCAGGACAAAGGGCAATGGGCACACGTTGGAACACAGGAAGTTCCACCTGAATATGAGGAAAAGCTTCTTTACTGTGAGGGTGACAGAGCATTGAAACAGGCTGCCCAGGGAGGTTGTTGAATCTCCTTCTCTGGAAATATTGAAAACCCACCTCGACGCAGTCCTGTGCACCCTGCTGTAGGTGAACCTGCTCAAGCAGGGGGGTTGGACAAGATGATCTTCAGAGGTCCCTTCCATCCCCAACCATTCTATGATTCTGTGACATTTTTAAGCTAACTTTCCTATGAGAAGTTTGTGTTGTCCACTGCATAGGTATTGAGAACCGTGTGAATCTTCATCTAAAAAAAAAATAAGGGGGGGGGGGGGGGGGTGAGGAGGGCATACAGCTATTCTGCCAGTTTCAGAAACTACCTAAACTTCAGAAATTTCCCAGATTAGAGTAGTTGCCCTCAGGACTGAAACAGGCTTCTGCCTAAGCTGAACTTTCAAATTGAAGTAAATCTCTAGTGGTGTAGGCTTCATAATTCGTGGGTCTAAAAGGTTCAAGCCAATCAGCCTCATCTAAAGTAGTCTCATAGCTTTTAACCAACACAATGTTCTCTCTTCAATAATGCATTGCCCTAAGGTAAAAAGTGTATTGTTTCAGATATGGAGAAGTAACAAGAGAAAAGAAGTAAACATCCCTGCAGAGCAAACTCAGTTTGCTTTGTTTTTCATTTTTCTCTGGGACTTAGAAGATTTCTATATGAATAACATCCATTACCTATTTAACCCTTTTGCCAGCCAGCCATCTGGGGCTCTGCACAACCTAACAGACCGATTCATCACACTCACCAAAGAATAGCAAATTTACACAAAAGCTAGTAACTTCAGGCATTTCTTTTTAATAGTTAGTGAAGTTTGTTTGGCTGCTTGTGTGTGTCAAGCTATTTGTAATTCCAGGCAGGCCAGTGGTGCAACCTGCAGCAGACTTTCATCATTTCATCATCATGTCAGGCTATATGTTCGTAGGGTCAGGAGTTTCTACAAATAAATATGGAAGGGTTTGTTGACCAACTCAAAAAAAGCTTCCTTCATCCTACTCGCAAGCGCAAATTGAATCATGTGAACTGCATACTGTCCTGGGGAAGCTGTGTAATGTATTTAACTTTATAGCTTTTTACAGAAGTCTAATTTTGAAGGAAAATGCAGGACTATTTCCCTTTGTGATATTTATACAGTGTGGCAAAGAGTCAACACATACATGCACATATATTTTATTTTCAGATTATAAAAACACCTGACCCAGAAAATACTTCAGCAGGTGTAGTGTACCAAAAAATTATTTTATCATGTTACTATATATATATATTTAATTCTGGGAAAATATAAAGTTACTAGGGCAGAGAAGGTATACAAACTGAAAGAGATTAAGGTGTGAAGACTGAAGGTAGTAAAATATCCACAGAAACAAAGCATTGTACTTAGATATTTTCACTCAGGAACATGGAAAGAGAAGACATAAAACAAACTCTTGCTATTTCAAGAAGGAGAAGCTTTTATGTGTTGCCTGGGAGAAGCCATCAAGTGACTGGCTCAGTAAGCAAAAGATTATGGTTGTGGAGGAACTGTAGCCACCTGCAAGCAGGTGATGTACTATCTAAATCTTTATTAAGAATTTTAGAAAATGAAGAAGATCAAAAGGCATCTGATTCAATGATTTAGAACATTTATTAAGTGATAAACTTACTGAGGCAAACAGAGAAGTTGTGTTGCTATTTTTTCCCCAGAAGGGGAGGAAAAGAAGAAATGTTTCATGAAGGTTTAAATACTAGAAACTCTTAAAGGAGAGAACTTTGACTTTTAGACTTAGGAACTGAGTAGTTCAGCCTAGTGGATTATTGCACTGACAAATAATACCTTGCAAAGACCTGTAGGCATTTACACTTTGTGAGTTGCTCTGTTTGTTAGACTCAGATTACTATGAATAGTATTTTATTATTTTCTGCAAAAATAGCTAGTTCAGAGTGAGAACATAGAGCGAGAGAGGACTGGTGCCAGTAAGCTGCCATGCTGCTCGTGTTGGTAAATGACATTTTGCTATATCTGTAAAAATACCCTGAATCAGAGGGGTTTCTATTCATAGAACTTGCAAATAGTAATTTTTTCTAGTTTTCAAAGTTTCTTGATTAAACTATATCATACATCATATCACTGAAAGTTAAGAAAAAAAAATTATACCTCCAGAATCTTTTGCCCTTGGTAACCTATGTTGTAATTAACCTTCTAGTTGAATATAACATAATAACTCTTTCTGTAGAAGTAGAGGTGCCTCTGATTAGGAAAAGAAATCGATTACTCACCATATTCACTATTTGAAAATATTCCCTAATGTCTCCTCAGAGATTTCTCATTAGTTTTCTTACTGGTAGCACTAAATTATTTAAGTAGTTGTTCCAATATAGTCCAGCAGAAATTTAGAAGTTTAATGGTGGAACTTAAGTTTTTAACATTGTTGTATATTCCTAACTTCTACATGGGTAAAAATAGTTCACACGCAGGTGTGATGCTTATAGTGGTAAATTTGAATAGTCACATACGTAAGTTATCATTAATTTAGATCATATAACAATAACAAATTGAAGATTTTTGATGAAGTTGCATTAATTAGTTGAAAAAGATAAACTTACTTCAAAGAATGTTAAATTTCTTTATAATAAGGCAGGCTGAGGAGAGTCAAGAATCTACACTGAATTATGCCTTTCTGTTCCAGTTTCCCTTTCCTGTTTTTGTTACTTTATGCAATACAAGTTGCAGAAGTCTATGGTCCTGATCAATTGCTATCCGTTATGTCATTGAAGACTTCATAGTGTATACTTACAAAAGGTTGGATTATACCTTATTTAAAAAGTGCAGAAGAGTCTTCATGGACTATATTTGCATTTAGCAATAGTTTTGAAAGAGAGACCGATTACACTTTACAACTGGAACAGAGCTGAGTAATAGGGAATTTATGCAAGCAAGATCCAGAGTCTTGTTAGGCTTAAATAGAATATCTAAACAAATGTTTCCTGGCAAAATTATGTTTTTTCTGCAATTTTTTGGCATAGATCCACACAGCTGTTTTCATATGATACTGTATTAGCATTCCTGAGCACACTGTGAATGGAGTTGAATTCCTGTACTTTGAATTGAACACACTGCTGCATACAGTACGTAGACATAAAAACTATCATCATACCATGTGTCTAGAACAAATATTTGCTTTAGTAGCTTCTTCAGACTTCAGCATCCTGATCTGCATACATTTATACTAAATAATTTGTCACCACAGTGCTCATGAACAGTTCCCGACAGAAAACGTTAAGAGGTTAATTCATGCATCTTTTACTGAACTCTGACATACCTAATTCCAAACTCCAGCATCACAGACTTTAATTTCATTATTGTTAATTGCTCAGAATTAATGAATATTTAGATTCTCATAAGCAAGAGAGAACATTGCTAGTAATTAAGATGCTGTAGGTTATCTGATTCGATTTTATTTCTACATGTGCTTGATAACTTGCCTAGAAGTAATTGGCTCGTATATTTTAGCTATATTGCCTGATTTTATTTTGAAGAGTCAGGTATGATACAGAGCTTGGAAATGGATTACATTCAAGCTGCCACTGTTGTTTAATATGAATGCAGAAGTTTCCAAAGTCATGTTTGTCCCTGGAACTAACACGCACGCACACTATTGTACAGAAAGAAAGAATTAAGGAGAAAAAAAAAAAAAAAAAAAAAAAGGGCAAAAAGAAAAAAAAAAGCTGCTGCAAAGTAAAAACAAAATTCTGGGAAAACAGAAAAATCTTCTTGTTAATAATGACAAGTGAATAGGCATCCCCAGATCTATGTATAAGCACTGTCGTATTCTCTAGCTTTAGTCTGAATGTCACTGATGATAGGGTGTCCTGATATTTATTCTCCTTGCCAATGGAACATAATGTGATATGTTTGTGCTGATTTCTCCTTAAAGCTGTTTAAAGTACTATTTCAAAAAGGAGCTTATATTCATATTATGCCCTATTTTTTCAGGCTAGATCCGCTTGTATATTTATGCCATAATGGGTAACCTGGGGCTTTAGCGATGTTTTGGGGTGCAGATAAAGGTAGCAACTTATGCTTTAATAGAAGCCACGTATGTATCAGACTGAAGCACTGAGCTTCATGATCAGACCAAGTGTAAAAGAAAACATAATTTGGTAGAGCTTTTTCTCATATGTGGAACCAATCTGTGTGGTCTTTGTTTCTTTTTTAACATGGTGCATATATTTTAGGGACTTCTACATTACATGTTTTTTGAGTCTGTGTATTAGGCATGTACGTGTATGTTGTGTGGTATTTATAACTTAGAAATTTGACTTCTGCCATCAGATTAAGAAGGTGACCAAAAAAGCACTTCAGCATTTGTGAAGCATTATAATATTTTTGAAACTTTAAAAAATCTTTCTAACTAATGTATTGTTACTAATGGATTTTCACAGTGCTAGCAAGTCCAGAATCATCCCTCTTTGCACCGGGTGCTTTCTGCTCCTGCTGAGAAAAAAACCTTAAAAATTAAGTTTATCACAAGAAGCAAACAGATGAGTGCGAACTCTTTCATCATCAATTTACCAAATATATGTTTAGATTAAATAATAGGATAATTGATGAAGAATTTCCAAATTATTCATATGTTTTGCACTGTACTATCTAATTATTAAAGGGCATTGATGGTTGCAGTCTTTTTTGTAGATATCTTACTTGGCCATCGATATGTTTGAGAAAAGACGGAAATCTGGGGCCCAGGGAACAGCAAAATACCCCCTAACCTTCATCAGCAAAAGGCAGCCTAACTTCTGTAAAGAAGTTTTAGTTCTTGGAAAAGTTTTTTTGTGCTCTGCAGAGAAAAAAATAGTATGTGCTTCAGAGTGAAGATACAGCGCTTCTGCCAGTTGTGAGTACATTGAGTTCAGTCTGTTTATCTGAGCATCTGGAAACATCTAGTCTATACTAGATGTGTATAGGCATTTAATATGGCTCATTTCATCTTCGAAGCATCAGATTAGAAATTAGTGAAGAGAATCAATTCAGAGCAAAAATGTGAACTGAGATTGTCTAATTTAATGATTTTCTTGATGTTACAGATTATTAGAACAGACTAGAAAATGTATAATGAAGCATCAGAAGTTCTGCTTATTGAAGTCAAACTTTTGTGTATTTCTAAAGGAATATTAAAATGTTTCATATAATACAGCACAGCAGATTCCAACTTGATAGGGATATGGGAATGGTGACATTACCACTGTGGACAATCCCCCCAAAATATGTTGTTTACTGCCCTCACATAGGACTTTACTTTTTTCCTGATTCGGAACGGTATTAAGGCCTGACAGATAGCAAAAGGGACCCAGATGCCACACTGCATCTATGGTTGTGTTCTGAGCAATCCCAGAGAAGGGAATACAAATTTAGGGTGGCTAATCAGAGAGGACAATCTCTTTACATGCCTATTTCTCCCCATCATTATTACCCCACAATCTTCTCAGGCTCTGCTCCCTTTACTTTTCCAGTAGACTGCGTTAATTAACTTATTCAATGCTGTGATTCTAACAAAGTTTTCTTAGAAAAGTTATAGACCCCTTGCAGTGGGGGTATAACATGGAATTTATAGATTTGGATTTGCTTCATGTTGGTAGATTGTGAGTAACTTGGAGAAAAGGAACTCAAACTTGTCATAAAAAAATACCATGTGATAAGTCTGTACTGCCCCAACTTTTTTTAAAATAACAGTTTCCTGAGAATCACTGTTGAAGTGTGAAAACTGTGTTGAATTTTGGGCATGCAAAAGCAATAGATTAGAGTTTTATCATGAAATGTAAATAGATGATGTGTGTCTTTTTCATTCCTTTGCAGTGATCATCTGTATTATTATGTATTAATACACATAATTAATTATACATATAATTAACCTCATTAAACTACAGACATTTCCTCAGTCAGTAGACACCTGTTCCTATGACACTTATTGTTGTATATTTTCAGTAGTTTTAATGTGAATAGCATTTTATTGAAACATGTAGAGATCTGTTAACATAAAATGTTTATATCAAACAGAATTGTCTTAACAGAGCTACCTTTCTTCTCATGCAGCAACCACACAATTTCTAAAATGACAAAATATTATTTAGAAATATTTGTGTTTTTTAAATGCAGCTACTGGCTGAACACAAGTGAAATAGCGAAATTATGTAGCCACTTAGCTTGCTGGTGTCATGGTTTAACCCTAGACAGCAACTAAGCACCACACAGCAGCTCGCTCACTCCCCCCCGGTGGGATGGGGGAGAGAATAGGAAGAGTAAAAGTGAGAAAACTCATGGGTTGAGATAAGAACAGTTTAATAATTGAAATAAAATATAGTAGTAATAATAATAATATACAAAGCTCAGCCAGTCTCTGAGCAGCGATCGCTGCCCCCTGGCCAACTCCCCCCAGCTTATATACTGAGCATGATGTCATATGGTATGGAATAGCCCTTTGGCCAGTTTGGGTCAGCTGCCTGGCTATGCTCCCTCCTAGATTCTTGTGCACCTGGCAGAGCATGGGAAGCTGAAAAGTCCTTGACTAGTGTAAGCACTGCTTAGCAAGAGCTAAAACATCAGTGTGTGATCAACGTTATTCTCATACTAAACCCAAAACACAGCACTGTACCAGCTACTAGGAGGAAAATTAACTCTATGCGAGCTGAAACCAGGACAGCTGGCAACTACCATCAGGCATATGATAAGTCACATTTTGGGAGAAGTTAGGTTAAACATTTTACCCCAATATTTATACTCCATTTACTCCAACAACTTTAATATTATTAAAAAAAAAAGTAATCAAATATTCCACATTACACAAACCAAAGATACACAAATCTTTGTATACTACATCCCAAAACAGCATTGCTACCTCCTTTCACATAAAGTTTTCTGAAATATTGCTTCTCCTTTCCACCTCTTTTTTTTTCCCTGCCTTGCGTGTTTCTCTATGCCTTTGTCAAGTTTTCATTCTTTTGTTTCATTTGTCACATAGGTCTCTTGGTAGTCAGTATTTCTTCTGACTGCTGATGTTTCTCTTTCAGACTGATCTGTGGTGCCCACCACATTCTACCACCTGACTCCTTCAGTTATCTCTCTGCTTTTGGCATCTTTAGCTAGAGTCACTAGAAAAACTGGGAAGTGATAAACATTGAGAACAAGTGAAGATTCATTTGAGTAAGAAGCCAGTATGAGTACTTAAGAGGGAGCTTTGTTGACAAATTAGAAAATTTCCCTATTGTTTGGAAAACTCAGCAAGTCCTTGCTAATATGCAGCAATATATCTTGAAGGAGAGCCAGCCAAGACCTAAAAGGCCTGGTAAAGTGCTTACTGTTCATTTATTTGAGGAATAAATAAATATACATTATGTATCTGTGTTGTTTATTCAGCAAATAATTTTCCAATAAAAGGAAATGTATAAATCACAGTGATCTTTCTCAGACAGATTGGCTAAACAATTGGCCATGTCTGTGGCTTTTTTCCTTCCTGGAGGGTCAACCAATAATAGTAACATATTATATCACTGTGTTAATTTAAAAAAATTGCAACATACATGATACATGATAGAGTTCTCAATTCTTGGTGAAGTCAAGAGGGGGGGCAGCAAAAGCGCCACCATGGACTTTCGGAGGGCAGACTTTGGCCTGTTCAGGACACTGGTTGAGAGAGTCCCTTGGGAGGCAGTCCTGAAGGGCAAAGGGGTCCAGGAAGGCTGGGCACTCTGCAAGAGGGAGGTCTTAAAGGCGCAGGCGCAGGCTGTCCCCATGTGCCGTAATACGAACCGGCGGGGAAGACGACCAGCCTGGCTGAACAGGGAGCTCTTGCTGGGGCTCAGGAAAAAAAGGAGAGTCTACCACACTTGGAAGAAGGGGCAGGCTACTCGAGAAGAGTACAGGGATCTCGTTAGGTCATGTAGAGAGGAAATCAGGAAGGCAAAAGCCCAGCTAGAGCTCAATCTGGCCACTGCTGTACGAGGTAATAAAAAATGTTTTTACAAGTACATTAAGAGCAAAAAGAGAGCCAGGGAGAATCTCCCTCCTCTGGTGGATGCGGGGGGGAACATTGTCACCAAGGACGATGAAAAGGCTGAGGTACTTAATGCCTTCTTTGCCTCAGTCTTTAATAGTCAGACCAGTTATCCCCAGGGTATTCAGCCCCCTGAGGTGGAAGACAGGGACCGAGAGCAGAATAAACCCCCCACAGTCCAGGAGGAAGCAGTCAGCGACCTGCTGCGCCACCTGGACGCTCACAAGTCTATGGGGCCGGATGGGATCCACCCGAGAGTGCTGAGGGAGCTGGCGGAGGAGCTTGCCAAGCCGCTCTCCATCATTTATCAGCGGTCCTGGTCCACGGGGGAGATCCCGGATGACTGGAAGCTAGCCAATGTGACGCCCATCTACAAGAAGGGCCGGAAGGAGGATCCGGGGAACTACAGGCCAGTCAGCCTGACCTCGGTGCCCGGGAAGATCATGGAGCGGCTCATCTTGAGTGAGCTCACCGGGCAGGTGCGGGACAACCAGGGGATCAGGCCCAGCCAGCATGGCTTCATGAAAGGCAGGTCCTGCCTGACCAACCTGATCTCCTTCTATGACCGGGTGACCCGCCTAGTAGATGAGGGCAAGGCTGTGGATGTTGTCTACCTGGACTTTAGTAAGGCCTTTGACACGGTCTCCCACGGCATTCTCCTGGAGAAGTTGGCAGCTCACGGCTTGGATGGGCATACACTTTGCTGGGTAAGAAACTGGCTGGATGGCCGAGCCCAGAGAGTGGTGGTGAATGGAGTGAAATCCAGTTGGCAGCCGGTCACGAGTGGTGTTCCCCAGGGTTCAGTTTTGGGGATGGTTTTGTTTAATATCTTTATCAACGATCTCGATGAGAGGATAGAGTGCACCCTCAGCAAGTTTGCAGATGACACCAAGCTGGGCGGGAGTGTCGATCTGCTCGAGGGAAGGAAGGCCCTGCAGAGGGATCTGGATAGGCTGGATCGATGGGCCGAGGCCAACTGTATG
>WAAD01038829.1:6565-16863 GCA_013389945.1 Fregata magnificens
AGCCTTTGTTCCATTATCAGAATCCAGGTACAGAAAAGGGAAAGTAATTTTCCTATAACTATACTGGCTGGTCATCTTTGAATTAGCTATCCAGACTCTTCACATTCATGGTGCATTTTTCAAAACATTCCAATGCCACCTCAGTAGGAGATCTTCTACTCTGGCTCACAGAACTTCTGAGATGCTTCTGAAGTCTCTGAAAGACCTTTGTGGGATGACGTTTGTTGGTTTGTTTCTAATGCTAACATAGCATTAAATGTCTGAAGAACACACAAGGTGAAACATGATATAGCATTTAAAAACGTAACGTATGGAGCATTCAACCGCTCTAATAGAAAATTCCTGGTGCCACCCTCTTCTGCAGGTACAGAATCTCTTAAAAACAGAAACAAACAAGAGAACTGAAGGAGTTCTGGAAGTACTTCCAGAGTACTGGAAGCGTGGGCTGCAGCTGACTCCACAAACAAGGAAATGCCAACTGCAAACATCTAATCTGGCTAATAGA
Organism: Fregata magnificens; assembly: GCA_013389945.1. Lineage (NCBI taxonomy): Eukaryota > Metazoa > Chordata > Aves > Suliformes > Fregatidae > Fregata > Fregata magnificens. The sequence continues at coordinate 7,071 of WAAD01038829.1, forward strand.
TAAATTACATGCTTTAAGATGCAAATGCAAAAGTTTTAGTTACTGAATGTACTGACCTCTCAGAAATTACAACAGTTCAGTACAAATGGGCAGCTGAATCATGGCTTCCTTCACTTCAGCTGTCTTTGTGCTATTAGAAATTTTAATGATACAGTTCTTCACGCAAAAGATGGCAGTGTCCTGTCCCTGCTCACTGGACACTGTTTTAACTGTTTTAATGAATGAAACTGATCCATATGTGAAAATGGCAATATGAAGAAGTTTCCAATTCATAAGGAAAATTAAAATATGTTTACATTACTTTAAAACTAATTTTTTATTGTAAATTTAATTTTTTTCTATGTGCATACAACAATTCCAAGTGGAATCAACAATAGTTACCAAAATGTTTTCAATATCTTGGCTCTGTAAGCGGTTACTGCATATTTCTGAGAGTAGAATATCAGTGAAATTGAAATTATCCTAAGCTCTGGTACACAACCAAATAAAAATGACAATACATAAAGAGACTGTTCTCACAAAGGAAATTCCACACGAGCAAATATTTCCTCAAAGCAAAAGACACTAATGATAGTCTAAGCACACATGTAATTTAAAGTGTATGACAACAACCACTGAAGTCCAGTTACTTACATGTTCTACACTACACAATTTTAAATTCCTTAGTAAGATGGAGCCTCTATAAAACAACTTGGAAACCAGGTTTTTCGTCAACATGGAAGAGTAAACAAATTTGTAAGCACAAGCCCTTTAAGAGTTAAAAACATTAATTTAAAAAAAAAATCATGCAAAACTAAAAACCATCCCAGAAAAATGCAAGATACGTCCAAACAGACAAGAAGGGGAAAAAAAAGAAAAAAAAGGTGGTTAGAATGGTCTACCATAAGGTTTTAACACTGTAATTAAATTTTTTTTCCCTAGTAATGTCTGTCTTACTGAAAAGTACAATTTACAAACGAAGGTTTGCAAACTACTAACTCTATAGTTCAAAGTCTACTCAGAACAACAAAACTGTGTTTAATCTGATATATGTATCATCTTTAGTAATACAGACAGGAGCGTAGCTGCAGTTTTGCAGGTGATGCTTGACGTGTAATAGCAGTTATGCAGGTCTAAATGTAGTGTAAGTAGTTTTTTTAATCAGTGGAAAGAACTCTAGGAAAAAAAGGTTCACTTGTAATAAACTATTACCTTATGCATTTGGTGCATGCCTTCCTGTGGATAATCAGTAGGCCCCATTGTCGGCATTGGATGCGGGACACTGGGTGGACCAGGACTTGGCCCCATCATGCTGTGAACTGAGCCAGGAGATGGCCCTGGTCCTGGGCTAGGTCCTAGAATCGGTCCTGGTGAAGGTCCTGGTCCAGGGGAAGGACCAGGATGAGGCATGGCGCCAGGATCTGTAGGCGTGGACATCTATTTTCTGTCTCCTTTTCAATTAGCAGAATAGCTCTAATAACAAAAACAAAACAAAACAAAAACAAAAGCAGAATTTCTATGTGACATTAGGGGCATTGAAAAAAATGTAATAAAAGCTACTGGCAATCATTACACACACATGCAAGCTGTCATCAGCACAAAATGCTTACATGATCCTTAATGTTGCACATTAGTTCAACCATCCTTCTAAAAGCCCACCAGAAGCCTAAGGATCTTGATCGTTCAGTCAATTTCTGGATATTTATATGTTACTCACAGAACAAAGCAACTGGTATGGTATGAGAAACATCCACCAGAGACAATAGTAGTTCAACTGACTTGCTATCATCAGATGTATCACGTAGGGTCAAGCACAGTACTATTAAAGGCAGGGAAGATAGGTGGGCACCTCTGTAACATATGTGTGTTCAAAAATCTCTCCCTAAACAGATATGACTGCACTGAAATTCATACTTATAAAATCCATGGTAATGCAGCAAAACAAGTATTAAAAGCATTACTAAGACTATTTTCTGACTTTTTTTGTTTAAGTTAGATATTAATGTAGGACCTCTCTGGTTATCTCTGTATGCAATCATAATATCAAACAAAACAGACAATAGAAAAGACAATTACTTTGGACTGAAGAGTTGTAATTCACTTGAGGGGTTCTGCCAGTGTCGAACTACAAGAGTGCAGCTCAAGTGGCTTAAAAGTGCCCCGAGAACAAACAACAGGCTTTTACAGGCTAGAAAAACAACTATTACTATATTTTTATTTCTGTGTTCTTAGTAGAACAAATTGATGCAGGCTAGAGGCTTGAAACATTCTTCAGTTTTCCAAGAACTTTTACCAATGTCTGATATTGGGAACTTTTTGTTTACTAATGTCAGAGTATTGTAACGCAGTGATGCAGCTGCCGTATTTTTACAAAACTGATGGTCAGTTGCTACTAATGAGACCAGTCATGTTTCTTGGTATTCCCCACTCCCAACAGCACCATTTTCATGTGTTTCATCACACAATGATCTCATTATTTGAGTAGTTATGCCAGCAGAAAAGTAACCCTATATTAAAAAAAACAAAAAAACAAAAAAACCCAACCCAAAACCAAACCATCTAGTGACTCAGGTGAGTCCCAGTGCCAGCACAAGGAAGCAAGTAGGACCACCACTTTCAGCAGTAGCTGACCATTAGATGGGCTTAGCCTGTTCCCTTTATTTACTTTGGGTGTAGTTTTATAGTAAGGTTACCTGCCCATGATTACTTGTCCCATAACAATAAAGCCAATATAATGAAAAATGAATCTTATTAAAAAGCATTCTAATTTGGTACCTTACAAGGTAATTACAATGTAATGGTACATCCCAAGGCCTAAGATGACTCCCAGTCCCAGCCTCTCTGCTTACAGAATTTATCACAGAAGAGTGTTCCACCTTCCACATCTGGGTTTATCACTATCCATAGTTAGCAGTAATTACTTTCTAACATGAGTAAGTGGTGTAACCCTGTTATGACACTGCTTATATAAAGCCACACTGTAACACTGCAAACACCCTGGCTTGTAGTCAAACTAAGAAACAAGACACTCAAGAAAAACAAAGTACCCTCCCAAGGTTCCCAACAAAGCAGAAAGGAGGCCCATCTGCAAGACATGTCAGAAAAAAAGCGGATTGGTGCTCACTGCTAGCAATCAGAGAATTCAAAGCTTACAGAACTGTTCATCTTCTTGCACAAGCAAGAGTCTTTACTTATCAGAACGCACACAGAAGATAAAATGCTACCACATCAAGACCATTTTCACTTATTTACCCCCAATTACCTAATCGTTCTGTCAGGATCAAAACCGGCTTAGTAGCTTTTGCTTATAAATTCCTTTTGTTATGTTTAAATAGCTACTACTCTCTTCTGATTAAAGGCAACAAATTAGAACAATGCTTAGCTCATTAAAAATAAAATATCCTCACCTGAAATAAGCTACCTTGGGATCCTATTTCCTTGCAAGGTAAAACAGGGAGATGCCTGTGAAGCTTCTCAGTTCAAAACAAAACACTACAGTCACTAATCAGTCCCCTACAACCCTATAACATTACCACAAAAGGAACCAAGTTATCAAATGTTCACAACTGCATACGCCATGCCACAGCTTCCTGTAAGAGGCCTACAGTTTGGCTGTATGAAGGACAACAGACATTTCCACACAACAAAGAGTTTCTATAAGTCAATCATTACATTGCAAAATATAAGACTGACATTCTCACAGCTGACTCTCTCTGCACATTATAAGCCAAATTCAGTCCATTTAACAAGGCAGAACCTAGCACCACCACCACTATCCAGAATAATTTATACAGAACCACAATGCAATCGATTACAAAACTACTATCAGTATACAGCATCCCAAAATATCCTGTTTCACAGAAGACTTCTACCTCCACCTATGCATTAAAATGGGTATCAAAATCTCCCCCTCTATTCACCTCTATCTCAAATTGAACTTTCAGTTCTCATTAAAATTAACTGGCTCCAGTCTCAACTCAACTAGTTACACTGTCATTTACACATACCTTAAACATGTCCTGTAGACAAATTAGGAAAATTTAAAATTCTTTTTAATGGGCTAGCAAGTCCCCAACCTGTGAACAACAGTAACTGTTGCACCCCTCACACCAAATCAAGTCCCTTCATTATCTTTCTTTGAGAGCAGATAAACTCACCCAATCTTACATAACTGTAAATTGTCTTGAACAGATTTGTCTTCAGAGATTTTTGTCTGTCAAAGAACAAACTTCTACGCAAAAAAAAAAAAAGTAATGTATAAGATCTATATCAGTGGAACATAAAATATTGGAAAATATTACCTGAATGCAAGTGATAAATCCTGTCCAAAGATACCCACGGACATAAAGAGACAATGCAATTTTCTCTGGCAATAGTCATCCACAAAACTAAAAAAACCAGCCACTGCCATAAACCAGAACACATTATACATGGCCCTCCCAACTAAGGATCTGTCATGGCTTAACTAAGCACCACACAGCCGCTCACTCACTCCCCCCGCAGTGGGACGGCGGAGAGAATCAGAAGGGGGAAAGTGAGAAAACGTATGGGTTGACATAAAGACAGTTTAATAGGTAAAGCAAAAGTCACACAAACAAGCAAAGCAAAACAAGGAATTCATTCACTACTTCCCATCAGCAGGCAGGTGTTCAGCCATCTCCAGGAAACATAGATGCGTAAAGGTTACTTGGGAAAACAAACACCATCACTCTTCCCCCAGCTTTACATGCTGAGCATGACGTCACATGGCATGGAACACCCCCACCCCCGGTTCAGTTGGGGTCAGCTGTCCCGGCTGTGTCCCCTCCCAGCTTCTTGTGCACCTGGCAGAGCACGGGAAGCTGAAAAAGTCCTTGACTAGTGCAAGCACCACTCAACAACAACTAAAACATATCTGCATCATCAACACTGCCCCTAGCACAAATCCAAAACATAGTCCCATACTAGCCACCATGAAGAAAACCGACTCCACCCCAGCCAAAACCAGCACAGGATCTGTTCACAGAACAGAACTGCTAAAAAGCTTATGATTTAACATGTTTCAAAAATACCTTGGTTTATATTTACTAAGACTGAAATTGTATTTAAAAAAAGCAGAAATTAGGCACCCTGCTCTCATTAAAATTCAGTAACAGCTAGATACCTAATTCCTCTAGGCCCTTATAAAAGTCTCATTAAAGTCAAAGCAAAAATGTACAAAGAGACAACAGGTGCAACAGTGGCCAGGCTCCACCCAAATAACATTGGTATTAGTTTGGATAAACTCTGGTGCCTATAATAACCAAGAAAGAAATATAAGAAACAAGCAAAATGAAGCCAAGTCCCTGCCAAAGCCAGTGTTGACCCATTTGTTTGGACTGCTTTTTAATGAGTAGTGCCTGTTAGAATTACAAAGCGAAGGGGAGGTGGGAAAAAAAAGTAAATGCTTCTAATAGATTATAAGGACTTTAATAAAACAAAAAAACAAATTTCCATCTCATTGTCCCAAATGATAAGGCTGCTGGCCCTGATTCTCAAATGCATTACATACTGTCTAATTGTTTCTCAAGTGTCCAATCTTAAAATTTCCTCAAAACCCTCATGGGAGTAGTGTTATTCACATGACTTCAAATAAGACATATCTCTTCTTGAACTGTAATCCCCTATCACTTCTTAGGTTTATTTACATCAACACCACCAAACCTCTTTTGTGAACAGCCCCAAATGGACCTAGTGGGGATTGAATTAGTTGTGGCGAATCACGCAGTTCTTCTGGTGGTCTCAGAGAATTTCTCCACCTCTGCTGGACACACCCGGGTTGAGAGAGAGAGGGAAAAAATCTATCATTGTCAAGGTAACTTTAGCCAGATGCAAATACAAGAAGAGCCACAAAACCAAGAGCTGCAGCTGAAGAGAGTGACTTACGATCTCTGCTCAACTATTTCTAGATCAAATCATTTAGGACAGTGAATATCTACATTACAAAGAATTTGAGGGAATATTCCCTAAGCATAAATGTTTCTGCACTATCACTTTATATGCATCTAGAAAGTGATTTAGATGTAGCTAATTCATTGTACAATAGAGTCTCCGTCAGCTCAATGTTTCAGGACCCACAGCACCCAAGCCCATTACACATATTTTGGTGTAAACCTGCTACAAACCCAAAGGTAACAAAGCCATTGATTTCCTTCACATGAAGAAAGTATCCAATATTAGTAGATCCAAAACTAAAACACAGCAGGTAACAAACCACCCGCATTACTTTGGAATTCAAGACCAGCTGGACACCCAAAAAGATCCAGAGATTATAGACTGCTTTGACACAGGGGACGCACTGAGTCTAAGAACAGATGGAGCCGTATGTATTTGTAATTCTTCTAGCTGTTTCCCTTCACCATCCAATGTAACTTCTGCCTTTGCATGACTGAGTCAACCTAAATTGAACTTCAGCCAGGATGTTTTGGCCAGCTCCCCTGCCTTGGATAGGTAGTGGAAAGTAAGGAAACTGCACCACTTAGATCTGATGAAAAGGAAATGTGGACCCCCACAACAGCCACATACGCATTGCAAAGCAGACTGTAACTTTGCCTTCACAGAAAAATAGTCTATTTCTCCACACACATCTCCAACTGAAGTCATGATTCACAGGTGGCTTTGAAAAGATATACCATGAAATTGTGATACACTACAGGCTCAAGGAGTTATCTTTATTACACTACCACAGAAGACATGAAATGATACTGTCAGTGATTCATAGTATTTGTTTAATCTGCTAACCATAATCAAATGAAGATGTTCAAAGTTTAAGAACTGATGAATAATGACAGCAGCTCATCATAATTAAAACAAATCACTTACAATACTCAGAAGCAAATCAGTGTTTTGTATTGTGCACCACCACAGGACACTCTGCATTAACATCTACCAGGATTTAACAATTGTCATTTCATCAAACAATGATTCAATCAGTAAATGGGTTTACATGAAACAACAAAAAAACCAGTAAGGAGAAGTGTCAAATCTTCAACTAACATAAACCAGTTCACATAAGAGAAGCCAAACACACTAAAAGCTGAGAGATTCTGCCTTTGCATACTCATGTATGTAACTTCACTGTAACTTCAAAACCTTCTGGAAGGGAATTTGCAGTTTAAACTACAAACCACAGAGTCAGAAATGCCGCACCTTAATTGCTTATCCAGACACTTAGGCCAGAGACAAAAACCTCTGGACACTGCTTTAGCCGCTCATCTAGCTGTCTACCAAAGACTGTCTGCATGCAACCCAGCAGAGCTAGCAGAATTGGTGGTGTGCTTACACCAGAAACTTCACTGTGGAGTCATGCAGCGTAAGGCTCCTTTTCCCATGCAGAGACAGCTTACTTTAGGATGATAGTCCTAACGCCCCCCACATTCAACTCCTTACAAATATTCTTGTAGAAATTCTTATTCCAACTGTGTAGCTGTTTCAGTTTTTCATAAAGCAACTTCTCAACTACTCTAACTTACAGCCTACCCTCTTACGAAAAACTAAAATCAGCACCAAGCAACGACTGGCTAACACCTGGGGGTTGAATGTACTACAGATAGTCAAAAGGCATCATCACAAGTCAGAGCTCACACAAGTTAGGCTAAGCTATGCCGCCAGACTTTTCAGTGAAGAGGCTACAGCATAGACATATGATCCTTTCTGATGGCTTTGCTGCAGAAGGCAATAGCCTTCAGGAAAAGAGCAGGGCTGATAGCTGCAGTCAGAAGTTTAATTGCCTTTTATCCCCATAGCCACAGTCACAGCAGACAATGCCCAAGATCAAGTGCATGTTTGCTACATACATAGATTCCACTGTACATTTTGGGCACAGAAAACTGACTCATGACAGCACTGACTGGTTACGGATTAAGTTTCCATACCGTGACCTTTACTACAGGTATTAACCACAGTTACTGAACATCATCTTCACATTAGATTCTGAAAAACAAAAGCCATAATGAAAGGTAGGCAGAAGGAAAGGAATTTGCCATATTACTGACAGGCCTTGTCTTCACTTAAATGGGGAAGAAGAGGAGGAAGAAGGGAGAAGACTGTTTTAAATACAAGTTACTTACGGTAAAATATCAGTGAAGATACAAAAAAGGTACCGTTTCTGTAACAACAAACTTATTTTTAACACAGGACCCAGCTCTAAATGATCCACCAGGGTGCTCAAACCCTGCAGTGATACATAGGAAATAATCCCTATCAAGTGGAGACAAACAGGAAAATGTTTACACATAAGAAGTGATGACTTTACATGTGTCAGAAACAATTAATTTTCAGTATTAGTCTTCTTATTCTGCTATATTTGCAAACTACCAAAGCTGTGCTTAAGTAAACCTTACTTCTTTGCCTTACTCATTCTTCCTTATTTTATCTTGCAAATAAGGCATAAGCTTTTCTCTGCTGCCATTTTCATGACAAGTGATCTTTATGTCATAACATTGTGTTTACTACTCCACTAAAGGATCAAACATAAAAAAATAAACAGATAAAGTTCAAAAGAGGTGGAGGTCCAGGAAACACTCTTTATACATAGAGAACTTCAATTGCAGCAGAAAACACAAAAAATATAATAGGCATTTTAATGAGTAATTTGCAAAAATGTTCTCAGTCATACAAAGAATTAAAAGGCTCCTTCTGAAAAGGATCACTAGTTCACAGCAATATTACTAATCATGACCATGAAAACTGGAGATGAAAGTGCAGACATTTTTTAAAGTTGCTACTATGCACATTCTGACCTTAACTTCAAAAGTCCAACAAAAACTGTGAAATATATCTGCAGATATTAATTTCATATAGACCTTTGTCAAGAATATGTTTAATATAAGAATGCTAGCTGGAGCACTTTTTCTCTTGTCAATTTTCAAGCCTCAGGTGTTGGTGAAAGCATTTTTCAAACTTGACAAGAAACGCTCACAGACCACTTCAGAAATGAACAAAAGAAAAGATCTAAGACTGCTTTGAACACACTCTTCTGGCACATGTTCTATGAAACACCACAGAAATACCGGTCCTAAAGCTGAGACATAACTCATGAGAGAAATACTGTATTCAATGAAGCTTTACCCTCACCTCTGTCAAGTCCACATATGCTGCATGATACACTAAACTTTAGATTTATTTTTAAATGTTCATTATCCATACAATCTTTTTGCTTTGTATTACTGATATATATGGGCATAAAAGTCTCCCTCCAATCCTATTATTCTGGTACACCACTTTTTTTCCTTAGAATAACAAAAGGACAAAAGAAACAAAGTCAAAGACAGTAATCGGGCAATTAGGTTCCCAAAGAGAAAGTGTGCCTTTATTTGCACAACAATACTAACTCAGACTGAAGAGACTGCCCCACCCCGAACATGTTAACCGGTATACTACAAGAGGAATTAAATTCCGGTATGATGTTTATTGTCTGGGTCTTAGGGGCTGTGGTTAACACGCAGTAACAATGAGGAAATCTAAAGCAAAACAGAAAAGAATGCAAGCGGAACAATGCCGTGTCATAAATCCCGTGACAATTTTTTTTAAAGAAAGCATGCCGAATACGTCAAATGGTAAAAGTAAAAAAAAAAAAAAATCCTTATAGCTTCAATTCTTCCGTTGGTTATTTACTTACCTATCTAAAATATTCATCAAAAGTCATATTAAAAAGAACAGTGTTAACCTAAAGTTTGGAAGGTCTGAATATCAAACATAAGCAGCAGATACCAAGGAAAACCAACTTCGGTGCGATCTATGTAGTCACGCTGACACTTAACCACTCTCTTTACTTGACCATAATCCACACTCACGG